>JASPKZ010007261.1:1255000-1855000 GCA_030220185.1 Diploptera punctata
GCGTTGCCCCTCTTTCATTCACCATTAATGCCATATGTCCTACCTATCGCAATCTACGAGACTTAATTGTTCTTATTATATTTAGTTTCGTATAAATATCATGTAGCTCATTGTTACGTAGTCTTTTCCCGTTACTATAAGTAGAAAATACTTCTGGAGCATAAGCTCTCTATACACCAATCCAAAGGAACAAGAGGCATAGCAGGATCGAGAACAAGATGGAGAGAAAACTTTGTAGTCGGAATAGACTAATTAGCTCAGTCCTGAAAGCTGATGAGCATGACGATGCATTATGTACCCTTTTTTGTTTGTTTTATCTGTTTAATTTTGTATAAAACAAGATATAATTTAATATTGTTGAATGTGATGGATTTATGACGAAAGAGTTTGCGGCTAATGTCTTTGGAAAATATTAAAATAGCTTGGATCTTTACCAAGCATTCACCGCAATACTGGAGCCCGACCCATCTTTCTTCTTCTTGACTTTTTTCATTGTAACTAGCTCCTTCTTTAGTTCTTCGCCAGAAATCTAGAGGGTTATTAATTATCTCCTTCTCTATTCAGGACAAGTTTCATCATATTAAATTCTAGATTCATTCATAGTTCGATAGTTCCCAACTACGCTTGGGTAACTCACTGGCATTATCTTACCTATAGGTTGATGACCGCTCCCCATTCATCCCTATCCAGAGCTAATATTTTACAATCATCCCCTGTACAATTGACCACACTCAAATTGTGGTTAATGTTATTCTCCCACTTAGTTCTTGGTCTACCTACTGGCGCTTTTCCTCTGATCTCCTTACAAGGAGTTTCATGCTCCTCTTTAATTATCCTTTCTTGCCAAGTGACCTACCATCGAATTTACGAGATTTATCTGTTCTTATTACATCTGACGTCCCATAAAGATCATATTTATGATGAGTCTTCTCCATTCTCCTGTCTTTTCGTATTTCTTTGGCCCAAAATATTTCCTAAGGACTTCAGCCGTAAATTTAATTTAGACTTCATGTTCTTTTACGAGCATGAAAATCTTCAGATTCGGGACCCACGGATTGGAGTCCCTCCAGGAGGACTTGTCCCTTGGTTTTTTTCATCCTAAATTCCATCTACCCTGGTCGGGTTTGAACTCGGGACCAGAGACAAGAAATTTAACCTCTAGACCATCAAGGTCAATTAGGTTGTTGAAGACGTTGTTAAATAAAATGCCAATACTTCGCCTCAAGAGAATAACTATTGTATAGATGGCTTAACTTGGCAGATAGAGAGAGAGAGAGAGAGATGGAGATACAAGGGTAGATCGTTGACCACTTTAGTCCAGATATAAAATAATTAATCCACCCTGTTGCCAGTTTTCCTCTTTCCCCTTACCCCTATTAACATCTGGTGAAGAAATACTGTCAACACTGGTGCGAGTGAGAGAGGTGAGTACAGTTGTCTCATTCTACAAATTTCTCGTAAAGTTAAACCAGAGAGACTATAACTCACTGGCACTAACGAACCCATAGATTAATTTCCGCGCTGACATAATCTCTTAAAATCCCTATTCTGAGCTAATGTTTTCCAATCATGATCAGTCTTATAATTCACTTTTCTCGAATCATGGTTATTGTTATTCTCCTACCTCATTCTTGACTTGCCTATTAGGCGCTATCTCTCTAGTTTTCCTGCAGGACGTTTCCATGCCATTCTTACATTCCCCATTTGTGCCACATGTCCTGTCCATCGTAATCTATAAGACTTAATTCTTCTCATTACATCTTGTTTTCCATGAGGGTAATATAGCTCAATGTTATTTAATAATTTCCGTTCACCTTCTGTTCGCCTCTCTTTGGGTGCTACAAGAGGGAAAAAAAATAGATTTGTTACTTTCAGTGTAAATTAAATAAATCCCTTTAATTTGTAATTGGTCATTCCACGGACTAATTGTTGTTTTCTGTTTTTTTTTTCTCTAATAGTATTGACATGAATCATTTTAATTCTAGTTTAATTTTTATAAATATTTACATACGAGTACAATTGTACGTGTGTGTGTGTGTTTATATATACATAATATATATATATATATATTATATATATATATAATGTTAATCTTATGTATTTTTATATATTTCATATTTTTCACTGGTTCTGTGGAAGAGGAATGCCTTATGGCTTTAACTCTGCTAGTTTAAATCATCATCATCATCATCCATGCAAGCATTAGGCCGTGTGGCCTGCTACGGTCTCAAAGAGGAATTTTCCATCCAGCGCTTTTTTGGACGTCCCAGCGATCTTCTGCCTTGGGGGCAGTAGCGATGTATGGGTTTTCGAATTCTATAAGACGGCATTCGTTGAAGATGGGTTTTCCAGTTGTTCTGGTAGTTTTGTATATGGTGAAGAATGGGTTTTACATCCAACTCTTCCATAATTTCCTCATTTCTTTTATGGTCCCACTTTGTGTAGCCTGCTGTACGGCGCATAAATTGCATCTCATTTGATGTTATTCGGCTTTCATCTCTTCTTCGTATTGTCCATGCTTCACTACCATATCTTAATACTGGTCTTGCGAGAACCTTATAAAGCCATAATCTTGTGTTCTTCTGTACTAAAGATGGTTTCATTATACTGTTAATTATCCCCGTTGTTTTTGTAAAATTTGTGATTTTCTTTGATATATCAGCTTCATCTTGAAATGTTAAATTATAACCCAAATAATGAAATTCGTTTACTCGTTCTAAAATTTCATCATCCAAAACAATTTTGCTAGGTATAGGGTACTTCCCACAAAAAGCCATCACTTTAGTTTTCTTTGTATTGTTTTCCATATTGTACCTTTATGCAATTATATTAAAATTGTGTATAGAATACTGTAAATCTGTTTCTGTTGGAGTTATTAATACCAAATCATCTGCAAAAAGCAAATAGTCTATTTTATGGTTTCTATTAATTTGGATAACCAATAATAGGCAAATTCAGTCTTCATGAAGATAGTAACGACAACGGGGTTAGATTAGTCACATTTGCCACATCGAAGAATCTCATTGTTAAGAGCACAACATTTCAGCTTAAGGATATTCATAAATACACCTGGACGTCCCCAGATGGAGAAACTCGGAACCAGATAGATCATGTATTAGTGGATAAACGCTGGCACAGTAGCATCATCGATGTTAGATCAGTTAGAGGGACAGACTGCAATTCGGATCATCATCTGGTCAGAGTGAAAATCAGACAACGGCTATCGCTTTTGAGAGGAACAAACGCTAAAGATGATTCTGTAAAATTTGAATTAAAAAACTTGAAAAATGATGAAATGCGGCAAGAATACCAAATCAAAATTGCTAATAGATTTGAAGTACTGGAATCTTCACATGCCAATGTGGCAAACGAAGAAGAAACTGATATAAATAAAGAGTGGAGGCTATAAGAGATACTATTAAATTGTCAGCATCAGAAAGTATTGGTTGTTTAAAAAAGAGGCAAAACAAGAAATGGTTTGATGAGGAATGTGCCGACATTGTGAAGAAAAGAAAGCTAGCAAAAATGAAATGGTTACACGAGCCAAATGAGGTACATTTAGAGCTATTGGGTAGTATTAGACGGGAAACCACCAAGTTACTAAAGAGTAAAAAGAGGGAATATTTGAGAGAGAAGATTAATGATCTTGAAATGAATGCAAAAAATAGGAACATTAGAGAATGATATCAGGGAATTAGTATGGAGAAGAAATGGTTTCAGCCTAGAACAAACATAATTCGGAATGAAAATGGGGATATGATTGCAGATTCCAAGAGTATATTAAATAGATGGAAAAGTTAATTTAATCAGCTATTAAATGTACATACAGAACAGGACATTGAGGAGGATAATTTACAGACAGCAGAAATGCTAGTCGCAGAACCAAATGCATTAGAGGTTGAAGTGGCGATTGAAAAATTGAAGATGAATAAAGCATCAGGTTTAGATGAGAGATCCCAGCAGAACTGATAAAATCAGGGGGAGAAAAATTGATGGACAAGATACGCTGGTTGCTTAGTATGATTTGGGAAAAAGAAGCTCTTCCAGATGAATGGAAGGAATCAATTATCGTACCAATTTATAAGAAAGTAGATAAAACCGATTGCAACAACTACAGGGGCATCTTTCAACTTCGTACAAAATTCTTACAAATATATTAGTAAGCAGACTTACTCCCTATATTGATGACATTCTAGGAGATCATCAATGTGCATTTAGAAGAAACAGGTCAACAACAGATCAAATTTTTAGTATAAGACAGATTTTAGAAAAGAAATGGGAATATCAACTATATGTGGACTTCAAAAAAGCATATGGTTCAATTAAGAGGGAGAAGTTATATAGTATCCTGCTGGAGTTCGGAATTCCTAAAAAGTTAGACTTATACGAATGTGTCTAAATGGCACAAAGAGTAGGGTGCGTGTAGGCAAACAGTTTTCTGACACTTTTGAAATCCAGAATGGGTGGAAGCAAGGAGATGCACTATCTCCTCTACTATTTAATTTTGTACTAGAGCATGCCATTAAATCTTTAGAGAATGAGGAAGGCTTACAACTCAATGGTATTAATAAGCTGTTAGTGTATGCTGATTATGTAGTACTATTGGCCGATAGCGACGAGATACTAAAGGACAACACGCACACACTATTGAGTAACACTAAGAAATTAGGACTGCAAGTAAATATCAATAAAACTAAATATATGGTCACACGTAGAAATACATTATATAATGGATATGGACAGCTAATGACAAATGAGGGAAATTTTGAGGAAGTGGCTGAATTCAAATACTTAGGAACAATAATCACAAATAGGAATGAGATGCACAAAGAAATTAGACATAGGCTCAATTCTGGAAAAGCGTGCTATTATGCATTGCAGAGACTCTTGATGTCCCAACTCCTTTCAAAAAACGTTAAACTGAAAATATATAAAACTATTATTCTACCAGTTATATTATATGGATGCGAAACATGGACTCTTACTTTAAGGGAGGAGAAAGGAGATTACAAGTATTTGAGAATAAAGTTCTTAGGAAAATGTTTGGACCAAAGAGAGATGAACAGACAGGTGAATGGAGAAGAGTACTTAACAGTGAACTACATGGTCTTTATAGGAAACCAGATATAATAAGAACATAAGAACAAGAAGTCTCGTAGACTGCGATGGGCAGGACATGTTGTACTATGGGGAATGAAAGACTTGCATGGATGCTTCTTGTAGGAAAGCCAGAGGGAAAACGCCCAGTTGGTAGACCAAGAATGAGGTGGGAGAATAACATTAACTATGATTTGAAGGAAGTAGATTATACAGGGAATGATTGGAAAACATTAGCTCAGGATAGGGATGTATGGAGAGCTTATGTCCGCGCGGCCATGAACCTACGGGTTCGATAGTGCCAGTGAGTAAGTAAGAACCATGTCTCATCTGTCGCCAATCTTGGAGTATCCTATCCATGTGTAATAATAATAATAATAATAATAATAATAATAATAATAATAATAATAATAATAATAATAATAATAATAATGATTTATTTTAGCTGGCAGAGTTAAGGCCATAAGGCCTTCTCTTCCACTCAACCAGCGAATAGTAAAATTATACAAAAATTACGTACATATTACAATTATAAGATATTAAAATACAGACTAAACAAAATACAATGTAGGCTATATGATAAAGAGCAAAGGCGAGAGGCCACATCCTTGTCTTACGCCCCTATTAATTTCGGTCCATTCTGTTCGTGTGTTATTGATTCGAACTGAAATCAAATTTGTTTTATAGATATTGTATAAATTTAAAATATGCTTTTGTGGTAGATTGTTGTCAGCTAAAATTTCCAACAGTTTATTCCTATTGATTTTGTCGAAGGTTTTTTTGAAGTCCACAAAAGCTAAATGTGTTTCTACATTGAACTCTCTGTGTTTTTCTATTAATAATTTCATGGAGAAATACCCATCACAGCAGGATCTACCTTTACGAAAGCCATTCTGTTCTTCGCTGAGGAGGTTGTTAAGATGTTTGTATAATTTGTTCTTAATTATAGATGCGTAAATTTTGTATCCAGTATTTAGTAAGCTGACGCCTCTGTAATTGTCACAGTTTTTCTTGTCTCCTTTTTTAAATATTGGTATTACAATATATTTTGTCCAACAAGGAATGTCTCTTCCTTCCCACAAAAACAGAGGATTTGCATTTTTAAATAGTTCAATACTGATTCCATCCTCTCCAGGAACTTTATTGATTCTCATTTTCATTAATACTTCTGATAATTCATCCTCTGTAATCAAGTCTGTAGAGGTGTTATTGGATGATGGTAAAGTGAGAGTATTTGGAGTTAGGGTCCATAGATTTTGAAAATAATTTGACCGCTAGTTTAAATATATATTTTTTTTAATTGCGGATGAGCCCATGTAGGACTACGCAAAGTACTTAGAGGCGTTTCTTTGAGCCCAAATTTGTTTCATTATTTTGCTATGAGCTTGTTTTCTCTCATCTGTCCAAGTTGTTCCAGTTTTTTTCTTCGGTTTGTCCTCTTGGTCAACTTGCCACTTATTCACCTTAATTCTAAATATATCTCTGTTTGGGATATCTTCTTTAGTAATTCCCGCCAATTTTAAGACCCTTTTGACTTCATCAATCCACTTCATAGTATCCACTGGAGCTTTACTTCTGTTTTCGTAGAATTCCATTATCTGTTTTGTAAGCCTGTTTGAGTTCATTCGTTTAATATGGCCATAAAATGTTAACCTTCGTTTTCTAATATCACTATGAATGTCTGTATATATTTTTATTTCCTTTTTACTTCTGAGTCTAAATGCTTCATCTATGATAACATCTATATGTTATTATTATTATTGTTATTACTATTATTATTATTATTATTATTATTATTATTATTATTATTATTATTATTAGGACTATTGTTATCAATATTAATCAGTGGAAGAAAAACTCAACATATATAAATGGTTACGCCATGTAAAAAGAGTAGATATTTCAAGAATATAAGCCCAAAGGACATCGTCGACCAGGAAGGCCTCTTAAAATACTGCTAGATGAGGCCGAAACAGGTGATGATGATGATTGATCATAAACTACTTTGAAATTAGAAAAACGTTGAAAATATTGTTTACTAATGTTCAAAAACTTCGTAATTGGTAGGCCTATAATATTCTAATGACCCATCGCTTAGGTCTCAGTCAGGATAACGTAGTCGCATCGTAAGCAGCGGTTTCGGGTTCGAACCTCGGTCGGGACAAGTTTCCTGGGCGAGTTTTTTTTCCCGCCGAGGTTTCCTCGCCTCTAAGACAAATTTCGGTAGATGTTGAAGTCCTAAATAATTCGCAAACACCATTTGACCATCTTAATCGTTGACATCATATTCACCTTGATAAGTGTGAAATGTGAGTGATAGTGTGTTGTCTTAAATGTTGATACTGTTCTCGGATATCCTTGTGTGGTCAAAACATTATTTGCGTGATCAAAAGTTTAAATATTCTCTCTCCACAGGTAGTGTCCAGTGAGGCCCGGGTAGCATGGAAAACACGAAAGTGCCTAAAAGACCGAGAATAAGTAAAAAAAAAACGAATTAGTTTTTTTCATCATCATCATCATCATCATCTTCATTCATGGATTAGGTCTGTTGACCCGTTCCGACTTCAGCCCATCTCTTTCTAGGTCTGCCCACATCTCGGGTGCCTTTAGGTTTGTATTTTGTTATTTGTTTTGGATATCTATCTTCATTCATTCTGTCTATGTGTTGCTTCCATTTTTGTCTATATGTATCCATTTTATCAGTTATTGCAAATATTTCAAGTTCCTGTCTTATTTCTGTGTTCTTGATTCTGTCTTCCTTAGTGCACCCTTTAACAGATCTCAAAAATTTCATTTCTGCCGCCGTTATCCTACTTAGGTCTTGGTTTTTATGTATCCAGGCTTCTGAACCATAGAGCAGTACCGGTACTGCCAACATTTTATAAAATTTCAGTTGGGTCTCTCTTCTTGTTTTGTTATTTAGTGTTCGTTTTATCGTACCACATATTCCCTGGAATTTTTCTATTTTATTATTTCATAATTAAATGAAATGTCACATCCTAGATAATTGAGATGGTTCACCTGTTCTATGATTTTGTTTCCTATTACTATTTTCGATCTGATTTGATTTTTTCCTTGGAATGCCATTACCTTAGTTTTTTCTATGGATATTTTGAGATTATATTGTTCACATATATTATGTAGTTTAAAAATATTCCTCTGAAGTTCGTCTTCTGTATTTGCTATTATTACCTGGTCATCAGCGTATAATAATGTTTTCAAGTAGTGTGTTTTATCTAATTTTATTCCTTTATTTGTTTCTTCGTTCCATTTTTTTATTATATCATTGATGTATAGGTTAAATAAAACTGGAGAGATACTGCATCCTTGTTTAACTCCTTGATTAGTATGAATTTTATTTTTACTTACTTCATTTCTAGTTTTTATAACAAAATTTGTGTTCCAGTACAAACTCTTTATAGCTGCTATTAAGTGTTTCGGAATTCCTTTTTCTTTTAAAATTGTCCAGAGTTTTCCTCTGTCTACTTTATCAAATGCCTTGACAAAATCAATAAAAGCTATGTGTGTTTCCATGTTATATTCTCTTCTTTTGTTTATAAATTCTTTTATCGTAAATATATTATCCATACATGAACGCCCTGGTCTGAATCCACTTTGTTCTTCTGGAATTAGTTTTTTTAAATGTTATTAATAATAAATGGATGAGATTGAACACAGAAGGCTAAAATGGTATGGACACGTAAGAATAATGCAGGATGGAAGAGTACCAAAGGCCGTCTATGCATAGAAAATTGAAAGAAGGAACAGAAAAGGAAGACCAAGAACAACCTGGAAGAACAACATTCAAAATTCAATGTGGAAATTTGGTGTAACAGATGAAGACACAGAGGACAGAGAACGATGGAGAACTTTAATTAAGGGAAACAAGTGAATGTTTGTTGCAAACTCATAGTCTATAAGTCATTTATATTTATTTATTTAGTTCATGTTAATTACTAAGATTGGTTGGAGAAAACCCTCAATGATGAAGAAAATTCTAAAAAAATAGCTTTATGTCCACCGTTGTGGTCTCGAGGTAGCGGGCACGCAGCGGGCCCGGGTTCGATCCCCGGTTGCGACAGGCTCCTCCATATCATTATCATCCTTCACCGGTGTGGAAAGCAAGGGGAAGCTACCACATCTATAATCCCCTAGCAAAGCTGCAAAGCGAAGCATCAAAATGCTATGATTGCAGTGAAAGACCTGCCTTCAATCAGAATTACTATGGATGGAATAGCTTTATTTTACCAGGCAGAATTAAGGCCTTAAGGCCTTGTGTACCACTCAACCAGGTTATAAATATACTAGAATTACTGTTACATCTGAATTACAATAAACAAAATTAGTACATGGTAGGTTATATGTACAATACAATTATTATTTACAATAGCTATATTTTTATATAGGCCTAATCATATTTCAACGAATGAATTATAAAATGTACAAGAAATGTCAGAAATGTAGAGAAATGAGAGAATAAATAATAACAATATTAATGACAATAAATTTAGTTCTTTAGCGAACTCACTGGCACTATCGAACCTGTAGGTTTATGACCGCGCGGATACAAGTTCTCCATACATCCCTATCCTGAGCTAATGTTTTCCAATCATTCCCTGTATAATCTACTTTCCTCAAATCATAGTTAATGTTTTCGTCCACTTCATTGTTGATCTACCAACTGGGTGTTTTCCCTCTGGTTTTCCTATAAGAAGCTTCCATACATGTTTTACATTCCCCATCCGTGCCACATGTCCTGCCTATCGCAGTCTATGAGACTTAACTGTTCTTACTATACCTGGCTTCCTATAAATACCATGTAGTTCACTGTTATGTAGTCTTCTCCATTCATCTGTCTTTTCGTCTCTCTTTGGTCCAAAAATTGCCCTAAGAGCTTTATTCTCAAATTCTCTAGTCTTCTTTCCTCCCTTAAAGTATGAGTCCATGTTTCGCAATTCGTATAGCCTAATATAACTGGTAGAATAATAGTTTTATATATTTTCAGTTTAACTTTTTTTGAAAGGAGTTGGGAGGTCAAGAGTCCCTGTAATGCATAGTAGCACGCATTTTCAGAATTGAGCCTATGTTTAATTTCTATGTGCATCTCATTCTTATTTGTGATTATTGTTTCTAGGTACAGTATTTGAATTCAGCCACTTAATCAAAGTTTCCTACATTTGTCATTTCCATTATATAATGCATTTCTATGTATGATGAAAAATTAATTATTTAACTGCAATTAATTGTTGTTTTTAATTCTGCTATTTTAATAAGATACCTTTCAAGGGTCGGATAAGTTATATTTAGTATTGGAGCTTAGTTTGGAGTTAGAAGCTATTGGAGACCCTTTTATTGGCTCTCATATGCTTGATGAGTTTGGTGGAAGTCTGTTGTAACTCATTCATTAATCTTGAGATGAGAAGTGACCGCTGCGACCCACAAGCTTCCTTACTTATTGAATGTAGGGGTGGTTGTTCCAGGGGTGCTCAATGCAATTACTCAAGAATCCACATATTGTACAAAACATGGTCTTCTCCTACGGCTATATATATCTTATCCTGTTATACCAATGACGTCATGTGCAAATATAATAGTAGGCTAAATAGCAAAAGTAGACCAAATCCAAAAACCATGATAGGCATATTTCATGAAAATAAATCTAAAGTGATAATTCTGACTGCGCCTCATCATGATCATAGTTTACATTAAATCCAAACTACATGCAAAGTTTTGATATACTTCCTAGAATTAATTATAGATTAATAACTTTTAATATCATGTTTCTACAAACATGACATATTTATATGTGGTCTACTTATGGTCCGAATCATCCATATATGATGAACATACCTGATTAATAATAATAATAATAATAATAATAATAATAATAATAATAATAATAATAATAATAATAATAATAATAATAATAATAATAATAAACATTTTACTGCTAGTTCGTTGTAGGTAATTACGTCTGGCATTCTTCTCTTTAGGTTTTTTAGCATTGTACATTTTTCAGTAGAATGAGGAGCTGGCCCATTGCTACAACCCACAACCTGGAGGACCAGGTAATTTGTAATCAAGGTTGTCTTCCTCTAGCCTTTAGTGAATCAACACTGAACTACAAGGCAGTAGCTGTTAGTTTTGGTTCGCCTCGGGTATTTCAATTCCCCGATACCACCCATATCTAGGAAGCATTCCCGTATCCACCACCTGGGGAGGCGTCCGATGGGGGACTAACAACCCCACGCGGGATGCATCTTTCATATTAAGGAAATTAGAGATAGAATAGAAAAAATGGCGATTACAGATACATTATAATAAAACAGAATATCTTTCATTGGATACAACAGATGAGCTAAAATGTAATTCAGGAAGAATACGTAATGTAAAAAAATTTAAATATTTAGGATCTATTTTAGATAAAAGTGAGAATTCAACTACATAAATTGAAAAAAGAATAACTGATGGAAGAAGAAGCATTGGTATGATGAACTCAGTGCTTTGGAATAGAAATATAATATACAGAACGAAGAAAACTATGTTTCAAGTTCTGTTACAAATAATGTTATTATATGGGTCCGAAACCTGGACAGTAAGTAGAAAACAAAGCAATAAGCTGTTAGCAGTAGAAATGGATTTTTGGAGGCGATCGACAAGAATTTCAAGAAGGGATAAGATCAAAAACAGCACAATAAGGAAAATTATTATGCAAGTTTAAAAAAAAATATTGGAAAAGATAGAAGAAAAACGTTTGAAAGAGTATGGACACCTCATGAGAATGGAAGAAGAGAGAACACCAAAAAAAGATTCTTAGTTGGAAAGCTAATGGAAGAAGTGGAAGAGGCAGACCTAGAGAACGTTGGGTGGGTGGAGTGAGGAGAAGTATGGAAGCTAGAGATCTGAGGGAAGAAGATGCTCTAGACAGAAACATCTGGCGACAAATCAGTTTGAGTTGAAGGAGAAACACTGTATTGTGCAATATTCCTAATTAAAAAAATAATAATAGGCCTATATTTAGGCTTCAAGAATAAAAAACTCTTCAAAAATGAAAAAAAAAAACAAATAAATAAACTTTAAGATACTATGCGAAAAAGGAGGAAAACAATTTACGGCCATCTTCTCGTAATGAAATCTAACAGATTAATCAAACAAGTCTTTGATTTTTCCGTAACCGCAAAATAAAACCCACCCTGGTTTAAAGAAACTAAAAAAGACCTAATAGAATAAAGATTACAGAAAATTCACTAATAAATCGAACAGCTAAATTAATTGTTCATGATGAAAACATAACGTTCAAGATAAATCTAAACAAAAATCTAAATCTGTTATCTCGGAAGAAGAGAGGAAAAGAAGATAAGACAGAATGAAAAAAATACTGGGCCCTAAGGAAGGAACCACACAGAGAAATGATTGATCCAACATACCCCAAAGAGAGCGGATAAAAACAAATTGGCGAAGTTTGTCAAATTTCTATCAGGGAAATGAAAATAGTTTTAAATTCAGAAATGGATGTTTTAAGAAGATCAGCTGGAAAATCTAGAATGGATAGAATACGAAATAAAGAAATAAGGGAAATTATGGGTGTACAAGAGGAGCCGGACACCATAGACGTTATAGAAAAGAAAAGATTACAGTGGTATAGCCATGTCAGAAGAATGCCAGAGCAAATATTGCGTAATTATGGAATTGATCCCAATGGAAAGGAGAAACGAAGGGAGACCAAAGATAACGTGATTAGATTCAATGGTGCAATTTAAAATATTAAAATTAACTCTCGCATAGCGTTTTGTTAAGAGAACTAGTGTTGAGTTTTCGTGTAGGCCCTAAGCAAAATTAGAAACAAAAATAGATTAAAAGTAGAAGAGAGATAAATATTACATGCCCATAGCAGTACTTGGTTTTCCACTGCGGGGGAGCAACCTATGATGTGGTTAGGTGAAGTTGACCGTTAAATTTGTAGCGTACACAACAAAGATCTCTTATTCAATTGGCTACTCTGTATAGAATGCCATGATCATTTACGCTCACTTGACTGTAAGAAAGTCCTGAATTATTAGCATTACAATCAGAATTCTTCAATATATATATTAAGTGAACTTTACAATTCAAAAGTTTTCGAATACATAGGTAGAGAGTGCAGTAAGTTTTAATATCCCTTTTTATGATACAAGTATGATTCTAATTGATATTCGATTTTAACACAGAGGACATATAGTTTCCAATCACATTAATTTTATGCAATAAATAAATTGGAACTATTTGGAAAAATAAAAATTTAAGAATAGATACAAAAGTAAGAATTTACAAATCTGTCATAAGACCAGTTCTAACATATGGTTGTGAATGCCGAACAGAAACTCAAAAAACAAAACAAACCAATGAAACAACCGAAATGAAAGTTTTAAGGAAAATCGTAGGAAAATCGCTGAGAGAGAAACTTCGCAGCTCTGTTATTAGAGAAGAATGTGAAATTGAACCCATAAACCTCTGGATAAATGATAGAAGACTAAACTGGAACGATCACATAGATAGAATGGAGAACAGTAAATTAGTGAAGAAAGTACGTGACTGGACACCTCAGCAGAAAAGGCCTTTAGGACGACCACAACTACGATGGAAGGACGTCACCATACCCCGGACCTGTAGTGAATGAAGACGCAACAAGCTGCCAGCTTTCATGCGTTGAGGAAGAAGAGTAAGAATAAATTGGAAGTAATAAAATAAAAAAATATCAACCATATAATTTTCTGGCTGTTATTTACAATAATCTTCACTATTCTATACTATCCAACATTCTTATCACACTGTTGCACTATGTATATTTTACATTTCTGCTAACAAATTCTGCTACTCTTATTTTAAACGTTTTGTAACCATTCTTAAAATATTTTATTAAAATTCTTAAATAATTCTACGTGCGAAAAATATGACAATTAATACATCTCTGCTTCCTTGGTAATAATTCAGCGAGGATCGTGAGTTATTTAAATCAAAACACTCACTGAACACCCTGTAAAATTTTTCGGTTGAGTTCTGTTCCAATTGCCTAGAATTACCATCATCAGTATCTCGACAGCCCCATGTGAGCCTTTAGCCGCCTTCAGAAGCCTATGCCAGACTTCCCTGTCCTTAGCTTCATTCTTCCGGTTTTTTATTTTTAAAATCTTAATGTCTTGGATTATACTATCCTCCCATCTAATTTAGGTCTTCCAACTTTTCTGGCCAATAGAGGTTGGTCATTTTAAATTATTTTTGAAGTCCTTTTGTTGTCCATACAAATAATGTGTCCAGCCCAGACCAATTTATTAATTTTAACAAAATTCAGAATATCTGGCTGGTACAGTTTATACAATTCATTACTCTATATCTTTCTCCATACTTTATTTTTTTTCACGGAACCAAAAATGGATCTGAATATCTTCCTTTCAAAACGCCCTAATAATTCCTCATCAGATTTTAACAATTTGGCTAGAATAACCCTCATAATAATCTGCTACATTTCGATGATGTACTTTTCATGACATTCGTTGGATGAATCAAATTCCTAATTTTGTTTTAATCAGATCGCAGTGATAATTTTTCGCGATAAGGTAATGATTAATACAAGTTGATTTTCTTACAAAATGAAATCCCCCGCATGATATTATTTACATAGGCCTATATTTACTTAAGTAACTTAAGTGGCAATAAGGGAAAAGACAATATAGAATAATAAAATCACAGCAAAAAACACAAAAATCGAAATAGTACAAATTAAACATCAAAGTACAAAAAATCAGAAATAAAATCTACCCAAAATGTTTTACAGATCATGAACACTTGAATATATTCTGACCGACTTTAATAAAAGAAACAGCAACTTACCATAAATTCTGACTCTTAATGTACTATGTAGGCCTATAATTGAAAATCTGATGTCCCATAAATTATGTATTTCTCTACCCGTGTGTAAACATTTTTTCTGTTTCCGTATGTATAAGTATTACAATTAAATAACCTTTCAATTGTAGTCTCCTAATTTATGGGACATAAGATTTGTGAGTACTAGAATGGAATCCAAAGGGATTGCCTAGAAAAAAGATGAAGGCTAAAAATTACATGGCGCAACATTGTAACAACACAAATAGAACAACAAGGAAAAAGTTGGAATAAAGTCAGTAATTTGGCAAGAAAAGATTTCTATGGCTTGCTTTCACAAAGGCCCTATGCTTAAAAGAGGAGTGTTAGGAAGTACTACTACATTATGGTTATATTGTTCGGGGATCTTTTGGACTTTAAAGTTTCTTAACATTTATCTTACAGGTGAGGAAACCCCCTCCCCAAAAAATCGCCCAGGAAACTTGTACCGACCGGGGATCGAACTCGGGCCCGCTGCATAGAGTGAGAGGCGCTACCCCGATACCACAGCGGTGGACCAATTATTTTTTATTTATAGGAAATGACAATTCAAACTCGATTTCGAAAGAAAATTGGCTGTGATCCTTTGTAGTCGTCACCCTTCAATTGTTAAATTTTATTCAAAGTTTTTTTGTTAATCTCTCTCTCTCTCTCTCTCTCTCTCTCTCTCTCTCTCTCTCTCTCACACACACACACTCTCTCACTCTCTCACTCTCCCCCTCTCTCCCGTCCCTCCCGCCCATCCCACCCTTTATCCCCCTCACTGTCTGGCTCTATCTTCCTCGGATATCCAGTCTTTTATAGTAGGCTATATTATGAAACTACACAACTAGATCTGATGTGATATGAACTTAAAAATAGGAGAATTATTTAGTTTTTGTTTGAATGAGGGGTACATGAACACAATGCTAAATGAGTTATTTTAATTTTCCGGTCAATAGACATGTATGAAAAAGTCTCATTGTCGGAAAGTTTCATTGATGCATGACAAAGATATAAATGTTCTCGACAAAAACAGCGGAAGGATACACGACAACTTAATGCATGAGAGGACGTACTTGAGTTGTGATTGACAACTTTATATTTCCAGACCAAAGGACTCATTACGTATTCAATGTCATACAAAAGTGTTGACATAACCAATGAACGCGATACCAACTTTTGATTGACAAGAATTATTGTTGACTGAATTTGACAAGGATGTCGAATTATTTCCTTTAAATTTGAATTACAATTACAAAACAAATTCAATACAGTCAATATGAGCAGGCACTAGAATAAGAATCGAACATTAATAGGGTGTTTTAAAAGGTTCTTTACAACATTTGAGCAATTATAGAAGAAATGTGCCAGAAATCTAATAGATTCGCATTTTACTAATAAAAATAATCTATCTTCCGGCATGAAACATTATTTCATTAATGGATAATTACAATTATACAGAGTGTATACGATAAAACTTAAAATGTATACAGTTGATATATCTCGGTATATGTAAGAAAATATATATATTTTTAGTGACTGATTGAACTTCATGGCGCGAGAACCTACCAACTGGGCCCTGTCCTCAAATTCACGTGTGTCAATCACGATGGACGGACTTCCAGATATTAAATGGAGTCTTTAAAATTTATGCTAAACCATAATAATAATAATAATAATAATAATAATAATAATAATAATAATAATAATAATAATAATAATAATAATAATAATAATAATAGTAATAGTAATAATAATAATAATAATAATAATACTTTATTTATTCTGGCAGAGTTAAGGCCATAAGACCCTCTCTTCCACTCAACCAGCACAAATACAAATAAATATTTGACAAATATAGATATACACTATACTAATTATAAACAGTTAAATATACAATAAATGTAGCAAAGTAAATTTCATGTACAAACAACATTTTATAGGGTAGTAACAATAATGATACGTAATAATAATAATAATAATAATAATATAATAATAATAATAATAATAATATAAATATGATAAATTACACGAGAAACACCAATTAATATATATACCTTACACTGGGTAATAATGAAGTCGAGGTTAGTGATTAAAATGTCTTCTTCTTCTTCACGGTTTAGGCTTATTTACTAGCCTGTTCCGGCTCCAAATTGCTGCTCTTTCCATCTTTTCCTTGGTCTTCCCAAACTTCTTCCTCGTGGTGAATAGTTGTATGTTGCTTTTGGTATTCTATTCTCAGTCATCCTTGCCAAATGTTATTTTTTTAATTAGTACCAGATGTACATTAAAAAAATGTATATGTCTTTCAGAACATATTCTACCATTGTCAACATTTATAATTGTACTTTAGTATCATATAAATATGAATGAATTTATAATGGTACTTTAATATAATATAAATGCTGATGATGATAGAAGACTGTCTTCCGAAAGGCCTACATTTTTTAATGTTTAACGAAGTTTTCTAAAAAGAAGTTTGTTTTAATAGAGGATGACTGATACATAAAGCACGCATTTTAAAAATTTAAATTGTTTGGTGTTTGGAGTGATCAGAATGTCAGGTTCCCAGCCGTTATAGCTGATTTTCACTACATGGATCCGCTACTTATTAGTCTACCCCAATTCATACTTTGCTGAATGGGCACCGGTTTAGTACTGACAAAAAGTTCATGATAAAATTTCTTCCCCCATGGAGACTCAACCTAGCCCGAGTCCCGTAGCTCTGAATCATGTCATGATGCATTAAACCGCTCGGCTACGGCGCGAGACATTTTTTTATGTGATCTGTACTTAATTTTTTTTTGTTTAAAATGAGTCATGTTTTCAAGATTATGTCTGTGATTGTTGAGTAAAAGGTATTAAGTCCAAAATATTATTTTTTTTAATGGGATTAAAAATGGGTTTTTATTTTTCAAAGATGATCGGCATGATAAATCAGTTTAATCCATTTTGGACTTAAACATGCTTTACGTAGCAAATATAGATATATGCATTCGTTTTATGACGATTTAAGCCCCCTTCCTATTCTTAACCACTACAAATGTTTGGTAATAATCTATTTCTTTAATTTCTTCATTGATGCTCTTTCTCCAACTTGTCTTTTTCAATCCTCTTCCTCCTTTTGCTTCTGGTATTCTGCTTCAGCACTATTTCAATGCTCACCCTTCCTAAGTGACTTAACTAGACAAAGTATTTAGTTTGTTTTCAAGATTAACATTACAATAATTTTTGGTCCCGGTGAATAACATTAACCATGATTTGAGGAAAGCAGATTTTACAGAGGAAGACATTAGCTCAGGATAGGGATGTACGCAGAGCTTATGTCCACGGTTCTATGGTGCCAGTGAGTTAGTTTAGTTATATTCGGTGATTATCGTGATTGCTACTGTAATGAGGTTCGTGGATTCAAATCCGGCCGGAGAAAATGGATTTTTAAGGATGCAAAATATTTTTTTGTTCTTATTTTCTTCGTTATCTTGATTCTAAGCCTACAGCCTACTGGAAAACGAGTTTTTCCACCTTTGTCGTGGTCTTCCGGGAGATCTTCTGCTTGTTGAAATATTATCTCGTACGACTTTTGATAGTCTGTCGTCATTCATTATTGAGACATGGTTATTCTAATCCTGACTCCTCCTGGATATTTTATTATACCTTGTTTTCTTCATTATTTTTGTAAAAAAGGAACCGACAACCAAGCATGTTAAACCTACTGTGAAATTTCTTCCAGAGAAGCGTTGTGATGTACCATGGCCGTGTCCAAAAAAATCTGCCCTTTTTAACTAAAAGACTATAAAATCCAGCTCCAAAATTACCATATAAACTATAGGGAAGTAATATAAGCTACTTAAATTAATACAATAATATAATTACAATTACAATACATCATATAATAAAACAAGAAAAACGTTTTTAAATTATTATATTGTCACCATTGATTTATTTTCCTAAGAATATTAAACCATTATAGAGTCCCTGTCCTCCAAAATATTCATTCCAACCCTCATCAAAAGACTTCAATGAAACTCCCGAATTGGTAGATCAGATAATCTTCAGTATCTGCCGTTCACGCAGAGTCCCGTCTCACTCCGTTTTTATTCAAGCAGGGAGTCCATCTACTCCGTACAATGGGTTTCCATTGTTGGATACTGGCCTCAATTTTTGTGCCTTCCAGTTAAAAAGACATTTTTATTTCTATTTATTTTTTAACCCAGACTTGATACATCATAACTTTTTTCTACGAGAAACTTCAAGGTAGGTTTCGGCATGCAATGATTCACAGTTCTCTTGTAAATATTATCATTTCTTTTGTTTCCAATATATATATATATATATATATATATATATGTTTCTCCCTTTATTTCTGAAGCGTAAGAACCAGATTTATAGATCGGTATTTTGT
The DNA here is from genome assembly GCA_030220185.1 of Diploptera punctata. Classification (NCBI taxonomy): domain Eukaryota; kingdom Metazoa; phylum Arthropoda; class Insecta; order Blattodea; family Blaberidae; genus Diploptera; species Diploptera punctata. Next base: position 1,274,382 of record JASPKZ010007261.1, read on the forward strand.
TCTTAGGTGTGTTTATTGCTCCAGATTACATAATTCATTGATCTCCAATTCTTGCTGTTTTCTTCGTTTGTTTCACGATCTCTGATTGTAAACTCCTATTGTTTGTAAGTTCTGTGACCAAATATATATAATTCTATCATTATTTTTTCCTATTTTTTTAATTTTTATCGTCGTGGTTTTCCTATGCCATTAAATATTATGATTTCTGAATTGAAATTTTCATAGGCTATTGTATTTTTTACGATCATTCACAAATGTATACAGCAGCGCTGTAGATTATCCTCAAGAGTCACTTCCTTCTGAAGATATTTAAAACCGCGTTTACCGCGTTGTAGTTTTACAGCTTTAATTCCCCTTTTAACTTTCTATTATTTTGTGACTACTTAAATATGTTCACTAAATAATAAGCGAAATAAAAAAAAGCTTAAACCACATAAAAATAATAGATAATTTAAAGACAAAGGCAAGAAGCTCTTCCACGCTAAATAATAAAGAGGTCTCTGTGCAAGTGCTATCGATTTTTTTTTTTTCAAATTTGAAATGCGTCTCTAATGCTCTGATTTCTTAATGAGCGTTGTTAAAAATATGAATATTCAGCGATTTTGCAGGTGAAGTCGCCTTCCCGTTCCCTGTATTTATCCTTCTTTTTTCTTTTACCAAGTCATATTTTTAAGTCCGTTTGAGGAAATCATTTCTTTGATCTTTTGATATATCATATAGGCCTACCATTATTTTCTTTTTCTTCCCCGAATACCTCCAGGTTTGTAGCCATTGAAACATATTTTTTTTGCTCTGTAGTGCGTTTTTTCGTACTTACAGCAATGGTGATCATGATTGTAAGTTCGACTTCCTATATTTCGGGGTTGCAACCTAAATAACTATAATGTAATAAAAATAACTGTACTGTAAAATTGCATATTACAAACACGCGTGTGGGAAGTAAAAACCAGTGCCCTTTGTGTATACTACAGACAATGTATATAGGAAATTCGGGTAATGTGGACTCTTTCTGTTAGAGTGGACTCTGTTAATATCTTCTTTAATTGGTGCTCCCCTCGAACAGACAATATTTTAACTTCTTCCCCTCATCAACTTTGACGGGTTCAAGGCCAGTTCTTTTATTCTTTGTGCGAAGAAGGGTTTATTTGTGATATTTATGAAAATTAAACTTTAAACGTTTTTCAAGCTAAGAATCAATTCTTAATTTCTGCTATTGAATATTACAAATGTTGAAAAAACTGCTAAATATATTATGTAGATGCTGTTCTAATATACTTACGGGCTTGGTTTGATATTGGGTGACATGTTGGCTGTATAAAATAATTAAACATAACATAGGAATTCGGTTAATGTGGACAAACCACGAGGACCTTGATCCACATTGCACGTATATTTTATCAGTGAGGATGCTATCTGTAAAAAACATTCACTTAATTAACTTTTTTCTAATATCCTTGTAATTTTACTAAACCCAAGGAACGTCGCTTTCTGCAGTTGAATGACGTGTGAAAGTTACAATGAACAATGATTTTTCAAAACATTAAATAAATATCAACGCTTTTTAATTATGATCAGTCATAAATATTTTCAGATTAATCTGTATAAATTAATAGAGTAAATAAACTTAAAAATAGACTAAAAGCTAAGGTGGACTCTGGGGTACAGTTTGTCCGAATATGGAGGTTAAAGTGGATCTTTATTGTAATGTAAAAATAGTTTATAAATTATGATGTTTCCATATTTGAATAAAATAACAATGCTATTTCATGGTTACAGCACTAATGATAATCACTGCAATTAAACAAAATTGAAATCCCATAATTAAAAGAAGAAAAACAAATTGAAGGCTGGGATCCAAATTACCCGAAGTTGCTATATACAAAAACTATCCAGAAGGTAGTGTTAATATACATTATATGAAACAAATCACAGCATTTTAAATAAACTGAACTTTATTTGAAACAATGTAAAACAATAAATACTTACTTGCCGTCATTTTACCACTACATTGTACAGTGGGCCAGATACGAAATCTAGCTGGAAAAAAGTATTTTACTCACCCTCACACCTTTCACCTTTCTTCATTCTAATATATATATATATATATATATTATATATATATATATATATATATATATATTGTGTCTAAGGCCACCAAGTTGTCTTTTATGGCATTTTTCTGGTTATCTCCGCTGGCATTGACGGAGTTGTAATCAATTTCTTAGGTTGGGGCATCTGGAAGGCGGAGTTACGTTACCCCGATGATATGATAGGTGATAAACCATAATGAAGCACCAGGAGAGTTCTTAACCTAAACTTAACCTGAATTACAGACCATGGGCAACCACAGGAATGATTCCCTTTAAGAAAAAAATGCCTATGGTTTGGCGTGTGGTGCTCTATATCAATTAATAATTTGATAATAAACAGATATTGGTAAAAGTAAAGTATCTAAGAAGAAAACGTAAAAACCACAAAGAGCACCCCACACTTTTGATGGTATTTTTTTTTTGCAGATAACTCTAGTTTTATTCTAGATGTGTTGGAGATGATTTTTTTGTTGACCACTTTAATTTTATCTCAAGCGCGTTGGAAACTAAAATTATTTTTCATTTTTTTTAGTTCGGTTCTCTAATAAAGCGTGTTGTTTTAATTTTTTTAAACTATTACTTATTATGTATTTATTTATACATATTGGCAGAGTTAAGGTCATGTGTCCATCTCTTTACCTCAAACTACATAAATAAGAATGGAACAGCAGATTATATAAAAAAAAAAATAAAAATCCCAATTCAAACGAATATAATCATCTTAAATAAGGCAAAATTATTCATAATAACAAAGAAAAAATAAATAATCTGTGTGTTTTCCATGTGTATAATATTGTTATTATTATTTTTTATTATTATTTGATTATTATTATATTATTATTATTATTATTATTATTATTATTATTATTATTATTATTATTATTATTAATGTGTTTTCTAAGTGTGTAAATTTTTCCTGTGTTCACTCATGGTGTGAAAGTTTGGTTAAGTTTAGGTTTAAGGGCTCTCCTGGTGCTTCATTAGCCTACCATTTATCTATCATCGTGCTAACGTTACTATGCCTTCCAAGCACCCCAATCTCAGAAGTGGATTACAATTCCGTTAATACCTGGAGATAATGCAGAAATGTCCCTAGATTACCTTTTAGCATTGGACAAAAAAATATTATTTTCGTTTATAAGTTCGGGCCAACTAAATGGGCCTACTAGTCTCAAACTCAACGGGTTTCTGAGGGTTTCTTTTACAGATAGGCCTACAGAATTGTCAATTCTCTGATCTAACCCCAATCTGGAGACCAGGGTGTCTGTATTTGCCTGGTCTCTATTTGTGTGATTTATACTCTTTCACCTGTCCGGCAAGTAGCTTAAATTTACCCTACTACCGGCATTAGAATGCAAGAGGACCGTATTTTAAAAATAATATAGAATTCAAAGCCGGGAGTTCGACGTAATATGGGGCGACCGAAATTGAGTTGGTTGGATAATACTGAGTCAAATTTGAGAACTCTGATAGTTAAAGGATGGAGGAATAAAACGGAAGACAGGAGACAATACTCTTAATATTACAAGGGAATCTAAGAATATAGTAAAATAACCGTGAAGTCCTATAATAATAATAATAATAATAATAATAATAATAATAATAATAATAATAATAATAATAATAATAATAATAATAATAATAATTCCCAAACACAAATTACTTCCAACAAATCGTTTGGCAATAGACATTTCATAAATTGTATGACCAACATCATCTGTAATGAGTTATACATTTTATAAAACAAAAATATAGATTGAGTATTTGATGAGTTATACATCGTTACTCAATTTTTTTTTTACTAGAGATTGGCTTAAAAATCAGAGTTGAAATAGTTAGCTACGTAGCGAACTTTTGGCAATGACTGTACGCCGGACCAGGTATTTCTTTAGTAGTGTTGGAAAGTGTGGCCAGATCGCAGCAGTAACTGACTTTGCGTTTGATTGAATATTTAGTTTACAAAGTTACCTACAGAGGACTCCTCAGAAACTAGTTTCTTTAAACAGGTAACCTGATCCTTTGAACGAACGAGCTGACTCAGATGAGAATTGCACTCAGTTCAGACAGGGTTCGAAATTTTGGACTAACCAAGCAAATTAATATTTTTTCCCCGATCATCTCAGTTGTCAAATAAAATTCTGGCTTACAATTTTATTACCAGAATCCATTTTATCATAAACACCATTTCATAGTATACTTTAAAATTAAATGAATTTACAACAAACAAAAGACTATATATATATATTGTATACAACCAAGATTCGCAGGCGAGATATGATCTCAGATATTAAAGTGTCTATAGATAAGTATGAGAAATAATGAAAAGGTTTTCGTCTTGGCACTAAAAATAAACACCATGATGCGCCAGTCCTTAACCTCCCATCCACACGTCGCGTGGACAAACATTAAGCAAGAATAGGTGTAACTTGTAGTCAGCATGTCGGATTCCTCAGCCGAAAGCTTATTTTCTCGATTTAAACTCGCTACTTATTACTAACTAACTCACTGGCACTATTGAACACGTAGGTTCATGCCCGCGCGGACATGAGCTTTCCATACATCCCTATCCTGAGCTAATGTTTTCCAATCATTTCCTTTGTATAATTCGACTTCCCTCATAATCATAGTTAATGTTATTCTCCCACCTCATTCTTTGGTCTATCAACTGGGCGTTTTTCCTCTGGTTTTCCTACAAGAAGCTTCCATGCACGCCTTTCATTCCCCATTCGTGCCACATGTCCTTTCCATCACAGTCTACGAGACTTAACTGTTCTTATTATATCTGGCTTCCTATAAAGACCATGCAGTTCACTGTTAATTAGTCTTCTCCATTCACCTGTCTATTCATCTCTCTTTGGTCCAAACATTTTCCTAAGAACTTTATTCTCAAATACTTGTAATCTCCTTTCCTCTCTTAAAGTAAGAGTCCATGTTTCGCACCCATATAATATAACTGGTAGAATAATAGTTTTATATATTTTCAGTTTAACGTTTTTTGAAAGGAGTTGGGACATCAAGAGTCTCTGTAACGCATAATAGCACGCATTTCCAGAATTGAGCCTATGTTTAATTTCTTTGTGCATCTCATTCCTATTTGTGATTATCGTTCCTAGATATTTGAATTCAGTCACTTCCTCAAAACTTCCCTCATTTGTCATTAGCTGTCCATTTCCATTATATAATGTGTTTCTATGCGTGACTATATATTTAGTTTTATTGGTAATTACTTCCAGTCCCAATTTCTTAGTATTACTCAATAGTATGTGCATGTTGGGCTTTAGTATCTCCTCGCTATCGCCTAATAATATGCTATATCATCAGCATAAACTAAAGCTTATTAATACTAGCTACTTATTACAACTATCCACAATTCCTCACTGTACTGGTTATGCATTTCATGTGAAATTTCACCCACCAAGGGGCGCTGAACCACGAGCAGGTTGACTGGTCGCTGTTACAGTTTCTCATTCCGTGCGTACGTCAACAGTGAAGAACACTTAGTGAGGAGATATATTTACTGGTGTAATATTGAAAATTGATATTAAGATTTAAAAAATGACGTTTTATGCGTTTAATTAGAAATGTATTGCAAATTAAACGCTATTGGTCAAAATAGACATTTGTCTATATCTACATCCACAATGGCGTAACAGCGCAATGTTGGGCCTTAGCCTCTCCTTTTTATAGGAGTTACTAGACAAAATTAATTTAGTTATGCATATTTCTCTAAATATATCATAATTAGTATGCGGTCAACATACAGACCCAATCAAACATATAGGGCCTAATAGGCAACTATGATATTAGTAGGATGAATGAAGCCTCTTTATTCAGGCTTCAGTTGTTTTACGAACCTGAAAATCTTCAGACTCGGAATCCACGAGTTAAAGTCCCTCAGGAGGACTTGCTCCTTTGATTTTTCGATCTAAAAAATCCCTCGACCACGGCCGGATTTAAACCCGCGACCCTCGGGGCCATTGGCAAAATATGCATTTAATGACACTAAAAAATGCCTTTTATTAGTCATAATTTCATCCAAGGGATTTTTAACATTATTCTCCGTGTTCAGGAGTTACACGAAGAAAATAGGCAATTTATGATATATATATATTATATATATATATATATATATATATATAGAAAGATGAAGTAATCTCACTAGAAGCTTTAGGAGGCCCTTGGGGTAATAGGAGGTTAAGGCTTCCACTTTTTTTTAGACAATCGGCACTAATGTTAGTCGGGTTGTCACCCCTCCGCGACTGCTCCATTTACCCCCAGAACAAGAGCCGGGTACTTACTTCCGTTAGAGGCTGAGCCGACCACAGAGACACGGTGCGATGTGTCTTCTTTATTATTTTACTTAAAATTAAGATTCATTTAATTTTTATTTATTTGGCTGCGTGGGACTTTGCCGGATGAAGGTATTTTTAAATAGTTTAAAATTCCTGACCCCATCGGATCTCGAATCTTCGATCTTTTGGCTTGTAGCGTATTGCATTAACCAACTACGCTACCACATACTCCCTTTAGGAAATAACCCCATCTTAATGAGGAGGCATTTTCTTCTTCTTCTTAATTAGCACAACAGTCCAGGTGGGTCTTCGCTTCCTCTATGACTCTCCTCCATTCATCACCGTCCCTAGACAGCTGTCTTCAATTTCCCATTTTTGCCCTCTGCAGATCCCGCCACCTTGATCTCGGTCGACCCCTTGATCTTGTTATATCTGTTAAAAATGGATTTAACTTTCCTATTAACCTCCATTCGATCCACATGCCCCATCTCAACCTTGACAGTCTATATGTTATGTCTACTTCCTTATATAGTTCATACAGTTCACTATTATATCTGTGTCTTCACGTATTTCCAAATTTGATTGCACCAAAATCTCTCCTCGGAATTCTTTCTTTCAAATGTGGCTATATTATGATCACAGATATTCTTGTCCAAGCGCTTTATGATAGAATTGGTCTAATTAAAGTTTCATAAATATTTATTTTAATAGTCATCTCAGTATCGAACACGTAAATTCATAGCCGCGCGGACATAAGCTCTCCGTACATCTCTATCCAGAGCTACGTTTTCCAGTCATCCCCTGTATATTCCACTTCCCTCAAATGATGTTTAATACTATTTTCCCACCTTATTCTTGGTCTACCAACTGGGGGCTTTCTCTCTCGTTTTCCTACCAGGAGCTTCCAAGCCCCTCTTTCATCGTCCATTCGTGACACATGTCCTGCCCATCGCATTCTAAGAGATTTAACTGTTTTTATTATATGTAGTTTCCCATAAATATTACATAGCTCACTGTTATGTAGTCTTCTCCATTCGCCAGTCTGTTCATCTCTCTTTCCTCTAAAATAGTTCTTAAGGATTTTTTTTTCTCAAATACTCGTAATCTTTTCTCCTCCCTTAGTGTAAGAGTCCATATTTCGCTTCCATATAATATAACTGGTAGAATAACAGTTTTAGATATCTTCAGTTCAACGTTTTTTTTCAGAGAATTTGGGACAACAAGAGTCCCTGTAATACATAACAGCGTGCTTTTTCAGAATTGAGCATATGTTTAATTTCTTTGTGCATCACATTCCTATTTGTAATTATTGTTCCTAGGTATTTGAATTTAGCTATTTCTTCAAAATTTTCCTCACTTGTCATTATTTATTTTTTTCCATTGTATAATGTATTGCTATGTGTGAATATATATTTAGTTATATTGATATCTACTTCCAGTCCCAATTTCTTAGTGTTATTCAATGTGTGTGTGTGTGTGTGTGTGTGTGTGTGTGTGTGTGTTGGTCCTTGCCAAATAGGGATATTTATTTTAATATCTCTAGTAATTATTATTTTCCTTATTATACATAAAAGTTCACAATATTCACTGTTGGCTAAGTATATGAATGATGAGGCATACTTACTTAAATAGTATATTGCGATACAAGTGAGGTAAGCACTTGTTACAGATCGAGAAAAAAAAACGAGGCGCTTGCGCCGATCTGTTACGTGCTTACCTCATGTGTATCGCATACTATTTTTTGGTCAATGAGACTAATTTTTATTAAATATAGTAATAAATGAATTAAAATATTGGTTGGATATAAATGACTTCTATGAGAAAGAAACATTTGGTGATCGTTGCTATGTAGTTTTTCATTTGTTTTATTATAAGCAAGGATTGTTGGCTGTGGAGACATTTTTATATGTACTACCGTGATTAGAATCTGTTTGATAATTTTATTATGGAAGGAGTTATGGTAGATGATAGAGAAATTGAAGAAGCCTGGAGAAAGGAATGTTCTGCATTAATTCCGGAAAAGTCTAAAGAAAGGTACGAGTTAGTGTACAAACCATTCAAGAAATGTTTTGTTTTACTTACCGAACATGTGCTTTTTGAGTCCATATCAGCATTGCGATTTATTTTGTTTGCATAGCAACCAGGTTAGACGTGGAAACGTTGACTTACTTCCAATAACAACAATATTGGTAAGTATAAGAAATTAGTCACATCGACCATAAATGAATAAGACAACATCGTAGCTAATATTATAGGCTAAGAGTAGGGGTTATATATTAACATGTTATTCATACCATATATAGGTACAGCTCTATTATAAATCAGTGAACCGTGAACTAAATATTTTATTGAAGTATAAGATCATATATGGGAGGGATGTATTATGCAGGATCTGTGAGGGAAGAACGAAACTAATCTAAGCGATAGGATGCTTGGTACGTCAATGGAAGCCACTCTGGATAATTTTCTTATTGTGCGAGGAAAGAATGAGATGATTCCTGTATACAAGTTTCACTATGACAATATTTGACATCACATCACACTCTCCTGAGGAATCGACCTCATCATCACCATTTACGCTCTTATTTCTAGCGTACTGCTCAGATGTTAGAGTTTGACAACCATACTTTTGGTCGATGTGACTTAATTTCTTACTCCTACCAATATTGTTGTTACTGGAAGTAAGTCAACGTTCCCACATCTAACGTGGTTGATATGCAAACAAAATAAATCGCAATGCTGATACGGACTCAAAAAGCACACGTTCGGCAAGTAAAATAAAATATATCTTGAACGTTTTGTACATTAACTCGTACTTTTCTTTAGACTTTTCCGGAATTAATGTAAAACATCCCACTCTCCAGGCTACTACAATTTCTCTATCATCTACCATGACTCCTTCCATAATAAAATTATCAAACAGATTCTAATCACGGTACTACATATAAAAATATCTCCACAGCCAACAATCCTTGCTTATAATAAAACAAACGAAAAGCTACATAGCAACGATCACCAAATGTTTCTTTCTCATAGAAGTCATTTACATCCGACCAATATTTTAATTCATTTATTACTATATTTAATAAAAAATAGTCACATCGACCAAAAAATAGTATGCAATACACAAGAGGTAAGCACGTAACAGATCTCGAAAATTGAAAAAACTCGGCGCAAGCGCCTCGTTTTTTTCAAACTTTTTCTCGACCAGTAACAAGTGCTTACCTCACTTGTATTGCAATATACTATTGTGAGGTGTGTCTACACTCGCACACCCTCTCGTGAGGCAAGGACACTTATTTACGGAAGTTACTCGACCAAACTAATTTAGACAGGGTTACTTTCCTACAGATAATGGAAATGGATAATTAATTAAAAATGGGAGAAATTTTGAATAAATGACTGAATTCAAATATCTAGAAACAATACTTTAAAATAGTAATGATATGCACAAAGAAATTAAACATAGGTTCGCTTCTGGACATACATTCTTTTATGCATTACAGGAACTCTTGTCGTCCCAACTTCTCTCAAAAATACGTTAAACTGAAAATATATAACAATATTTTTATTCTCCCAGTTATATTACCGGATATGAAACATGGACTCTTACTTCAAGGGAAGATAAAAGATTACGAGTATATACGAATAATTTTTAGGAATATTTTTGGACCAAGAGACAAGAACAGGCAGGCGAATGGAAAAGACCACATAACAGTGAGCTACATGATCGTCATGGGGAACTAGATGTAAAAAGTGCAATTAAGTCTCGTGGACTGCGATGGGTAGGGAATTGAAAGGGGGCATAGATAGTTCTTGTAAATCTTTAGAGAATGAGGAAGGCTTACAAAAGAATGGTATTAATAAGCTGTTAGTTTATGCTGATGATGTAGTACTACTGGCCGATAGCGAGGAGATACTAAAGGCCAACACGCACACACTATTGAGTAACACTAAGAAATTGGGACTGGAAGTAAATATCAATAAAACTAAATATATGGTCACACGTAGAAATTCAGTATATAATGGAAATGGACAGCTAATGACAAATGAGGGAAATTTTGAGGAAGTGGCTGAATTCAAATACCTAGGAACAATATCACAAATAGGAATGAGATGCACAAAGAAATTAAACATAGGCTCAATTCTGGAAATGCGTGCTATTATGCATTACAGAGACTTTTGGTGTCCCAACTCCTTTCAAAAAACGTTAAGCTGAAAATATATAAAACTATTATTCTACCAGTTATATTATATGGGTGCGAAACATGGACTCTTACTTTAAGGGAGGAAAGGAGATTGCGAGTATTTGAGAATAAAGTTCTTAGGAAAATTTTTGGACCGAAGAGAGATGAACAGACAGGTGAATGGAGAAGATTACATAACAATGAACTACATGGTCTTTATAGGAAGCCAGATATAATAAGAACAGTTAAGTCTCGTAGACTGCGATGGGCAGGACATGTTGCGCGTATGGGGAATGAAAGACGTGCATGGAAACTTCTTGTAGGAAAGTCAGAAGGAAAACGCCCAGTTGGTAGACCAAGAATGAGGTGGGAGAATAACATTAACTATGATTTGAGGGAAGTAGATTATACAGGGAATGATTGGAAAGCATTAGCTCAGGATAGGGATGTATGGAGAGCTTATGTCCGCGCGGCCATGAACCTACGGGTTCGATAGTGCCAGTGAGTAAGTAAGTAAGGAAAACCAGAGGGAAAACGCCCAGTAGGTAGACTGAGAATGAGGTGTGAGAATAACATTAACCATGAATTGAGGGAAGTAGCTTATACAGTTCCATCCATAGTAATTCTGCCCGAGGACAGGTCTTTCACTGCAATCATAGCATTTTCATGCTATGTTTTGCAGCTTTATTAGGGAATTTATAGGTATGGTAGCTTCCCATTGCTTTCCACACCGGTGAAGGATGATGATGATAATGATGATGGCCGGATTATTTTCGGGGACCGTTGGGCCCTAAGCTTCCTGACATTTATCTTGCAGGTGAGGAAAAACCCAAAAAAAAAAAAAACCTCACTCAGGAGCCTGTACCGACCCGGAATTGAATACGGGCCCACTGCGTGACAAGGCAGCATGCTACCTCGAGACCACAGCGGTGGACCTAATACAGATAATGATTGGAAAATATTAACTCGGGATAGGAGTGTATAGAGAGAATATGTCCGCTCGGCCATAAATCTATGGGTGAATAGGGCCAGTGACTAAGTTACTTCCCTATAGATGTCAGCGAGTGAGAAGTGAATCGCCTCGATGAGACACCTAATATGCATAATCGAATAGCCAATTAAATTTTGCTCAGATGTTCTAATTTAGTGTTGAAGTTATTTTTTGACCCCCAAAATCTTCGGACCTGGGACGCACTTCTTAATGCCCGTTCCGGAGGATTTGATCCTTGGACTTTTCCATCCTAAAAATTTAATCGACCCCGGCTGTGTTTAAAGTCGCGACTCTTGGGAATTGAACAATTAAACCACCGAAATCGACAAATTTGTGACGTCCCAAGTTCTATTTTAGGAGACAGACAATCTCTGCAGCGTTTATCGTGTTTTTCCTCTTAGTCAACGCTAAATTGACTGACATTCTGCAGCTTTTACTATCAACTCACCAACAGTGTTGCAAACGGTTATATATAGAAAGGTCATATATATGTATGTATGTTATAATTAAATTTTTTGACATTGAGCAATGCAAGCTTAATATGACATAAGAATAAATAAATGCTCGTACTGGATTTCAACCCGGACCTCTGGATGATACCCCAGTGCGCTACCGATTACGCTATCGAGCAAGTCTAGCACAAACATTAATTTTTCTTATATATATATATTTAGTCCACCGCTGTGGTCTCGAGGTAGAGTGCTGCCTTGTCACGCAGCGGGCCCGGGTTCGATTCCCGGTCGGGATAGGCTCCTGGGTGAAGTTTCTTAGGAGTTTTTCCTTACCTGTAAGACAAATGTCAGGAAGCTTAGGGCTCAACGATCCCCGAAAATCATCCGGTCATCAACAACATCCTTATCATTATCATCATCAACATTCACCGGTGTGGAAAGCAACGGGAATCTACACACCTATGTATAATTCCCTAGTAAAGCTGCAAAGCATAGGATGACAATGCTATGATTGCAGTGAAAGACCTGCCCTCAGGCAGAATTACTATAGAAAAAAAATATATATATATAGCCTGTAATTTATTTAGCAGGTTTCACAATGTTTCATAACATCTTCCTGCGCATAATTAATCTAATGTCATTCTCCTCCACATCTCTTTGTTATTCCAATATTCGTCGTCCAATTCCTTTCCCCTCATGCTGTTCAAAACACCATTAATCCACTTATTTTTGGCCGTCCTCTTTTTCTTCTACGAAGTGACATCCATTCTTGTATTCTTCTTGAGAATATGTCTTCTGTCATTCTTTTTACATGACCATACCATTTTGTTTGTTTTTTTTTTTAACGAAATCCAGAACTGAAGTTTAAACAACATAACTTTGTTTGACTATTTAACTCATGCCCCAAATTGGAGTCAATGACCAATCACGTTTCAATGATTTCTGTTTTACAACCAATCAGAGTCGTGTTTCACGAAATATTTATCAGTGTTAGGATTATCATATATTAAACAAAGCTCCTCCTTTTTAATATTCTGAACAGGTCTGACCGTTATTTTGCAGTGACTGAGCCTATAAGAAATACGGCTACCAGATTGTATATATAGTGCATACATGTCAACATTTATAGCAATTGATTATACCACCAAAAAAAGAAACCACTGTTTGCACTTTCTTAAATGTATTTTTTCCCAGGTAATAATCCAGAAAAATATAATTGTAATATTTACATCATACGACATCAGAAATGAATTAATATACAGATTGATGTGTTTCATTTTTTCTCCACTAGAGAGCATTCTTACAATATTGCGTTCCTTTGGCAACATAGAGAACCGGCAATAAATAGTATGATCTGGTTGCAGTGATAAACAAAAGAAGCGGTAGAAGCGTACCTATCGTTTCTCATTTGTTTTCAAACATCGCCGTTTACATTAAATATATAAATATTTTCAAATAACTATAGTTAAATAATGATTTGTGAGTAAACAGCTTAATTTTATTCGTTAAATAGTCCTAACAAATGCCACTCTTGATTTCCAAATTCTCTAGATAAATTCACTCCTCACTTCGTGAGTCGTGAATTTATCGATAATTTGGAAATCACTCGTGGCATTACTTATGATAATTACACTGTTTATTTTATCTCTTCTAGAAATTATAATAGAACACCTCAAAAAATTCATGTTTGCACAATTTACTAATTTTTGTATATTTTAATATTCATGTTTCAGCATACTTATTACGTATTGTGTTAAAATATTTTTGTTTTAAAATTTATTTTCTGATCCCCTAAAACACCATTTCAGATGTTCCCTTATTTATCCTCTCATTAATTTCTGCATCATGACTTCCATTTGCACTATTTTTTGTACATATCATAACATGCTTTTATTTTTCCATGTCTATCTTCTAAAATCAGATTGCCTTGTAATAATATTATTCGTGTAATTTATATCTTACAACAGCCTTACTCATGGTTTAGCAATTCCTACTATGGCTGTTTATCTAAGATTTAATGATATATAGATACGGTCTCATTTTAACTCAAAGACTTCAACGTGTTCATAATTCTTGCGCACGTTTTATTTGTGGTATTCGCAAATTTGACCATGTTACACCGTCCCCGGAACAATTATCGCGGCTTCGTCTAAGAGATCGTAGAATTGTTCATTCACAATCCCTTCTCTATAAAATACTTCACACATCATCGCCTAATTATTTATCACGCCGCTTCATCAGACTATCCGACACACATAATCCTGACACTCGATCCTATAAGCACATTTCCTTTATATCCTCCTCATCACCCTGTATATTATTCATTATCTTTTACGGTCTCACTTACCAAAACATGGAATTCCCTTCCCCTATGTCAGAGACTGTCAAACTATAACATCCTTCAAAAAACAAACTAAAGAATTATTTAATAACAAACTAACTTATACACCTCACTGATAGTATTGTTTTAACAAATAATAAATTTAATTATTTATGAAAATAATATTAAGATTAACAATTATTTTCTTTTGTTTTGTTTTAAATATTGTATAATCGTAAAATTAGTTTTCTATATGTCATTATTTTTCTTTGTTTTTTATATATAATAGACAGGGACAATTTAATATTGTCTTGCTTGTATACATTTTATTATTAGTTTTAGCCTTAATTTTAACTAACATTAACTGGTTGCATTATAGATCGTAATATAATATATATTATCTTATTGATCAAATTTTTATTTAGTATTTAATATTAGAGTTAATTGAGATTGTTATATTCTGATGTAATATATGTTTGTCCTGGTGAGTGGAAGAGAAGGCCACATGGTCTTAACTCCACCAGGCAAAATAAATCTAATCTAAATCTAATCTAATTTTTTAAACAAAATTTTATTTGAACAATTTTTCTGACAATAAATTAAACTACTCTTAAAGGTAGAGACCATCAAATTCTATGTTCTTTAGTCATATTTCAGCGAACTTTATTATCACGCGGGACGGTGCCAGTCTTAGGTTTTGATACGAAGAATTCGTTGAAACCCACTCCCACAGCTTCAATGATTTTGAAATAACACGCAAGAAGTGGCCCATGGGTTTAAACAGATGGTAATCTAGGCGCAAGATCAGGGCTATATGCTAGGTGTGGTAGCATTTCGATTCCATCTAATTTCTGATTGTTTGCCATTGTTGTTCGTGCGGTTGAGGTCCGGTCGGGTTTTAACCTGCGACCCTTAAAATTTCTTGAATTCTTCCAGTTGTTGAGAATAAACATCAGCATCGACTTCACGCCGTTTGGAACAAACTCCCAGTAAACCACAGGTTCAAATTCCACCAGACACACAACATTACATTAAAAACATTTCTTGTGAGACAATCTAACATTAAAAATTTCTAATTAACTTTGACAGTATAGTTTCTGTCTAAATCGATCGATTTTATGTAATCTGTAAATTCCTTTGTACATTCACATTGTACTATAATGAAATTGGACAATTAATGACAAATGAGGGAAATTTAGAAGAAGTGCCTGAATTCAAATATCTAGGAACAATAATTACAAACAGGAATTAGTGCTTAAAGAAATTAAACATAGACTAATTTCAGGAAATACATACTATTAGCTTTACAGGGACTCTGTCACCCGAACTTCTCTAAAAATAACATTACACTGAAAATAATAAAACTTATTCCAGTTATATTACATGGATGCGTAATATGGACTCTTACTTTAAAGGAGGATAAAATATTACGAATATTTTAAAATAAAGTTCTTAGGAAGATTTTTGAACCAAAGAGAGTTGATCAGACAGGCGAAATACTACAGCGAGCTGCATGAGCCTTATAGGAAACCAGATAGGCCTATAGTGAGAACAATAATGTTTCGTAGATTGCATTAGACATGCCATTTTCAACGAATGGGGAATGAAAGAGGGACATGGAAACTTCTTGTATGGAAACCAGTGGGAAAGCGTCCAGATGGTAGATCAAGAATGAGGTTGAGAATAATATTAACCATTACGTGAGGGAAGTAGATTATACAGAAGATGTTTGGAAAAATTTAGATCAGGTTAGGGATGTATGGAGAGCTTATGTCTGCGCGGCATCGAACCTACAGGTTCGATACTGTGAGTTAGAAAATTAGAGATCGAATAATTTACCAATATATGGGGGAAAAATTCACTTGGAATTGAACATGAGACGTCTCGGTTGTGGGTTCCTCTAACACTGACACTACGTTATGACTTATGTTATAAGCCTATGGAAAGAACATACTCGTAGCTGTAATAACTGCTTTTGTGTTCACATCATGCAATCACATGCAAGTTGGTGGGGGAAAGAATGTTATGTTGCGAACAGCGCGAAGAAAATTTGTAATTTCACGAGAGAGAGAGAGAAAAAAAACTTTTTTTTTTTTAAGTACTATGCTTCGAGAAACCACGTTTGTGTTACCTCTTGAAGATATGGAAGAAGGCAGAAAGAGACTATCAGGTCTACTACTTGACTTGAATGTTGATGTCTAATACAGAATGCAATCTCACATATTGCTTCTCTGAATTTTATTAATTCTGACGAAATTCCCACTGTTATTGGGACCGTCCCTTAGGACAGAGAAGGGTGGCTCCCTATGTCCTCATCTTATCACTTGGACATAATAGAAGCTCCTCTGAGTTCTGTAGTCACTTCTAATAAATTGTCACACACATATTAACCACACAGGGAGACAGGATAAGAAATATGGCAACCATTATAATGGATTCTTGTAAATAGCATTGTCATTCTCGTGATATATTCTTCTCTTGTTGTCTGACGGATAAGCTCTACAAAATATAATATCACTTAGCACAAAGTGACAGTTCAATCCTAATTTTCCTCTTGATTGAGTTTATTTAGTAATAAAAATGTTCATGAAAACCCAGGATTACAACGCATGACTCACAGCTATAAGTTTATACGGAGCCCTAGTGTTTAGGATTCGTATTTGAGAGGTTCTGGGTTCAACTTCCGATGCAGATGAACCTGACTGAGGTTTTTGCCTGGTTTTCCGCCAAAAAAATGGATTTGAATTTCATCAACAAGACAAATTTCATCATGTTCGCAATTTCTTAATAGTTATGTCAAAACGAACCGTTTATTTTGGATGTGACAACCTATTACTATTACATTACCAGAAAGACAACGATTATGGTTAAACGTACTTTTAAACGACGATGAGGCTTCTGCCTCAATGTGTGAAGTGATTTTTAACAACCAAAATGATTATAAACATTTTATGAAATTCGTAACACACATATAATTATAAGTAGTATTTTCCTAAGACACTTATAGACGATTTATGTAATTCATAGCACTCATTAAAAGCCATAAGATAATATTTATGTTTTACAATGTATAGTATAATATTGTTATAGTAAGCTACAACACTAACATGCCTTTGTGACGAAATAGGGTTTCAAAATATTTGGAGATTCAATAATACTATTACATAAGAAATATAAGAATAAGAATAATTTTTTTTCAGAAATGAATGTTATACACGATGCTGACACCCGAATAAGCAAGTGCTCATGCTCGGGTGCAGTTCAGTCACAGAAATAATACAAATAAAATTATCTAAATTGAAAGCTTAGGAGCCATTTTCATGTTTACATAATTTATGACAATTACAAATAAAACATAATAAGGAGAATAAAAGAGGTTAATTCCAGACTGAAGAAAGATTTAAAGACATTATGAAATAAAACAAAACAAATTTAGGAGAAAGTTTCAAAATGTAAAACGCACATTGACATTCAAAGGATTAATGCAAAGGAGGATGATATAAACTGAATATAATGTAATATATTAATACCAAGCTGAAGAAAGCATTTAAGTACATTAGGTAATAATATGTATAAAGCAAAATAAATTTATGAGAAAATTTCAAAATATGAAACTTATTCTAACGAAGAATTAATACAATAAAATGTAACAGACACGGTAAGACCTTAATTGTTAAATCGTCTATAAATAAGAAAATATTTTTATACCGAGCGAGGCCTCAAGTGGTAGAGTTTGAGACTCATCCGGGACGTCTGGGTTCAAACCCTGACCGATTTTTTCTTAGTCGTCAGGGTTAATACTACTCCATGGCGCAACAGGACTCGAAGGCCCAACCAGCCAGCAGCTGGCCTCACATCCACATGTGTCAATCACAGAGGTAGACGATCATCCAGCCAGTATAGGGGTACATGTGGTCAGCATGTCGGGTCCCCCAGCCGTTTTAGCTGGTTTTCTCAACCTGGAGCCGCTACTTATTGTGTCTACCCAAATGCCTCGCGTTGCTGGGTGGGCACCGGTCGCATACTGACCGAAATTCCATGAGAAAATTTCTTCCCCTACGGAGATTGGAACCAGCTCTGCGCCAAGGCATCTTGCCTGAACTACTCCGCTACGGCGCAGGACCGTTAAGGCTAAGCTTATTTTGAATTTCATTACGATGACCTATTATATTATTTTCATCATTTCGTAAAGTAATTTAAAAAATAAAATGAAATAAATTGGATGTGATACGACCTTACGTATTAAAGCGTCGATAAATAAGAATAAAATAAGAAAATTCGCTTATATCCAGCAAGTTTGTTCAGATAGTAATCTTTGCATTTAAAAAGATTATAAAAAAGCCACAAACGTAAGTCAATGTTATAAATAAGGAAGCAAAATGGAATCTTAAAAAATATTAAATATAAAGGTTAAACTTGAAATAAATATGTAATACGCACAGAACCTGATAAAGACAACGTCATAGTTTTTATAAATAAAAAATGATTACATAAACAAGACAAAACAATTTTAGAAGAAAATTAATACAAAAGAAAAAGAACAAAAAACTCTATAAATAAATTTGAAAGAGAAATGAAATAACTTTTTTTAAAAATGCATCATAACTTTCCAAGAAAACAAGACAATCCGAGAACAATAAATACAAAAATTAACTACTGGTGGACTATTAATAACTCCATGCACCCACAAAGAAAGTCTTGTCAAAAACTCATTTAAAAATATACCAATACGACCGGACATTAACTGCATGATTGCATTTAATTACAAACTGTCTAAAGTGATAGAAAAATCAAAGAAGAAATAATAAAATAAAAACGTGCAATAAAAAACTTTACCACTTCAAACCAAATTATAAATATAAAAAATCAATAACACCACCAAAATGTGTCTTTCGTCATAATAATCATTATACAAACATCTCTGTTAGATGAAACGATACAAATAGTGGAACAATTAAAATATTATTGGAAAAGAATTACAAAGAATAACCGAACGGGATTATTAATACAGTATTAAAATAAAATTATTTCAAATTTCAAGTTATTCACTCTAATTTATGGTGTACCAATGGGCAGTCCTACTTCAAGAATAATATCCGAAATATTCGTACAAGACTTGGAATAAAATCATTTTGGGACATTAAAAGAACAATCAAATATAAAACTGATATCAGGATGTGTCAATGATCTTTTAATAATTATTTATGATAACGATTGTATAAATTCAATTCTTTCCTTTTTCAAATCTTCCTCCAGCTAAAATTTGATCTAACTGCTAATTAACTCACTGGCACTATGGAAGGTTCTTGGACATGCAGACAAAATATCTCTATACATCCTTATCCTGAGATTTTTCTAATAATTTAATATTTGAGTTCAAATCGGATCCCCAAAGCTGTTTATAATTATATACCATGTACCGGTATAATCGGAGGGCTATTTTGATTGTAAAAATATAGTAATATTTCTAGTAAACAAGTCATTGCCCACAGCGGCGTTTTATGTTATTTGAGGGTATCTGAAGTAATATGAATAACTGTTAAGTTTATTGTCTGGTCATATGTTACTTATTTTGGAAGTCGGTAGGTATTAAAAACAGTTATATTACGGTCTTAGACTTTACGCAAATCCTCGAGGTTAAAACTCAGAAGGGGAGCATCGATACGGTTAGGAGGGATGAAAGATTGGTTTATTGCTTTTAAGAAACTTCAAACGAAAAAAAAATGATGTAGCCTTCAAAAACATAGCGAGCAGCTAGGAAGACTATTGCCCTCGAGTAACTTGGAAATGAAGATATTCCTGTAAAAGTTCACGCCCTAAATTTAGTAGACCTATATCGACTTGCACATGTAACCTATAGAGGTGTGTCAAAAGATGTGTTTTATCCAATGAAAATGTTGTATAAAATTGTAATGGCGATGGAAAAATAAGTCAAATCCACGACTTTCTTAAATTTTTAATATAAAATGTTATGAAGTTAAAATATTCAAGCAAGAGAGGCGAGTGCTCCCTTATAGTCAGTAGTCGAGTACGTAGGGCGAGTGTTCCCATTAGGGGAACGTACAAAAGAAGATCCGCGATAAGCATTATTAAACTTAGTCGTGGATTTGGCCGTTTTTTAGCCAAGTTATAAGAGAATAGTGTATTATTTACTATTGAGGGAAAAGAAAATTAATAAAATCCTTCTATCACGTCACCTAAAATTAGTTTGATCACTATTTACCTTAAATAGTTCCTTATCTATCCCCGGTTAATATCATAAGTTCAGCCCGACCCGACCCTAGATAATCTCATCAATTCCTGGTACAACCAAGAGGACGAAGATCTCTGGAGCGTCCTATGAAACGCTGGAGGGAACATTTTTATATATGATCGTAACAAGCCTTGGCCCAATACTTGAATGGGAGAAGAAGAAGAAGATGAAAATGAATGTTTGTTTGTTGCTCGTACTTTATGCGCGGCCATACCGTTATTCCGATTGTGATGGGGGCTTTTGCAAAATTTTCAGGAGATTCCCGGGATGAACATAGTTGAGATACTAAACTCATGCACCCTTAAAAAGCATCCTCTGTAGTGAAAAAATCCCCTTTTTTACCGTTAAATGGCTTACGCTGCCTAAACCATAACAAATACACAGAATTTAACATCTCAAAAAAACTACAAAAAAGTCCGCAACAGCATATGCTTATCTTTTATAGATAACACACAATAACCATTTTTGTCTTTCATTGATGCCAAGAAGATCGGGATAAGCATGTGCTGTCATACTATTCATCGGACTGTCATGGGGCTTTTTGCAAAATTTTCAGGATTTTCCCGGGAATGTTATAGGTTATTAGAGAATTTTAATTTTCAAGCCCTTCACCCTTAAAAATCACCTTCTGTAGTGAAAAAACATGAAAAATGTCGCTTTTTGTAAGCTCAAATGGCTTAAGCTGCCTAAACCATAACAAATACACAAAATTATTGTACACAGAACTGAACATCTCAAAAAAACTCTACAGAAAAGTCCACAACAACATATGTTTATATTTTAAGGATAACTCACAATAACCATTTTTGTCTTTCATTGATGCCAAGAAGATCGGGATAAGTAGATTCCCGGGCAAGCACAGCAGCGCACGACGGGTATTATTTTATGGATAACTCAAAATAATGAATTTTGTCTTTCAGCTCATTTATGGCAAGTACATCGGGATACGTAGATTCCTGGGCAACACCGGGTAATCAGCACGGGGTATCTAAAAATAATCTTCTTGTATCTTATAAGCTCCTGTTTCCCTTTAACAGAGATTTAGGCGCTCTCCCCCAAAAGGGAAGAATATGAACCATACTAATTTAGTTACACTTGTTTTCGTACAGATGTCATTTGACTGGTCCGTGGTCAGCGTTCCGCCTCATACTGATATCTAGGAAACCAAGGTAGTACTAGGACGGGAAAATTCGGTAAATTTTGCTTAGAGACCTTTTCATTCAGGCTTAAGGATCTTTTACGAGCCTGAAAATCTTCAGACTCGGAGGACTTGCTCCTTGGATTTTTCCATCCTAAAAAAATCCATCGACCCCGGTCGGGTTTGAACCCGCGACCCTCGGGACCAGAGGCAAGGAGCATAACCACTAGTTCGCCGCAGCCGATTTCTAAAAATAATAACGATATAAATTTATATTTATTTTTCCTTTTACTTATTCAACTAAATGCAAAATCACATAATTTGTTTAGGTGCAGCAGCGCACGCCGGGTATTGGCTAGTTTCCTATATAATGAAATCATGGTTAATATTATTCTATTATCTCATTCGTGGCCTATGGTCCTGTAGCTTTCGATTTAATTTTCCTGGTGAAAGTTTCCATGCCCCTCCTCCATTTACCATTCGTGTCAAATGATCTGCCCATCGCAGTCACGAGATTTAGTTGTTATTGGAACATCTAATTTCCTATATAGATAATGTAGTTCACTGTTATGCAGTTTTCTCCATTCTCCTCTCTGATCATCTCTCTTTGGTCAAAAACATTTCTAAGACTTTTTTCTCAATTATTCGTAATATTTTCTCCTCCCTTAAGCATTAGATTCCATGTACCGTATCCTTATAACTAGAAGAATAACCGTTTTACATACTTTCAGTTCAATATATTTTGAAAGAAATTGGTGTGATACGAGTTCCTGTAATGCATAATAACACACGTTTCCAGAGTTGAGCTTACGTTTATTATCTTTATGCACTTCATTCCTGTTTTAATTATTATTTCTAGGTATATGAATTCTGCCGCTTCTTAAAAATTTCCTTCATTTGTTGTTAACTGTTAATTTTGATTATATAACGAGTTTCTATGTGTGACCAGTATTCAGTTTTTAAAATCTAATTTATAACATTTTATTGGAACAATCAATAATTGTGATATCCCTGGAATTGTGAGGTATTAATATGTTAGGAAGCCACTCTAATGAAACTCCTCTTTTACTGACATGTGGGAACTAACAGCTGCCGGATGCCTTTCAAACCTGCCCTGACCTATATGTCCACCTCTCTTTCTGTAAATGGTCACCACGTTGCCCTTTGTTCTCTCAATCGTTCAATATATTTCGATGTGTCAGTAATTTCTATATAAGGATTATAATCCTCAATGTTTACAAATATTATAAATTACATTTTACATAGTCATTTTCCACACACTTTATGAAATTATGTTATAGTAAGAAATAAAAGATGATTTTTTCTATCTATCTATCTATCAATCATCTATCTATCTATCAATCATCTATCTATCTATCAATCATCTATCTATCTATCAATCATCTATCTATCTATCAATCATCTATCTATCTATCAATCATCTATCTATCTATCAATCATCTATCTATCTATCAATCATCTATCTATCTATCAATCATCTATCTATCTATCAATCATCTATCTATCTATCAATCATCTATCTATCTATCAATCATCTATCTATCTATCAATCATCTATCTATCTATCAATCATCTATCTATCTATCAATCATCTATCTATCTATCAATCATCTATCTATCTATCAATCATCTATCTATCTATCAATCATCTATCTATCTATCAATCATCTATCTATCTATCAATCATCTATCTATCTATCAATCATCTATCTATCTATCAATCATCTATCTATCTATCAATCATCTATCTATCTATCAATCATCTATCTATCTATCAATCATCTATCTATCTATCAATCATCTATCTATCTATCAATCATCTATCTATCTATCAATCATCTATCTATCTATCAATCATCTATCTATCTATCAATCATCTATCTATCTATCAATCATCTATCTATCTATCAATCATCTATCTATCTATCAATCATCTATCTATCTATCAATCATCTATCTATCTATCAATCATCTATCTATCTATCAATCATCTCTATCAATCTATCTATCAATCAATCATCTATCTATCAATCAATCATCTATCTATCAATCAATCATCTATCTATCAATCAATCATCTATCTATCAATCAATCATCTATCTATCAATCAATCATCTATCTATCAATCAATCATCTATCTATCAATCAATCATCTATCTATCAATCAATCATCTATCTATCAATCAATCATCTATCTATCAATCAATCATCTACTATAATCAATCATCTATCTATCAATCAATCATCTATCTATCAATCAATCATCTATCTATCAATCAATCATCTATCTATCAATCAATCATCTATCTATCAATCAATCATCTATCTATCAATCAATCATCTATCTATCAATCAATCATCTATCTATCAATCAATCATCTATCTATCAATCAATCATCTATCTATCAATCAATCATCTATCTATCAATCAATCATCTATCTATCAATCAATCATCTATCTATCAATCAATCATCTATCTATCAATCAATCATCTATCTATCAATCAATCATCTATCTATCAATCAATCATCTATCTATCAATCAATCATCTATCTATCATCAATCATCTATCTATCAATCAATCATCTATCTATCAATCAATCATCTATCTATCAATCAATCATCTATCTATCATCAATCATCTATCTATCAATCAATCATCTATCTATCAATCAATCATCTATCTATCAATCAATCATCTATCTATCATCAATCATCTATCTATCAATCAATCATCTATCTATCAATCAATCATCTATCTATCAATCAATCATCTATCTATCAATCAATCATCTATCTATCAATCAATCATCTATCTATCAATCAATCATCTATCTATCAATCAATCATCTATCTATCAATCAATCATCTATCTATCAATCAATCATCTATCTATCAATCAATCATCTATCTATCAATCAATCATCTATCTATCAATCAATCATCTATCTATCAATCAATCATCTATCTATCAATCAATCATCTATCTATCATCAATCATCTATCTATCAATCAATCATCTATCTATCAATCAATCATCTATCTATCAATCAATCATCTATCTATCAATCAATCATCTATCTATCAATCAATCATCTATCTATCAATCAATCATCTATCTATCAATCAATCATCTATCTATCAATCATCATCTATCTATCAATCAATCATCTATCTATCATCAATCATCTATCTATCTATCAATCATCTATCTATCTATCAATCATCTATCTATCTATCAATCATCTATCTATCTATCAATCATCTATCTATCTATCATCATCTATCTATCTATCAATCATCTATCTATCTATCAATCATCTATCTATCTATCAATCATCTATCTATCTATCAATCATCTATCTATCTATCAATCATCTATCTATCTATCAATCATCTATCTATCTATCAATCATCTATCTATCTATCAATCATCTATCTATCTATCAATCATCTATCTATCTATCAATCATCTATCTATCTATCAATCATCTATCTATCTATCAATCATCTATCTATCTATCAATCATCTATCTATCTATCAATCATCTATCTATCTATCAATCATCTATCTATCTATCAATCATCTATCTATCTATCAATC
Source organism: Diploptera punctata (assembly GCA_030220185.1). Classification (NCBI taxonomy): domain Eukaryota; kingdom Metazoa; phylum Arthropoda; class Insecta; order Blattodea; family Blaberidae; genus Diploptera; species Diploptera punctata. The sequence goes on from JASPKZ010007261.1 coordinate 1,299,731, forward strand.
ATCTATCTATCTATCAATCATCTATCTATCTATCAATCATCTATCTATCTATCAATCATCTATCTATCTATCAATCATCTATCTATCTATCAATCATCTATCTATCTATCAATCATCTATCTATCTATCAATCATCTATCTATCTATCATCATCTATCTATCTATCAATCATCTATCTATCTATCAATCATCTATCTATCTATCAATCATCTATCTATCTATCAATCATCTATCTATCTATCAATCATCTATCTATCTATCAATCATCTATCTATCTATCAATCATCTATCTATCTATCAATCATCTATCTATCTATCAATCATCTATCTATCTATCTATCAATCATCTATCTATCAATCATCTATCTATCAATCATCTATCTATCAATCATCTATCTATCTATCAATCATCTATCTATCTATCAATCATCTATCTATCTATCAATCATCTATCTATCTATCAATCATCTATCTATCTATCAATCATCTATCTATCTATCAATCATCTATCTATCTATCAATCATCTATCTATCTATCAATCATCTATCTATCTATCAATCATCTATCTATCTATCAATCATCTATCTATCTATCAATCATCTATCTATCTATCAATCATCTATCTATCTATCAATCATCTATCTATCTATCAATCATCTATCTATCTATCAATCATCTATCTATCTATCAATCATCTATCTATCTATCATCATCTATCTATCTATCTATCAATCATCTATCTATCTATCTATCAATCATCTATCTATCTATCTATCAATCATCTATCTATCTATCTATCAATCATCTATCTATCTATCTATCAATCATCTATCTATCTATCTATCAATCATCTATCTATCTATCTATCTATCAATCATCTATCTATCTATCTATCAATCATCTATCTATCTATCTATCTATCTATCTATCTATCTATCTATCTATCTATCTATCTATCTATCTATCTATCTATCTATCTATCTATCTATCTATCTATCTATCTATCTATCTATCTATCTATCTATCTATCTATCTATCTATCTATCTATCTATCTATCTATCTATCTATCTATCTATCTATCTATCTATCTATCTATCTATCTATCTATCTATCTATCTATCTATCTATCTATCTATCTATCTATCTATCTATCTATCTATCTATCTATCTATCTATCTATCTATCTATCTATCTATCTATCTATCTATCTATCTATCTATCTATCTATCTATCTATCTATCTATCTATCTATCTATCTATCTATCTATCTATCTATCTATCTATCTATCTATCTATCTATCTATCTATCTATCTATCTATCTATCTATCTATCTATCTATCTATCTATATGTATCTGTATCTGCCTTAGTTTAGCTCAGTGTTGTAAGATGGAGGGAAATTCTCTCGGCGTGGTATTTCGGTCATTCTGGGACCGGATCTCAATCATTTTAGTTATGGATTTGGGTAGCTACAACAAGTAGCATTGTCGTATGCCTGAGCGGATAGGGTGCAAGTAATTCACCAAAATCCTAAATAAAATAAGGAGGGATAAAATTAGAAATAAGGAAATAAGACAGCAAGGTATTCAGGTAATAAAAGGATGAGTAAACAATAGAAGGCATGTCCACCATTGTGATCCGAGGTAACATACTGTCTTGTCACGCAGCGGGCCAGAGTTCGGTACTCGGTCGGGACAAGTTTTCTGGGCGAGTGTTTTTTTTCGGAATTTTTCCTCACCTGTAATAGAAATGTCAGGAAACTTTTAGGCCCACGTTGTCCCGAACACTATCTGGCCATCATTATCATCCTTACAATAATCGCCTCATTTAGAACAAGATTAGGATTAAGGTCTCTCCAGGCACATCATTACCTCATCTTTCATATGTCATCGGGGCAGCGTAACCCCTCCTTCAGACGCCCCAAACTCAGAAGTGGATTACACGTACGCCAATGCCAGGAAAGAATACCAGAAATGTCGTAATTACAACCTGATGACATTAATAAAAAAAGTAATAGAAGATATGAATAGAATTTGAACGTATCTATAATGCACCAACTGTTGTATAGTTCGCATATCAGAAGATAATCTACCAGTAGATACAGAGATCACCTGTAAGACCAACAATAACATTCTTGGAAGATTGATATTTCAAAGCACAAACATATCAAAATAATTCGTTAAATCACCGCTCACAGGAAGGATTCAAATAATTTGCCAAAGAACATACTCCAGTATCAACTTGAAGGACTTAGGGAAAAAGGAGTACCTAAATAACTGTGGAGAAATCAGTAAAATCTTGAGGCATGGAAGAGTATAAATAATTTCAGACGCGCCATAGCCGAGCGGTTAAGGTAGGAAGCCTTGGCGCAGAGCTACGGGACTTGCGCTGGTTCGAGTCTCCATGAGGGAAGACATTTTCTCATGGTATTTCGGCCAGTATGGGACTGGTGCCCACCCAGCATCATGAGGCAATTGGGTAGCTACAATAAGTAGCGGCTCCAGGTTGAGGAACCAGCTATAACGGCTGGGGGACTCGACATGCTAACCACATGTCACCCCTACATTGTGATTGACACATGTGGATGTGAAGGGCCAGCAGCCGGCTGGTAAAAGGGCAACCGCTGAAAAGTGGAAAGACCCTCAATCGGATCGGTAAAAAAACCTCAAACCAAAATTAATGCCTCTGAGAAGTTTAACGGGATTTCTCATCCAATTAATACCTTAATTGCTTGCTACATGTGCCACTGAGGCGATGGCGATGTGCTGACCACATATCACTCACTGACATATATAGTGAAATAAGCATAACAAAATTAGCCATGTCAAGAAACTCCTCCTAGGGGAGCACCCACGCCTCCATGAGGTACTATAGTAGATGTATTTGTTTATTTGTAGCCTCTTGTCCCGAGGGTTAAGGTTTCAAACCTGGTCAGGATCGATGATTTTTTTAGGGTGGAAGAATCCAAGGAAGAAGTCTTCTAGGAGAGACTTTAAGCCATGGGTCTCTAGTCCGAGAGACCTCTAAACAAAATTTGCCGACTTCCCTCATCCTAATATTACTCAAGATGTCTACCAGAAGTCTCATTTGGTCGGTATGTTGACCGCATACCATTCATGAGATATTTAGGAAAATAATCGTAACTAAATTAACTTGATTTAGTAACTCCTAACAAAAGAAGCTAAGGCCAAAAATTTGGATGTTACACCATTTTAGATAGAGATATACAGATAAATACATAAAGTTATATATAATTATTACGTACATGAAAAATGAGATAACTGACAATTTGCAAATTTGTGTTTTATTTTTAGAACAGTACATTGGAGTCTGCATCGATTATTTGTGATTGATAAATGAAGGCTCGAACCGACACGTTTGAACATGTATATTAGGAGAGATAATCAATATAGACTACATGTAATTAAATTGCTATGATTGTAGCCAATGAACCATGGAATTTCGCTTTTGAAGATCGTTGCGGTTTTTTGATTCAGTCATTGATATTCAGTATTCACTCATTTCTATTTCATTCTGTTATTCTCGACTACTGGTTTCGTTATTAATGTTTGACATATTGGCTGATTTTAAATGAGAAATGCTACAAACATGATTTTAATGTAAACTTTTTGCAGACTGTCATTCCTTTGACATAAATGTATGTAGTAACTTCACATGGCATAAACGTAAATATGGGCTTTAAATGTTATATCTTGAAGCATTGAATCTCTATAAATTTTCACTCTTATGATGCGGTGACCCACCACTGCCTTCTAGTGGTTACTTCGTTGCTTTGTTCGATTTCCGGTCGAGGCAAGTTTCCTGGGTGAGGTATTTATCGGGATTTTTTCTCGCCTATAAGACAAATGTCAAACTTCAAGACCAAACTAGTCCGCGAGTACTATCATCTGGCCAATATAATCATCTTGTTTGATATGAATGTATGAATTAGGGCTTTGATTTATATGTAATTAAAATTATTAAGCACGCGTATAATATCAGAAATTTATTTGACCACTGAAACGCAATTTTAATGAAAGAAATGTTCATAAAACGGTATATGAAATGTATTTAGCCAATGAATTTAATGATCTTTAACTGATTTTACTTCTAAATATAAAAAAAATTGAATCGCTCTATAAGATCTTCAATGCAAGTGAAAATTCTAACTTCTAGAGCTATTGTTATGGCCATTCTGGAATGATATTTATTGTTGCGAACACTTTAACGCCCTTGGTTTAACACTGCTCTGTCGAAAACTGTACATCTCTGTCGATAATAAAGATTATCGTCGTAATTTACGTATTTTTGGAGGTTGCATTAAATATCATTCTATGTCATAATATTGCCTCTTCGTGGAACCTATTGTATCCGCATCCGTATCCGTGGTCTACTCAGCTGCTTATTGTCTGTGTCTCTTTATAGTTCTCTATCTTGAATATTATCAAAAGAACCTATCGCAATTTCCCAATCAATTTGTGGGACACACAAGGCGCAGTCTCCGGTTGGGCCCAAAATACAGATTTAATTAATCTTTCTTATAAAGCACCTCTAGTGTATTTTTCAGCATAATATGAAGGGAAGGCTAATCATATTTTACTTTAATGACGATATACTTTGCGTCTGTCATGAGAGGGAAAGAAATCGTTATATAAACACACACAAAACTTAGGTTTAAATTTAGACCGAAACAATTTAAGCAAGCTATACAGAAAAGACATAAGCTTAACTAAAAATGAATATAATTGATATAAGTCAAAAGGATAAATTATACTTACAGCTGTTTGAAAATGACTCAAATGTAAACATAATATATATAATGAAACAAAATAGGAACAGTATTGAATAACAATAACAGTACGTTCATCCGTACCAGACTTCTCAGGCACGCTAAACTTAAAGTTCTTCTCAACAGCTTTCCTTCTTCAAATAAACGAACAGTCCTTCGCAAGGGATCGCTTCTTCGATCCCTGCCGAACTTGATGAAAGTAAAGATAGACTCCGACTGTTAACTATCAAAGGCCTCCGGTCGCGGACATCAGTCATTGCGCATCCAAACTTGCGCCGATGTCGTAAGGAAGGGGAAACTGGGAGGGGGTAAATTAGGAGAGGATCAAGCACAGAACACATTCACTACCACAGAGTCTACAATAATGCGTCACGGCAGTAAAATTTGCGTCATCACGGTACAATATTACAGGTTAGAGTACATAAATTACGTTATGATGGCTTTTAGTTGTTTTAGGCGTAAGGATATTTTATATTAAATGTACAAGCATTCGTTGCATTTAAATTTCTCTGTGAAAATTCAAAATAGCTGACAGTTACAACGTAAGAAATAGTTCCACGTCTTAAAATTCACAAATGTATAAATATATTCACGATCATTATTTTCCGAGCCTAAATATATTATTAGTAGGCCTATAAAATTCTACAAATATTTCATCATTAAAATTGTCGTGATTGTGTAATTTTCGGCTGTATTATACACTCCTACCATGATTATATGTCCATATGGACTAAAGCTTCTCAAAATATGGATTTTTTTTTTAATTGGTGTAAACGTTTTCTGGCTCGCACTAACATTTGTTTTTATGTTTTGTAGTTAGATATGTGTAAGTTTCATTTTGAAAATAAAATCATCTCGAAGCTCTGATGTCCACATTTTGCGCCGTAACCAATGTTTTATTATAAATATTATCCTAATTTAAAATATATTAATCAAATTTTGTAAAATGGGATATTATATATAAGTATCTTTCTTGTACTTTATAGTAAATTGAAAATAAGTTTAATTGTACTTTTATTTAAGATAATGTAACTCCTTTAGAATAAATTAATTTAAAACATTTCGTTTAATGACAGTGGTTTGTAATTTCTATTTTATTCTCATGGAGAAATTAGTTTTTACTTAGGTACCTCTTCACAATATGTTGATGTAATATTGGTAATCAGAAATATTGAGGGAAATTATAAATTACATACATTATTAACACAATACATTTACTAATTTACAGTGTACACTTATTAATTTAAATATTTTTTTTATATTTTACAATATAAACTAAACACACACTATATGCACATAAATCATTTAATTCTGGATTGACACTAACGGCAAATTGAATTCTTGGCAAAATACAGAAAATAGTGGCACATGCAATTTTATTTTTGACGTCCTTGTTCAAGCGGTAGGTAATGTCAGTAATAGAAATCTAGTCGCGATGACATAGTACCAGACTTACACATATTAGCGGAAAACATGCTAATACTGTTTGAATTAGAATTTTAACATAATATATCTCCGATTTCTTCAAGAAATTCCGTATAAGTATCTAGAATTCTGAGCAAATGAAATATCTTCATTCTGCTTTTCAGATTCTCTCTCATTATTTCTTCTCTAATCGTGATGTATTTTCCAAATTCGGTTTCATGTGTATCCGTCTCGGAATACAAAAATGTCTCGATTATTAATTCCAGAATTACTTTATTCGATATGAAAAGCTTCTTGTCTTTTTCCGAAAGGATGACATTTTCCACTTGTCACATCATCAGTAATCTTTGATAACAATTCATATTTTTCCAGAGGACTGCTTAGATTCTCTTTAGATAGTAAAATTATCAGAGCGCAAATTAACTTCATCCTTCTTTCATTGAAACACATTTCTTGTCATGGAAACAAGTTCAATTGTTATAATTGTAGAATTCAGGCTATAATTGTTTAATTTATTTGTTATAAATCGAAAATTTCTAGACTTCCTCAATCATTATCTTTATTAGAGATTTGGATTAGGCCAAAGAAGTGGTTAGGCTAGTTTCAAGTTTGTTTTTCTTGAAATTAAGTTTAAAAATATCAAATATTTATACATAAAATTTGCTGAATGTATATAAAAAGAACAAGAAAAATAACCAGTTAAAAAGCACTATTTTCCATTTACCAGAAGAATGTAGTGGTCATTTGATTGTAACATCACTATCGATATTTAAACGTAGTTCTTGGTAGAAACAATAAAGTGATTTATTTTTTACTTTGTTACCATATAGTAATTCCGCATTATTGTGAAAACGTGGTTTGATGTTCTCTGCAAAAGATAGAACAAATACTAAATAGAAATAGAACAAATACTATTTGGAAAATGACACAGCAAAGAAATTGAAATATAATAAAATTTCCAACTAAAAAGTAAAGAATCTTACGAAATATGTATTTAATTGAATCGATTGTTCACATAATAGATACATAATACTATGCATTTCTCAAATTGAACAGGAACAGAATGGCTCCATCTAAATATTATTCGTTATCTGTAAGTTATCTGGTGTATACCAAAATAATTTTCTCCAAACCTAACGAAATTAATTACAAACTTATTTTACAGCTATAAACCAATCTGGTGTAGACGAACTTACCCCTTTCTAACCTTAGAAAATAAATTAACATAATGTTATTGAATAAACTGTAAACTAATATGACTTGTGCTCATCTAACTTATCACTTGAAAATTAATCTACTTGTCATAATGTTCGGTGACTTCAGTTTATTAACACCCTGCATCTTATGCATTCATTCATGAGAAAATAGAACATTGCGCAGTGTTGCGTTGTAGCTAACATATCTATTCTACGAGCGGTAAAATCCTAATGTAGCGAAATGTGAAATATAACTTTATTAATTTATTTTTCTGGTTTGCTCTTCATTTAATTAAAACACATTTCTTAAAACATGAATAGTCAGTCGGCCGCGGTGCTCCCCACCTCTGGTTCCGAGGGTCCTGGGTTCAAACTCAGCCGGTGTCGATTTTTTAGAACGGAAAAATCCAAGGAACAAGTCCTCCGGGAGGGATTTGGTGCCGTGGGCCCGAGATTGAAGATATTGAGATCCTTAAACCTGAATAAAATAGCATCTAAGCATAATTTTCGACCTCAACGTCCTAGTAATAACATAGTCGCCCGTCTCATTGACTCGGTGTGATGACCACATGCCGTCCATGACATCTATGAGGAAATATGGTAACTAAAAATTAAACTCCTTACAAAAGAGAGGCTCAACAATGGGCTACGCCATTACAGATAGACAAGATAGATAGATAAATAGATTACGATTTGTTTACAATATTAGTCATGCTTTATTGCTTGAAGTTTTAAGTGAAAAAGGTAAAGTGATCCCATTACCGGCCTTAGTTTCATTTTCAAACCAAAATCATCTCGAAATTCTGATGTCCACTTTTTTGTGCCGTAAACAATGTCTTATTATAAATATTATCCTAATTTGAAATACATTAATCAAATTTTGTAAAAAAAAGGGACCTAAGTATCTGTCATGTACTTTATAGTAAATTGAAAATAAGTTTAATTGCACTTTTACTTAAGAGAATGTAATTCCTTTAGAATAAATTAATTTAAAAACATTTCATTTAATGACAGTGGTTTGTAATTTTTATTTTGTTCTCATGGAGAAATCAGTTTTTTACTTAGGTAATTATGGTAATGAGAAATATTGAGGGAAGTTATAATTACTTACATTATTTACTGAATACATTTATTTATTTACAGTGTGCACTTAATAATTTAAATATTTTTTTTAGATTTATAATATAAAATAAATACATTCTATATGCACATACATCATATAATTATGGATTCTCACTAACAGCAAATTGAATTCTTTATCAAAATACAGGGAATTGTGGCAGATGCATTTTTATTTTTGACGTCCTTGTTCAAGCGATAGGTAATGTCATTAATAGAAATTGTCTCGATACCAGAGTATCACATATACAAATACCTGCAGAAAATAGCATGCTAATACTATTTGTATTAGAATTGTTAGTACCTCAATCTCACTATCGGATGAGGTTACAATCTTAGAGGTTGTCTCACTTCTTTCTTTGTACACATTTCTTCCTTCTTGACTCAAAGTATACATTTGATGGTGTTCCAGTCTAGGAACTACTTCTCGTTTGAGCCAGTCATTGAACTTAGCATTGAGCATTTTAATATCAAATTGAGACACGTTTAATGACATCAGACCATTAATGCAAGTCTTATAAAATTTCAGTGTTGCGTCTGTCGAACTTGGTAACTTCATATAGACAACAGCTTTTCTTAGTCGTTTAAACGGTAACACCATGCATTTAGGTGCCACACGATCACTGGTTGGAATTGTAGTACTACATTTGTAAGCCCCAGGTGCAAAAAATTGTTTATATCGAACAATCTTCATCCACGGAGATGGATGCTTTCTTTTTATGATTATTAATTGATCGCAGGACACGTGTCAAGTTATCGTATGATGATGTCATTATCAATTTACTAAAATCCTTATTTGATTGTTTCCAATTCTTCGTTTTTGTTATGCGAAATAATTTTAACTTTTCGTACAGATTATATGTTTGTAGAACTTGTCATACTGAACTGATCCCATATAATACTTTCCTATTATCTCACGTAATACGATTTCTTCAAGAAATTCCGTATAAGCATCTAGAATTCTGAGCAAATGAAATATCTTCATTCTGCTTTCAGATTCTCTCTCATCATTTTTTCTCTAATCGTGATGTATTTTCCAAATTCGGTTTCATGTGTCTCCGTATCGGAATACAAACATGTCTCGATTATTAATTCCAGAATTACCTTATTCGATATGAAAAGCTTCTTGTCTTTTTCCGAAAGGATGACATTTCCACTTGTCACATCATCAGTAATCTTTGATAACAATTCATATTTTTCCAGAGGACTGCTTAGAGTCTCTTTAGATAGTAAAATTATCAGAGCGCAAATTAACTTCATCCTTATTTCATTAAAACACATTTCTTAATATAATGTCATGGAAATAAGTTCAATTGTTACAATTGTGGAATGCGGGCTCCAATTGTTTAATTCAATTGTTATAAATTGAAAATATCTAGACTACCGGGATCATTGTCTTTATTAGAGTTTTGGATCCAGCGTAAGAAAAGGAATAACCGAGTTGCAATGTTGAAAATAAGTTCAGGAATATCAAACTTTATAACATTGAAAGAAAAAAAAAGAATGCTGATCATACCCTAAAGAACAAGAAAAATAGTAATTTACAACACACTCTTTTCTATGTGCCTGAAGAATATAGTGACCATGAGATTGTGACGTCACTATCGATATTCAAATAGTGTTAGTCCTTGACAGACACCTGGTTAACAAAAATTCTTTTGAAGAACTTCAATATTGTATATTACTTTTATACTTTGTTTGATAATAAATTGTTTGCCCATAATTTTTGTAGGAACCAGCCTCATGGGCTAGTGGTCAGCGTTACTGACTACTGTTCATGAGGTCCCGGGTTCGATTCCCGTTCAGACCATAGAAATTATTTTATTATCATCATCATCATCCTCATAGTACACTCACGAATTAAGCCATTTGCTGACCTGTTCCTGCCTCAAGAGAAACACCATCCAGAAGTTCTTTTTTAAAAGGAATTATTCCTGTGGTTGCCCATGGTCTGGAATGTAGGTTAAGTTTAGATGAAGAACTCTCCTGGAGCTTCATTATCATTTATCACCCATCATACCATTGGGGTAACGTAATTCCGCCTTCCAGGTGCCCCAACCTAAGAAATGGATAACAAATTCCGCCAATGCCAGGAGAGAGAGCCAGAAATCTCATAAAAACCAATCTGGTGGCATTAGATAAAATAATATTTTTATGAGATATTGTAAAAATTGTTTTGGTTAGTAGATAAGTCGTCACTTGTATTAGCTATGACGACATAGGGACGTCAGGGTGTAAACTTCTACACCTGATAGCTTTGTCGTATCTTTGATATCTGCGATTTCATTTACCTGACTCTCATATTTATTTCATGAGAAATATGTTTTTTACTTTCTCTTCGGCTTTTGCAAAGCAATAACATTTTCTAATCATAAGAATTCCATCATATTCACCATAATTTATTTTAGGACAAAGATGCAGATGTGGTATCGCCAGAAAGTAAAATATGGAGTAACATTTTATTTTGATCGCTTCTGTTTGCATAGTCTTCAACTAATAGGGCTATGTCTTTTAAGTTATTTTATCTTCTGTAGATAAGTAATTTTTAAGTTACAAATTACCCATGCGAAAAAAAACTTTATTTTATAATATGTTTAAAAGTAAATATCAATAAAACTAAATATATGGTCACACGTAGAAATACATTATATAATGTAAATGGACAGCTAATGACAAATGAGGGAAATTTTGAGGAAGTGGCTGAATTCAAATACCTACGAACAATAATTACAAATAGGAATGAGACGCACAAATAAATTAAACATAGACTCAATTCTGGAAATGCGTGCTATTATGCATTGCAGCGACTCTTGATGTCCCAACTCCTTTCAAAAAACGTTAAACTGAAAATATATAAAACTATTATTCTACCAGTTATATTGTATGGGTGCGAAACATGGACTCTTACTTTAAGGGAGGAAAGGAGATTACAGGTATTTGAGAATAAAGTACTTAGGAAAAATTTTGGACCAAAGAGAGATGAACAGACAGGTGAATGGAGAAGATTACTGTACCGGAGAGCTCGGTGGTAGGCAAGAGATCTCAGGGTTATTAACTCTTTATAAGCAAAAGAACAACGTATAAATGTACACTCCATTTTAACGAATCCAAGAAACTGTTTATTTACGGAGAAATACACTTTTGATAATACAGTTACAAAGTTTTATCTATGAGTGGAGTCGATGAAATACTTAGAGGTCCACGTGCTCGAATCAATATTTTCAAAGTCCAAATGCTTAACGGACTATAACTTTAAATTTAACTATTTCTCGGACGAATCTAAGATTTAAACTGAATCGGAGATCGCGGTCTGCAGGTCTACGATGTTCCAACACTGAACACAGAGTCACTGATAGTGATAGTTAACTGAATCGGAGATCGCGGTCTGCAGATCTACTATGTTTCCACACTGATCACAGAGTCACTGAGAGTGATTGTGAGTTTTAACTGAATCAGAGATCGCGGTCTGGAGATCTACTATGTTTCAACACTGATCACAGAGTCACTGAGAGTGATAGTGAGTGATATTTTGATATAAGTTCTCGCTTATAAAGGCGGTGGCTCCTCCCACTTTTCTCGAATCCACTCCTTACAATTGAATATATATTTATGTTACAATAATATTATTTACTAGTATGTATAACATTTCTAAGAACTGGGTAAATTGGTTCTTTGATATTTAATAGATAAATGTTTATCAGTTTCTTTGTAAACTGTCAACGTTAAGAGATTATCTTTTGTAGAGGTGAATGAATGTCTTTTTTTGTCTGTATTAGCCAGGTAGTAATTCTTTATCATCATTTCTTGGAATTTCTTAGTAGCGTTAATTGGTTTCTAAGAATTGGTCAATAGATTTTTAATATTTTTAATAGCTAACTAATGTTATCTTTTCTTATTAGTTGTATAGACTGCTAATTGGAATTAGTTATATTCTTTTGACAATACCCTTTTTGTGTTCCTATGTTATTTGTAAGTTGTGTAGTAGGTAGAGTTCTGATAATACTTCTTTATTCCATTATTTGTCATTTGTATAGCAGGTATCGTTTTACAGTATTTTATTCTAGATAATGTACGTGGAATTTTTACCTGGATATATTTCTACTTTTCCACATATATATTTTATAGCGATATTAGTAATATATTCTATTTTCATTATTTATAGATTTATTTAATTTTAATAATAATTTAATATATTTCGGAACATTTTAGTTTCAGATCCATGCATATTAGAGTTGTATCTTAGTTTATATGTCTCCTATCATATTAATCGCTACACTACATAACAATGAATTACATGGTCTTTATAGGAAGCCGGATATAATAAGAACAGTTAAGTCTCGTAGACTGTGATGGCAGGACATGTAGCACGTATGGGGAATAAAAGACGTGCATGGAAGCTTCTTGTAGGAAAGCCAGAGGGAAAACGCCCAGTTGGTAGTCAAAGAATGAGGTAGGAGAATAACATTAACTATGATTTGAGGGAAGTAGATTACACAGGAAATGTTTGGAAAGCATTAGCTCAGGATAGGGATGTATGGAGAGCTTATGTCCGCGCGGCCATGAACCTACGGGTTCGATAGTGCCAGTGAGTAAGTAAGTAAGTATTTGTTTAATAAATCATGTATGCTTATGTCTATGAATTAAAAATATAATTTTCACTCACGTCGGATCCTGACATAGCCTATTTACAGTTGTGTTAAACGTTATATTAGTATTGTACTCGTATTCCCTGTAATGTTCATATTAAAATATATAAAACTACGGTCATATTTATGAATATTGAAAATATTTCTTATACAAATGTTATGGGTGTGTTGAAATTCATGTGCTAGTTGGTAGACATAATAACATTTTCTAATCGCCCACCACCACAACAGTTCCACAGTAACGGCGGGATTACGATCAACGTTCGTTGATTTGCGTTGCGTTTCGTTTATTTCAGAGCACAAGCTACAACGCACAATATGAGTAGGTATATCATGATCAACGTTCATTGACGTTTATGGCTCTAATGTCAGTATCAAGAATTGCAAAATCTCAAAGTAACTGTTTGATGAACTTTCTCAGATTTATTTGTATTTCATGTAGCACTAGGAAATTTAAAGAAGTGTAATATATACATTCATAGTGTTCTGCCAAGGGCAGGTCTTTCACTGCAAGCTCAGCATTCTACACCTTTTCCTTTTTATTGCATGATGTCTCCTTCCGCAATATTCTCCCTCCCGGACATCCGAATGGTGGGATAATTTACGTCCGGAGTCTTTTACCGTGTAAAGACGCATCATGCCAGGTTTGAAGTTTTACTAGGGATATAGGCCTATACGTGTAGTGGCTTCCCGTTTCTTTCCACATCCCACTATCGCTTTTGCTTCTTAAAATCTTAAAAGGTCTTAAGAAGGTCCCAAGGTGACCCAATATGGAGATGAGGAGAATGGATTTGGCCAAGTTAGACCCTTCGGACTTAACCGAAATTCACCCCAGAGGTTAAATATCAGTTCCATCAGGGTTTTTGAAATATGTTAAGGCAACATGGTAAATAGACGCATTATGGCAGTATTTACATTGTAAAATGTTTCATATATCTTTCGAAATAGTTTCCTTTTTTCTCTCCTTATTTTTATATTCTGGGTGATTTTTGTTGTATATAAATTCGTGCGATCGCACAAACTCGATAAGCACATAGACTTTCATGTTGATATGATTATTAAAATATAGTAATTTATTGGCTCCAACAAGATCAACAATAATCAGAGGAAACAAATGAAATGCGGGATTCGTCAATATCACGTGACTTGAACGATATGACGCTGACGTTACGTTTGTTGGAGCTTGACCTTGCCAATGTATTCCCAGTGCCATCATGAGCCGTACCCTGCAAACGTTGATCATAATAAGCAGGGAACGGAAGTTCATGCATTTGCATATTTGTTCTCTCTCGTTGTGCAAATATGTCGAAAGATTATCTACACGAATCGAAAATTTCTGAATACAATAACATTGTTGTTATTGTGCATAAAAGTGCATATTTTACCTTTATTTATAGATGCATCATATTTTAACATTTATGAAGGGAAGCTGCATATTTGGTATATTTTTGGTATATTTAATTGTATTTGTCAAATATTTAAAGGTTTTTAAATTTTAAAATTTCATTAATTTAAATTAAAAAGTTAATTAAAAATGTAACGTAGTAAACATGATTAATATATGTTTATGAATTTTGTTTAACGATGAATGGCACACCCATTGGGAGCCCCTCAAGTTTTCGTGAGGTGACGTCAATTTTTCACACGGTCCGTTGGTGAATCCCCGTATGTATTCCACGTGCAGCGAAGGTCAACAGTAACGCGCTAATGCATCGGACTCACGAGCAGTTGTGTCTTCGTTCATTGAACAAGTGTCTAGTTTTTGTGTGTGGTGAAGTGGATGTAAACTGTTAAGGGGGCTTTCTATACCGCTATTAAATCATGCCCAAAGTTAAATTAAGTAATTCAGGTAGACTTCAATAATTTGTAAATGAATTTCGTAACGAGTTTATTTCCACGGATAATAGAATTTTATTTTGTAAAGCATGTGAGAAAAAAGTAGGCAGTGAGAAACGATTTCAAGCGTTGCAGCATATAAACACATCCAAACATATGGAATTAGTAATTAAAAAACGTGAAACGGAAAATAATCCAAAGCAAAAACAACTTGCGGAGTGTTTAGGTGGTACGTTAACTCAGTTTTCTTCAAACTTGTGTGAGGTTTCTATAGCATGCGATATTCCTCTCTTTAAACTCAATAATCCAACGCTAAGAATTTTTCTTCAGAAATACACTAACGAACATGTACCAGATGAAAGTACTTCACGAAAAACATATGTAAGCCAGTGTTACAACAGTGTAATATAAAATATTCAGAATACTCTTAGGAATCAATTTGTTGATGAAACGACGGATTGTGAAGGTCGTTACATAGCGAATTTTATAGTTGGAGTCCTTTGTAAAGAAAATCCCGTATCTTCTGAATGTTGCAGTGTTAGAAGTTACTAACAATGCAACAATTACTCAGTTTGTTAATGATTCGCTGAAAATATTGTGGCCTGATGGCATTAAGTACGATAATGTGCTCCTCTTGATAACGGACTCTGCTAGTTGTATGATAAAATCAGGTACAACACGAAAGGTATTTTCGCTCATATGATTCACTTAACATGTCTAGCACACGGCCTTCATCGTATATCAGAGACTATTCGAACATATCCTTTAGTGGACAAGCTAGTGTCGTCTGTTAAGAAAGTATTTAAGAAAGTTCCGTCCACAGTTCAAAAGTTGAGAACAATAGCGCCTGACGTTCCCCTCCCACCACAGTAAATTTTAACCCGTTGGGGCACATGGCTGGAAGCTGCTCTATTCTATTCAGAACATTTTTCTAAAATTAAAGAAATTATAAATATTTTTGATTCAAGTGAAGCAGCATCACAGAAAACTGTATCGGACAATGAATTAAAAAGCAACCATGTATTCATATCATCTCATTTTCATTTTATTCCTAAAGCAATTAGGTCATTGGAAGCAGTTGGTATTCCTTTACTGCAGTATTTAGCAGATTTCGATAGAACGATCTCCAGTTTAATATCAGTTCCGGAAAATGTAGGAGATATAGTGAAAGAAAAAACAGAAAATATTTTTTCCAAAAACCCTGGCTATTATAAACTTGTAGAAATTCGAGATATTCTCGAAGGAAAAACACCAAACAAACCAACAAAGTTATCTATAGAACAGCTCACAGTTTTTTTGCAAGCCCCTCTTACTTCTTGCGACGTAGAACGAAGTTTTTCGTGCTACAAAGCTATGCTGAGAGACAACAGCCGAAGATTTACTACAGAAAACATACGTTACTGGTTAGTTGTGAACTGCAACAGTAGTAATGGGGCATTCAGCAATGAGGCAAGCACTTCAAAATCCAGAGACTAAGCGTAAGTTATCTATAAACCTATAACGTATTATTCTGTTAAAATAATCTCAGATTGATTATGCATATTTTGTGTCATATTTACTAACTTTTACAGCATATTTTGTGGCATATTTAGCTATTTTTTACGGCATAAATGCATACATATTCTTCATGTTTTTAGGGCATGAACTTCCGTTCCCTGATAATAAGGTACGTAGAAGGTGTATTTGTTAAACATGAACGAACTGAAACGTAACGCAACATCCACGGACATTGATCGTAATCCCGCCATTAGGGTGATTTATAACATAGGGAAGTAACTGTACTTTGTAAAATTTGTAACGCAGAGTCGCAGTAAGTTAAAGCATATAACAATAATTACATACCAAATATTTTGTGTGAATTTTGCTAAGTATGGTAAAATAAATCTTTATAAAAAAATTCTTCTTCTTCTTAAGCCCTTTCTTTCCCTGAGCCAGGATTAAGGGAGCTCCAAAATGGAAACGTATTTAGTTACGCTCATTTACCGATAGATGTCAACGAGAGATAGGGGTCGGCCTAGCGCCTCGATGAGGCATTTAGTGAGTAATTAAGTAAGGAAATGGTCGGTAAATTTTCTACAAAGGCCTTTTTATTCAGGGTTGTGGTTCTTTTACGGCCTGAACATCTACAGAATCGGGACCCACAACTTAAAGTCCCTCCCAAAAGTCCCATTTTCATATTTATTAAGGTATACTTTAGTTACAGCTGTTACGGCGCACTGTTAACAAATTAATTAATTGTGTTATTATAGTACATAACAACTGTATCTATGCAACCATTTTTTAAATCTGTGTTATAAATTTAACAGAGGCGATTCATCCAAATCTAGTTTGGAATTTAACGGTTTATTACTACTTTTCAATTTATTTATTTCTACAGCTTCTAAAAGCTTCTTTCCTTTGTCGCAAACATGTAACATTTTAAAATTTGGATCAAAACAATGATTATATTGGAGTAGGTGGTTAGCATATTTTGAATTATCCAAATTTCTGTTATATGCTCTCATATTAATTGTTAAATTAATGTTTTTCTAATTGAAATATTTTAATTATTAATACGGGGATTATCTGTCAAGTTAAAGCTCTAATTTTATTAATGTCATATTAATGTTAATTCAATTCCAATAACTTAGTTTAACCTCTCACCTTATATTTGTTTTACATACACACGCAACCCGAGCCTTACAGAGGTACGGCCTGCCGGGAGAGAGAATTTAAAGTATAGATCACACATTATTTCTTTACCACAAGGGCATGGAGGTTTTCCCTGAATGAGTGATCAGCTCATTGTCAGGGTCTCCTCCGAGACATCACAACATTAAGGCTGAACACTCTATTTTTACTAAATAGGCTAAAGTGATAACTGATGATGATTATGATGGTCAGATGATATTCGGGGATAGTTTGGGCCTTAAGTTTCCTGACATTTGTCCTACAGTTGCGGAAAACTCCAGAAAAAAACATGCAGGCAACTTGTCCCTACCCGAATTTTGCATTATCTATTCTATCACAATAGCCCTTTATGTAAAGATTTAATCCTATTACCAACATTCAACTTAGAAACTTCAAACCCAACCCAACCTCCAATAACACTAACAAAAATTACCAATAATTTTAAATAAAAAGGTAAACAAATAATGGAGGGAATGCTCAAAAAATGAAAGGGGATTGATCCCGAGTCCGCTGCATATGAGGCAGCGTCGCGTAAAATAGGGATAAATTAAAAATATTTGTTTTTGTAAGAGATGCAATATATTTTTATGTTATAATATGTAAATAAATTATATATTATTCAAAAAAATAAATTGAATGTTTTGGTAAGAAATAGAAAATAATTTGTGTTCATTCATTTTGTAAAATATTGGGAATAAAATAATATATAACAAAACATATTTTTTATGGAAAATATTAGTAGGAATAATTAAAATTGCCATGAGGGTTATCCAAATAATGTTACAAGTGGCATAGGAAACAATAAAGACTGAAAAATAGTAAAATTATTATCAAGCCAAGAATTGAATCCTCCTAGGATCGTCAAATATCACACTGTGCAACGGTATCCCGAGACAACAGCGATGTTAAATTAATGTGTTTCTAATTTACGTATTTTAACTTTTAATACTGGAATTATTATAATTTCTGCTCATTTATTAAATGCAGTGCATTTAGTCTTGGATAATAATGAAAACTAAACGAAAATGAATTGGAACCATAATAAAATATCAAGAGTCTTAATTTAGCGGTGGCAATGACATCTTGCTTGACAGTACACGGCTTGTTTCCAAGTATATCTCTTTATGTCTGTGATGTGTATATTAAAATAATTGATTTCCAAGCATCTGTATAATCTATTTCCCTCAAATCATGGTTAATATTACACACCCACCTTATTTATTGTCTACCAACTTGACGATTTCCCTCTGGTTTTCCTACAATAAGTGTCCATGTACCTCTTTCATTCCCCATTTATGCCACATGTCCTGTCCATCACAGTCTATGAGACTTAACGGTTCTTACTATATTCTCCTTACTATAAAGACCATGTAGTTCTCTGTTTTGTAGTCTTCTCCATTCACCTGTCTGTTCATCTCTCTTTGGTCCAAAAATTTTTCTAAGAACTTTATTCTCAAATACTCGCAATCTCCTTTCGTCCATTAAAGTAAGAGTCTATGTTTCGCATCCATATAATATAACTGGAAGAATAAAGGAAATTTATTATATGTAGTAGGCCTATTTGAGAAACATAAAATTTGTTTTTAAGTCCTAAAGGTATCCGCGATCAAAATCGTTTGGGAAACACTGCGTCAAAAGTGAATCCCGATAACGGGAAAGTGAGATAGTAAATGAAGAAGAGTGAGGTGTTATACAATACGGTGTGTTTGATGTTTAAATAAGTGTAAACATAATCAAATGTTAGGCTATCAAATAAATTAAAATAATATGAATTATAATGCTTTTGACTGTGTATTATCTTTCGCGATCTACGGACAACCCTGAAATAAAACTACAGGACAGATGGGCAAATAGCCAAGGGTTGGAATTGTATAGGGGTTTGACTGATACACGGGTGATAGGTCACAGAGCAGCGTGCTGTAAAAGTGTCATCGTGATGGAAGGGAACAGGAAGGTTCATACCAAGAGATTTCTGTAAAGCAAAGAGGTAATCGATCATCATTACGTGACACTGCCCCAAATAGAGACTTTTTTTTTCAGAAAATCCTTTTACAGTATATGTCTAGTAAATGGGCTACATATGGACTCCTAATAAAGAGGTATGACTGAGGACACATTTTACACAAGAGTCTTACATTAACACGAAGCATACATCGAATTTCTAAAACGCATCTACTAATAGATGTCTCTCCTGATATTTCATGTTCCAGCGGCGGCTCGTATCAAAATTATTTATTGTTTTACTATTATAACTATGCCGAAAAACATGCACACTGAGGGTCGTATGCAAATACATTACTCTCTACTCAAATTACTTCCAATCACTGGTGAGCTGAGATCGAATTAACGGCCGCCTTAACCGGTCATGCATGAATGTTGACGTTTTCGTAATATTGGCAACGAATTACCCAGAATTCTCAGCGATAAAACCACTTCCGTTATTTTCGTCTGCTATAGAGGAATGCATTTATGCTTTCATCCCGCAAATAATACCGTATACAAACACGTCTGCGACGCGCAATATTACGCCGATTCTCCTGTTCTTCCAGTTGAATTCATTGGTAGACTCTATCAAATTCCTCTTCTCCGCGTATACCGAAAACATGATCGAAGTCTTCAAGGTCCGACATCTTGGATAAGTTTCAAACTACATCGGTTACCATCGGTTCCCTTCGGGATTTTCACATAAGTTTATATCTTGAGCTACGACCTTAAGGTACCTTGTCAGGTAGCTTTACAATTATTACCGCGTGAATATATTTCTGAGTAAGAAAAATGTGTTTGAATAAAACTTTATCAGCAGAGAACGCCTTTTACTGTCCAACTTTTTACACGCTTTATATTAGCTTGACCTGTATCTGTCTATGTAAGAGACCTGTATCTGTGTAACGGAATCTTTGAACACGATTTTCACCCACTTAAAAACATTGGATCGACTTGAATCTTTGTATACTTATGAAGGAACCATGAAAATACAATAATATCATTTTTTTCTAAAATTGTATCCAGAATCATCAGAAAATAAAATAAATAAAAACCGGTAAAATAGGTTGCGGACTTATCGACTTTTTAGTCAATCGTTGTAAGATCCTAGTTGGTAGAGCGGTGGACTGTAGTGGTATATACTTTCAGTAATCCATAGGTCGCTGGTTCAAATTCGGCCCGGAGGATTTTTTTAGAAGAGTATTAAGCAATTAAATGTTCATGGGATTCCGGTTTATGATAATCAATTAAACTAAAAATAAAAAATAATATTTTAAAAAACTAAAACAACACGCTTTATTAGAAAACCAAACTAAAAAATAAATAATAAATAATAGTTTATAAAAACTAAAACAACACGCTTTATTAGAAAACTGAACTAAAAAATGAAACATAATTTTAATTTCGAACGCGCTTGGGATAAAATTAAAGTGGTCAACAAAAGAATCATCTCCAACACATCTAGAATAAAACTAGAGTTATCTACAACAAAAAATAATTTTACCATCAAAAGCGTGGGGTGCTTTATATGGTTTTTACATTTTCTTCTTAGATACTTTACTTTTACCAATATCTGTTTATTATCAAATATATTAATTTATATAGAGCACCACACGCTTTTGATGGTAACATTATTTTTTTTGTAGGTAACTCTAGTTTTGTTCTGGATGTGTTGGAGATGATTTTTTTTTGTTGACCACTTTAATTTTATTATAAGCGTGTTGGAAATTAAAATTATTTTTCATTTTTTAGTTCGGTTTTCTAATAAAGCTTGTTGTTTTAGTTTTTTAAACGATTATTTATTAAAAATAATGTTGAAATATAAGTACCTATCTTCAAAACAGATTTAATAAAAATTGGTAGGGGCACACAGAGAGCCCAGTTGGCGCGTGACATGTAAAATATACGTATAAGGTGAGAGGTTAAAATACGTTAATGAAATGGAATTAACATTAATGTGACATTAATACAATTAAAGCTCTGAAGATGGTCTACAGAAATCACTCTTTCAATTAAATAACATTATACAGAATTATAATTTCAAAAATATCAATAAGTGAAATGAAAATCTTAGCTTTTATAGGATCAGATATCGTAAGAGCTAAAATAATTCTGGATGGGAAACCCTTTGAAAAAGTGAACCGTTTTAAATACCTGGGTTATGAAACCTCCTATTTAAAAATGACCTTTTAACAAACTTAATAAATGTAATTATATATGTGGCACAATTCATAGAATATTAAAAAATATAAGTAAGGAAAACTAAAATTGTATAATGCTATGGCAGTCTGTTGTATGGTAGTGAACTTCGGGTTTTAACTAAAAGAGAAGAGAAGAGTATAGAAGCAACTGAAATGATACTTCTGGGAAGTGTAACTGGCTGCAAACGTCTAGATAAAAGAAGAAGTGAAGATATTACAAATGAACTAAATATTTTTTAAACTTTTAACTAAAATAAAATAATCTAAAACTGGAAAGAACACGTTCAAAGAATGGAAGATGAACGCATACCAAAAATTATACTTAATTGCTAACCAAAAGGAGGCAGGAATGTTGGTAGACCAAAAAAAAAATAATATGGATTCAACTTTTAAATGAGACTCTATGAGACCGGAACAAGCCGCATGGGCTTAATCCGTGAATGTTGATGATGATGATGATACAATTAAAGCTTCAACTTGACATGAGTTTAAATGAAATTAGACCCCCCATATGGTGACAGGACCAAACTTCTTCTACAGTTTCTTGTTTCACTGTATTGGATTCCTTTTTAGTTTGCATTAACTATATTAGAATACATTATGCTATAATTATTTGTATAATCGAGTCAATATATAGTTATGTTTCTATTTTCTATACTAAATGTGATCAGATTCCTACCTATACCTCTTCCGAGCTAAGTTCCAGTTGTAATGTTAACAAACCTGATGTATGGACTGCGTTTTCATTGGTCGAATAACTGTTCACCTTTAAGCATGTAAGAAAATGTAGTTCACTCTTTAACACTCGATTTAAAGGAAATAAAAACAATACAAATATATATCTTTACGCGTTATATGGGAGATATAATTTCAATTTTAATGAATTCAATAAATAAGCATTTCATTGTTTAATTGTTACGAATTTCAATTGTTTCAAATAGCTGCTTCTCCTATACATTTTTTGAAGAAGAAAACCTTTGAAAAACGGAGAGAAATTATTTTGAATGTTGTTTAATGAATAATATCCTACATTTGCAATAGAAGACGTGGTGAAAATAATTGCAGCATTTACTGGTAAGTCAGTACGGTATGGCGCATATATTCTGCTTGTATAATTAAAGGAATTGCAAATAAAGGATATCTATCAATATAATGGAGAAAGTGTAAACGTTTGATTAGGTTGGCCCATATGAATTTTTTGTCATAAATAAATAAGAAATGGGAGTTACTAATTTTTGGTACCATCTTACCTTATATTCAGTCTTATTTTTTAACTGTGTTTAGATCTGGCGGTCGTTGATGTAAAAGGGCAGGGATTTCCAAAGATGTGGGTAGCCGAAATAAATGGAAACAAAATAAAAAAGTAGAGATTCTTTCTGAATGAAAAATTGTATATTTTACGTCAATGAAGTTACTTCTGGAGACCTAAATGTGGAATTCGTTCTTACGACTGGCAACCAATATTCATAGATGGATGTTTGAGTAAATGGGCGCAATTTTGAGGACAACCCTGCCGAACTATCACCAATTCATTGGGGAGTGAAAGGCGTGTCGGAGGCGTGAGTCAGTCCGTTATCTCTACCCGCATCCCCCCCCCAAACCAATCATTCACGTTTATCGCAAGTACCATGTATTGAAGCACAATAGGAGCTAATTTATATAGCCTCGCGTCCTGTCACAAGGGAATAGCAATATTTATGGGTGCTGATGTTTACCTATTTGGAGTTGTTTTTCTTCCAATTTCGGTTTTATCTAAAATTAGAAAATTATTATTTAAATAACAATTTGAAATTAAATCACTAAACCACTGATTTTCAATCAAATTTGGTTAAACTCGCGTCCTGTCTAAGAGAATAGCAGTATTTATGGATGCTGATGTTTACCTATTTGCAGCCACCTTTCCTCCAATTTTGGTTTTATTATCAAGATTAGAAAATTATTTAAATAACAGTTTAAACTGAAACTACTAAACCAGTTGTTTTTCATATGGGGTACGCGATTTTATCACAAATTAGGCCTACTTATTTATTTTCGATACCACAATACAGGACATATTTTTATACTCTGTATGTTTCACGATATGACTCACTTTACAGTCTGATCAGGGATTGTTGTTATTTAAATCAATTTATTACATTACGTTCTGCATAATAAAATTCTACCTGGATGACAACTATATTCAGGATTTTTCATATGCCTATAACTAGGAAGCTTTTCTTCATTTATTTTATGTTTATGTTAATATTTGACTACATCCGCATTGTGCATTATTTAACCTCAATAGCATTTTAAAATTCTATATAGTATGTAAATTTTTGTATAATTTTATTATTTGCTGGTTGAGAGGAAGATGAAAACTTATAGCCATAACTCTGTCCGCTTAAATAAAGTATTATTATTATTATTGTTATTATTATTATTATTATTACTATTACTATTAATATATTGTTATTAATATATTATTATTTTCTTCTTCTTCCTTCCAAGTACAATCCTATAGAAAATTTTCCCTCTAGCGTTTCAAAGGACGGCCCAGAGATTATTATTATTATTACTATTATTATTATTATTATTATTTTATTATTATTATTTTATTATTATTATTTTATTATTATTTTATTATTTTATTATTATTATTATTTTTATTATTATTATTATTATTATTATTATTATTATTATTATTATTATTATTAAATATGTAAATTATACGATCTAAAGATTTCTGTAAGGAAAACGAAGACCATGGCTTTTAGAGGAAGAGATCCAGTGAGATCCAAAATTATTTTAGAAAATCGAAGTATAGAACAGGTGTCTAGTTTCAAATATTTGGGCTGTGATGTTGGCTACAATGTGGAAAGAGATATTGACTCCAAAATAAATCAATTTCAGACGGTGTGTGGAACAATACAGAGAACATTCAAAAATAAAATTAGAAAGGAAACCAAGATAAAAATGTATAATGTTATGGTGGTTCCCACAATATTGTATGGATGTAAAACTTGGGCTCCAGTGAAAAGACAGAAGGATAGAATACAGACTATGGAGATGAGATTCCTAAGACAAGTAAAAGGATGTACAAGACTTGATAGAATAAGAAATGAGGATATAAGACAAGAATTGAAAGTACAGCCTTTATTGGATAAAGTCACGAATTACAGACAGAAATGGATTGATCACATGGATGGAATGAGTAAGGAGAGATATCCATTGTTAGCAAGAAATTATCAAGCAAGAGGAAGACGTGATGTTGGAAGACCTAGAAGACGTTGGGCTGATGCATTATGAAGTCGGAACGGGCAATTGCCTAATCCCTGGAGTGATGATGATGATGATTATTATTATTATTATTATTATTATTATTATTATTAAAGTGTTATTGAAAATCTTCATAGAAATGTTCAGTTTCATCTTTGTTATTCCCAACTGGGGCATAAACACCTACAATGTTATTCAATTGATGTTGGCAGTAATTTATTAAGTTTGTTATGTTGTGTTTTCAATGGTGATTTCCATCGAAAAGTTAGTGCAGTATTGCTGTTTTGAATAATCAATCAATTATCGCACGCCGACGTTTGGGGATATTACCACACTATTTAGCTCAGAGAAGGGAAGACAATACAATACAACACCACTAATGTGTATCACAAGTAACAGAAGAAAGGAAAGGTAAAGGGAGACTTTCTTTCATTGGATTTTTCGTCTATAGTCTTTTTGTCCTTAAAAGAATTCTCTCTCAGTATCTCGTGAGTAAATATTAGAACTCCGGCGTTTTCCTTTTATCTTGTATTGCCCCTGTTACTCTACGTCAAACCCCCTACAGGGATGACTACCTTCTTTTTTATTCCAAAGTTTCCAGTCTTTCCTCTCATCAAGCAATGAACTTGCCCTCTCCCTCCCTTCGACTCTCTTTCTCTCTTTCTGAAAGGTTACTGTGAGCCTTTTATAACAATCCCAATTCAAGAATGCAATTGTAGAGTTTTGTCATTTCTTCCTTTATAGAAGAAGGAAAGACATACGTCTAGAGGCAATTTGGTTTACTTTTCCAAAGTAAACTTTCTTCATTTTCAAACGTTTTCCTTTTTTATTCGTTGACAAATTTGAACAGAATCTTCCTGCAGTTCACATTTCATGATTATTGAATATATTTATATAAATTATTGTTAGTTCATTACAAATTATTAACGAATTCCGAAGGAATGAAATTAGGAGAATCGAGGTTGTTCTCTTGTAAATATTTATTAAATATTTTTTTGCGCGATAGTGCGCTTTGTCGTACTTACCAGCAATGGCGACCATGACTAAAAGTTCATTTCGGGGTTCCCAACCTAAATAACTATAATGTAATATTATTTATTACAGCCCACGTGCGGGAAAGAGGGCTCGCCGAAACAGCAGTGTGCGACTGAAACAACCCTGAAGAGGACACCGTCACTCATGTGCTATATCATTGCACCAAGTACGGTGTCTTCAGAAGGGAACTCGAGTTTGCAGCCATGGGGGGAGGAGTCCACTGGCCACCGCCCCTGGAGTACTGGACAAGGAAGCAACCATACAAAGCAGTCACACGCTATCGGTAGAGTTCTACGATTGAGAACTGAAGAAGATGGCAGAAAAAGAATGATTCGTCATTAACATTCCCATCTTCACAATAACACACACACACATTATATATATATATATATATATATATATATTCTTCTTCCTCTACGCATGGAAGCTGGCAGCTTTTGCATGTTCATTCACTACAGGTCCTGGGTATGGTGACGTCCTTCCATCGTAGTTGTGGTCGTCCTAAAGGCCTTTTCTGCTGAGGTGTCCAGTCACGTACTTTCTTCACTAATCTACTGTTCTCCATTCTATCTATGTGATCGTTCCAGTTTAGTCTTCTATCATTTATCCATAGGTTTATAGGTTCAATTTCACATTCTTCTCTAATAACAGAGCTGCGAATTTTCTCTCTCAGCGATTTTCCTACGATTTTCCTTAAAACTTTCATTTCGGTTGTTTCATTGGTTTGTTTTGTTTTTTGAGTTTCTGTTCGGCATTCACAACCATATGTTAGAACTGGTCTTATGACAGATTTGTAAATTCTTACTTTTGTATCTATTATTTATATATATATATATATATATATATATATATATACACACACACACACACATATATATAAACACAAACAAGCACCAAACACAAATTACATACACACTAACACAAACAAACACAACACAATTACTCTCATATCACGTATCAAACACAATTATTATTACTTTAAGTATTATGTATATTTATTTTATGTATCGCCAAACACAAAGTCACAAACACAGAAAAAAACAATCACACAACACTTTTTTACTTTATGTAACATCTACACTTCACATACGGGTTAATGCATATCAAATCGGACAGCAAAAAATCTTGCAATTTATTTGTTTAATTGTATGTATCCCTAAATATAGTGAATACATTTATAAACATATTAACATTGAAATTTAATTTTTATCGTTTATAGGTTCATAGTTATGACGATCTAAATTATCGTAAATATTATAAACTAAAACGTTTACTAACTAATATTTCTGAAACAGTAAACAGCAAAAATTTGTTTCAAACGTATTTTTATAGGTGATGTCATGTAGTTTAAGGGTTTTATTTTTATAATTTGGATATTTTTATTTTCGGTGTAAATTTTCTATTTTATGGCGGTTTACTGCAGTACGTATAAAAAAATGAAAACGAAAAAAATAGGGGATATTATTCACGTAATAAGCATTAATTTCCAGCAATTTCCTTTTTGGTGGGATGAATAGTTCTGACATTATAAATGTTTTTTATTCTATTTTCGTTACAAACGGCGGATCCACAGCGCAGCTGGTTCATTTCACGACCAAGGTCGCGCGCGTAGTTAATTGAAACAGCTGACCCCGTTTCATCAGTGACTTTCTCAACTACCGTTATATCTAATAGATTATTATATGTCCTGCTTATTGGAACAGTACCGTTAATTTATACAAGTAGCTATATTTTAATTCTTACGCTGTAGATATTTATTTATGGAATTTAATTGCTGAAGCGAGAAGTAAAGAGCTCTGTTACTTACCTTTACTGTGAATTATTAAACAAATTATTTATAACTAACTCATTGACTCTGTCGAACCTGTAAGTTCATAGCCGCGCGGACATAAGCTCTCCATACAACCCTGTCCCGAGCTAACGTTTTCCAATCATCCCCTGTATAATCTACTTCCCTCAAATCATGTATAATATTATTCTCCCACCTCATTATTGGTCTTTCAACTGGGCGTTTTTCCTCCGGTTTTCCTACCAGAAGTTTCCAAGCACCTCTTTCATTCCCCATAAGTGCCACATGTCCTGCCCATCGCACCCTACGAGACTTAACTGTTCTTATTATATCTGGCTTCCTATACATATCATGTAGCTCACTATTATGCAGTTTTCTCCATTCACCTGTCTGTTCATCTCTTTTTGATCCAAAAATTTTCCTAAGAACTTTATTCTCAAATATTCGTAATCTTCTTTTCTCCTTTAAAACAAATTATTTAATTTGTTACAAATTTTTTATTACAATTTAAATGTAATGTTACATAATAAAACTCTTTTGCGTCATTAATTGAATAAACTGCTATAGATTTTTATTATGTTATAATTGCTAATTTCAATCTTAAAATAACTTTTTATTCAGTGTACTGTATTGAAAACTATGACGAAATAGTGTTGTTGTAAGATATCACTTCCAAATAAAACCGAATGTTTTAATACTCGTACCACTTCCTACCAAACGATAATAATGCAGGATCAGCAAGTCTTCCTTAAACATCTGCTTTTACATAAAAAATCCTCAAGTTCAGATTACTTACTAGGCAGTTGATTTAAATCAGTGCGTGTGTTTTCTCGTCATTTTAAGTGTCACAGTCAAATTTAAAATAGTTTTTATTGCTTTTAACTAACATGTTTGCAGATCTACAAAGACTAAATGGTGAGTTAGAAGTTAAATATAATTTAAATTATGTTTATATTAGTATATAATAGTTATCAACATTATTATGTGTTAATATATAATTTTACAATTTCTTACATGTTTCTGAAATGAGAGAATAATCGTAGAGATATACATTTTGTGTTATAAAAGGAGAATAATGGGAAGTTTAGGCATTAAATTAAACACTATAACGTAGTTTAGCTTATATCGTGCATTTTAATATAAACTTTGATATGTCATGAGTAGGGGATGCAAGATCAGTAAGTGATGCCAAGTCAATAAAATATATTATACCCTCTTAAATATTACTTCTAACAGCATGAAAATTGTTATAAATTATTATCGATAGCTTAACATTCCTTGCAATATTCAACATCAGACGTCGCGTAGGTGTGGTGTAAAAGTACATTATATTACAACACATTACAACTAATCTCTAGAAAATAATTTTTAATAGGCCTACAAGCTTGAATTCGTAGGTGCTTAGTAATTTAAATTAACCTATACATTAGCCAAAATCAGCACAAAATTAACCGCCTACTGGAGATATCAATAAAGATTGTTACATTTAATGACGCTCGCCAACATGTGAGGTCATTATGTAGCTATTTATTTCAAGCGCGAGGTTCTCCTACGTACCGTAAATCTACGACACGAAACTCACGGATTTGCTTCTCTCTGGCGAAAGCTACATTCAGAATGGTTACGCCTTTAAAATCCCATTGATTCCTATCGAGTTTGAACTCGCGAAACTCAAAATAATGGTAATGATAATAAAAATGATGTAATGATGATAATCTTCTTCTTCTTCTGCTTCATGAAATTAGGCCTTTTGACCTGTTTTCACATCAAGTGGGATTTAATTAATCCTCCCATCTAGTAAATGGGCGTCCAACATTTCTATGTCCTATTGGTTTGTACTTTAGTAACAGCTGAGGGATTCTATCTGTAGGCATTCTCTTGACATGTTCATACCAGTTGTTTCTCATGTTGTCAATTCTATTTGTTAAATTGAAAATATTTAAGTCATTCCTAATATCCTCACTTCTTTTCTTGTCCAAAATTGTCACACCTGCTACTGAACGTAAGAACTTCATTTCTGCAGTTTCTATTTTCCTTCTGTCTGAACGGTTAAGAGTCCAATTTTCACTTGCATATGTTAAGACAGACACTGCCATAATTTTGTAAAATTTTAGTTGTGTGCTCCTCAAAGTTTTATTTTTCAGTGTCCGTCTTATAGTGCCACACATTCTGTAAAATCTATTTAATTTAATATTAATATCTTCCTTCTGGCAGTATGATACATTGCATCCTAAATAATTAAAATTGTTCACCTGTTGTATTATACTGTTATTAATACTGATTTTACACCTCATATGGTCTTTCCCGTTGAATGCCATTACTTTCGATTTACTTTCAGAGATTGTCATATTGAATTTATTTGCTATTTCGTTTAATTTATATGCTGCTATTTGTAAATTGTCTTCTGAAGAGCTAAGGATGTATGATAATAGCAATAAAAAATGTCTGTATGTGCACAAAGGACTATTACCAAGTAGCCCCATCATTGTTTGTACGAGCGAGCGATCAGCTCGATAGTCCTTGTGGTTAGAGAGCTTCTGACTACAGTCCGTGAGGTCTTAGGTTCGATTCCCGATCGATCTGCAGATGATTTTTGAGGGAGCCCGGAGTCTCAGGGTCTTCTTCTGTATAGAATCACATGCTCGTCTACATGGCGTGTACACTGACACCAAACAAATTTTAAGTTTCTTAATTAAGTCAATAGTAACCTAACTCACGCGAAATATATTGCGGGCAGTCCACACATAGGGGATTTTAGGGAAAATAATTATGTTCGGTAGTTTCCTTTCATCCCACAACTTTGATACTAATTACAAACAATTAACTGGTCATCAGGTAATAATGTGATATTTTTTATTTTATAAAATTTTTGGTGGGAAAGTCAATTACATATTAGTTGCATTTATGCCCATCAGAAAAACATAAATATTAACATACTAATTTTCAAGCGACAGAGCATAAAATCTTATATAATGTGACATCTTTTCAAGTTGAGGGAGTAGTTATACTGCGAGAAATGTATTTCATAAAAGAGACTATTTAAAATAATACGATAAATTGACAGCTCTATTACTCTTTAATTACATCAAACGAAGACCTGAAATTTGTTTCAGACATTCAGTATATCGTAAGTTTCACTGTAAAAAAATTGTAAACTTTTAAAGATGTGAGTTCAATTTTCAGAATTATTTTTTGCCAATTTCGTATGGAATGTCTCATACCCGAAACCTGTATGTATTATGTTCACTTATTCAATAAGGATGGGGCTCTAAGTAAATAAATAAAAAAAATTAATGCGGGAAGTTAAACCACTGCCCTTTATGTGTATACAAAAATATATCCAAAATATAGTGTTAATGTATATTGTACGAAAGAAATCATTGCGTTTTAAATGAACTGAACTTTGAAGCAATATTGAAAGTTGACTTAACAAAATTGTACTGAACACTTTAGACTTTTAACTTTATGTCTAATATTCTTCTTTTTGAGGAAGCTAACTAGTATAACAAAATCTGAGATATTGATACATTATTTTAAATTTATCATCGTCATCAGCATTGACTATTCTGACCACAAACTCGCTGAATATTTCAATGTTTCACTCCTAAGCAGAAATAAGCAACCATACTTTTTTCACTTACACTACAATTCTTCTCCTCCACCCACTTTCTGAATTTATTGTATGTTTTTTTTTTGTTTCATATTTTAATTTAGATTTCTCTGGCACTAATGAAGCACACCCAATTTCTCATGCTTCTTCAGTTTCGTAGTTTAGATTACAATCATTCATGCTTGCAGACATTTTATGCGAGATTGATATCAAGGCCTCCTGAAATCTCAACAATTATTTCCGGAATTTAGCATAATATATATATATATATATATATATATATATATATATATATATACATATATACATTGGCCAGACTGCTAACGTCAGTCAATTGTTTATAATGAACGCAAATATTTCCAACAAAGATGTTATTATTTTACTATTATTTATTATTTTGAAAACACCATCGCGCAAAACATAATGTGCAACGCACGTTTGTGAAGTGTTTTACAGAATCTCGGAAATTAAAAACACTTGGTTTTTAAAAAAAAAGTTCCTCCACTCTATGAAAACCACTTCTCAACCTCCCATTGTAATATACTATTACATACCTTCACCCATCCTATCTAGAACACACTGAAAATGACTATGACCAAAATTTATATTTACGTATCTATATACATATATGCACATACACGCACACATATGATATAATATATATATATATATATATATATATATATATATGTATGTATGTTTCATTAACGCTCTAGCAGCAGCAATTTTTTTTTCATCGAAACCACACATAGAATATAGCATTTAATTAAATTAAGCAAGGTCGAGTTCGTTAACCAGCAAAATCGGACCATTAAGTGTAAGAGTTCATCTGAAAAGATAATTTAAAAACCGTTCTAGCGGTTTATGTTTGACAACTCATTATATGTTATTAAAATAATCTGGAAAATATATTGTCTAAAAATAAGCGATATCCGGCTATTAAAAGCAATTGTTTACTTGAAACTCGAACTTAAAAATTTACTCTAGCCTTTGCAATATATAACTGCTATGCATGACTTGTTTTTACAGCAGTCCGACTGTTTTAAATAATCTGGCATCAGAAATAATCTGAGGGTATTAGCAAAATTCGACTATTAGACGTGGGGATTTACCTGTAACTCTAAATTAAAAATAGCTCTTTGTTCTCATTGCGGCTCTATTTGTGCTTTACTCCTATTTTCGAAAGAAAAATATTATTTTATGAGTCTACTAGAATTCGTTCGTTAGATGCATATATAGAATGTTAGCCTTCATTTTCTGTTATCAGTAATATATATATATATATAGCTATTATTTCTTTTTTTAATATCAAGTAGGTATTGCTGATCTTTGATAAGCACGTTTATGTCTGTCTATCTGTGGGATCTGACAATCAATACTCTGGAAGTTATTTATCAAATACCAAAAATGCGTAAAAATATAACTTTTTTCATTATTCTGACAAATTTTGGAAAGCTTTTGCGCGACCGGAAGATATCAACTGATCTAAACCAAATTAATACACAATGTTTTTAGACTCTATTTGAAGACGTTAGAAACTATTACATTATGAAAACATCTAATTAAAAATTAATGAAATATTCTCAAAAATGAAGTTTTTTTTTTTTTCATATTTTGTCAAACTTTAGAGCCTTTGCGCGACCGGAAGATGTCAACCGATTTTGATATACCGTATTTTTTCTTTTCTTTTGTGTATATAATTGGTGTTTCTCGTATAATTTATCATATTTATATTATTATTATTATTATTGTCGTATCATTATTGTTGTTACCCTATAAAATGTTGTTTGTGCTTGAAATTTACATGACTACATTTATTGTATATTTAACTGTTTATAATTAGTATAGTGTATATCTATATTTGTCAAATATGTATTTGTATTTATGCTGGTTGAGTGGAAGAGAGGGCCTTATGGCCTTAACTCTGCCAAAAATAATAAATTATTATTATTATATTATTATTATTATTTTATTATTATTATTATTATTATTATTATTATTATTATATAATTCGCAACTTTTTCGCGCTATTACAACTTCGAAATAAAAGAATGAGTTTTTCTTCGTCCCACCCTAATATATATATATATATATATACATATCAGTCATTATTTATTATTATTATTATTATTGTTATTATTATTATGTGTAAAATAAAGAGTGCAACGTCTTAAAGATTGCGACTGAGACCGGGTGGACAACTTTGTTACGTACACTTACGTTAACTTTTTCCCGTTAGAGTACAGCACTAGTGTGTTTCTGAGACGAGATTCTACGGTCGTCTGATGAGATAGTAAGATAAGATTTTGTCTTCTTTTGCTACTTCACAACGTAGAATGAAAAGAAAATCGCGGTTGAGAGGGTTTGGACTTTTTTCTTACAAAGTACAAGAAACTCGTTTGACATTCTCTCATTCATTTCAAATAAATTATAAAAGAGTGTATTGTATTTTTTAGGTTCACTGCTTTGTGGATGATTCTCCTTTCATTCTTCTCCGCATATACTTTACTAAATATAAAAAAAAAAAACAGACTCAAATGAAAGACACGAATAAAGATTTTAGTGCATGAAGGTGTTATATATAAAGCACAACGGAATAAAATTTATACAAAAATAAATTTTATATACAAATAAAATGCGATTTTTTTATCATGAAGGATAAGATATGGTATGAAATTCATTTTTTCTTCCTGTTTGTTGTGAAATTCTAGAATTCCACACATTTTGGAAGTATATGCCAATATAAAGAACGACAAATGAAAAAATAATTAAAAAATACTTCAACTAACTCACCTATTGGCACTATTGAACCGATAGTTGCATGGCCGCACAAGCATATGCTCTCCATACATATCTATCCTGAGCTAATGTTTTCCAATCATCCCCTATAGGCCTATAATCTATTTCCTTCAAAACACAGTTAATGTTATATTGACTTAGGCTTTCACGGCCGGAGTTATTATGATGATCTTGTAGAAGATCATCATAGTTAATGTTATTCTCCCACCACATTCTTGGTCTACCATCTGGGAGTTTTCCCTCTGGTTTTCCTAAAAGAAGCTTCCATGTCACTCTTTCTGTCCATTAGTGTCACATGTCTTGCCCACCCCAGTCAGCGAGACTTCAATGTTCTTGTTATTTCTGGTTTCCTATAAAGATCATGTAGTTCACCTGTATATAGTCTTCTCCATTCACCTGTCTCTTCATCTCTCTTTGGTCCTATATTTTTTTCTGAGAGCTTTATTCTCAAATACTCGTAATATATTCTCATCCCTTAAGTAAGAGTCCATATGATATAACTGGGAGAATAATAGTTTTTATAATTTACAGTTTATCGTTTTGGGAGAAGTTGGGACGACAAGAGTCCCTGTAGTTTATAACAGCATGCATTTCCAGAATTCAGCCTACGTTTAATTTATTCGCGTATCTATTTCTTATATGTAATGATTGTTCCTATGTATTTGAATTCAGCCACTTCTTCAAAATTTCCCACTGTCCACTTCCATTATATAATTATTCCTATGTGTGAACATATATTTAGTTTTATTGGTGTTCACTTATAGTCACAGTTTCTTAGTGTTACTCAATAGTGTGTGTGTGTTGATGGCCCTTAGTATCTCCTCACTATCACTTAATAATACTAATCATCAGAATAAACTAACAGCTTATTAATAACATTGAACTGTAGACCTTCTTCCATCTAAAGAGTTGATGGCATGTTCTAGTACAAAATTGAATAGTATATGAGATAGTGCATATCTTTTATTTAACCATTGTGAATTTCGAAAGTATCCGAAAAATGTTTGCCTATACGCACCCTACCCGTTGTTACTTTGGAGCTCCAGTTTTAAAAAAAATCATAACTCAGTTATTTTTAATCATTAATTAAAAATTATTTCAAAGTTCTCTCGATAAATTGGTAGCTTAGAATTTGGCTTGTTCAGAATTTAAATATTTCATATAAAATTTAAGACATAATTAGTAAAACTTTCATAATTAGTTTTGTAATACTTTTTAATAAATATGTGAATATGTTACCAAATAATTAAACAGGTGAGGTGAAAAGTCATTAATGAGGTCATAAGGAAAACTAATAAATACTGTTACGTTTATTGATAACCAAGATATTGTGGATACTTCTGTATTTTACTCATTAGAAAAGTGTGCATAAAGTTTTAATATAGGCCTATTTCAGAATTTTCTTTTACTTAGCAATAGCTTAAATATTTTGTCAAAAAGGTTTCAAATTGATGATTATTGATATCATCTGAGAAATTAATGGTTATTATACTGAAGTAAATAAAATATGCATCAAATAAAATAAATTCATTGACAAAATGCACTTTTCAAAAGTGTTTTGTACCCAGAAAAACTGAAGTAGGCCTATGTACAAAAAATTACTCTTTCTCGAGGTTTCAATCAGAATCCAGTCTTCTATATTACTTTCTCTATGATTACTATTTTCTTCAACTTCTGCTAATTGTTCAAATAAATCCCTTAACCCATAGAACATTTTTCTGTGACAAGAATTTTTCGGAAAGGCACATTTTGCATGTAGTAAAATGTAATATTTTCTCTTTCTTTTCATGTTTCGTTCTTTCAATGTAAATTTTAGTTTGATTATAAAATGTCTAAGTTGAATCCTTTTGATGTGTTTATAATGTAAATAAGAGCTGTCTCTGTAGAATTTTATTTTCTTCTGCTGAGATTTTGGTTTGAAGGCTTTTTAAATGTAGAGTGTACATCTGTTCTCGGTTTTCGAAGTGAATAGATGAATTTCTTAATAGTATTTCACACTACATTTAATATATTGGGGTTGAGCAGAAATATTCACATAATTATCCATTTAATATATTTATAAATACTCTAATCGCATTTGATGGACACAGAGAAAGAACCAGATAAGTCATTTTTTTCTACGAAATGGAGTTTGAGGTATCATTATATTCTTCATGGAAAGCATTATAAATTAGAAGTATGAAACAGCAAAAGATAGTTTAGTCACAGACCATTTTTATAAGTAATGCCACGAATGATTTCCAATTTATCTATAGGATTTTGAAATCAAGAGTGGCATTTGTTAGGACTTTTTAACGAATAAAATTAAGATGTTTACACAAATCATTTAAATATGGTTATTTCAAAATATTTATATATTTAATGTAAACGGCGATGTTTGAAAACAAATTAGAAATGTTTCGTTACGTTTCATTTGTTCATCACTTCAACTTGATCATACTATTTATTGCCAAATAGGATCGCAATATTATAAGAATGCGCCCTAGTGGAGAAAAATTGAAACACATAAAACTGTATATTATAACCAACATTATAGGTTATTAATTCATTTTTTCGGAAACAACTCAGTAAAATCGGTATTTAAAAACATAATTATTGAACATACAATTATCAAATGTATAGGTCGAAGGAAACTGTTAATTATTTGCTATATTCAACGAATTTGTTAGATGGTCAATAACTGCAAAATAATGCTATGACCTGTTCAAAATATTAAAAAGGAGGAGCTTTCTTTATTTTGGTAATCAAAATTCGATAACTATCGAGGTGAAACACGGCCTTGGTACATCACAACGCTCCTCTGGGAGACATTTCTAGGTATGTTTCGCCATTCAGTCGGGTTTCTACCTATTAAGGAGGACCAAAATGGATCGCTCACCGCCAACACTTAAGTGATGGCCGCAGAGCTTTCCATATATCTATCTATGTAACCAACTCGCCATTCAGTGGTTGACAATTCCCTTGTAAGTAGAATTTTTAAATATTCAATGACAGATAAGAATTACAATATTTTTCTAACTTTTTTCTTATTTACGGAGACTTTAACATCAAGATTATATCCCGTCTTCCTCTTTAAATGATAGTATTAAATGTTCAATATGATGAAATAGTTCCTGGTAATGAATTTCAAATCAGTATTTTTCATTGAATTTGAATGAAATTCAGGCAGCGGAAATGAGGCTGTGAATGGTTGTACAAGAGAACAACATATTAGAAATGAGAATATTAGAGAGGAACTAAAAGTACAACCACTTCTTCAACAAAATAGAAGAACGCAGGAACAATTGGATAGAACATCTGCAAAGAATGATAGAGGATAGGATGCCAAAGATGGTACTGATGTATAATCCTGGAAGACGAAGATCGGTAGGAAGACCAAGAGAGCGCTGGGCTGAACAGATGTGAGATTGGAAGAGGCAAAGACCTAATCCGTGAAGTTTGATGATGATAATGATGATGATTTGCATTGAGGAAACCAGAAAGAGCATTTATTCAGATGGTCGTCACTGGGATTTGAACCCGGGACCTCCTGAATACAAGTATAAAACGCTACCAGCTCGATTTTGTAATTTTATTGCGAGATTGATGCGTGGCCTTATACCTCTTTTGTATTAAACTTTTCAGGATATAAGAGATAAGTATGTAAATGTTAGTATAGCTTATCTGATGGAAGGATATCAAATGTGGATGAATTTCTCTTGAAACGAATTGTGGAAATAGTTGAAGGGCGATTTGGAAACTTAACCCCTCGTATTTCCATTCAGAAAATTGTAGAACCGCTACACAATTGTTGTACTAAACATCAATAGCTTCTAACATTGCACAATGAGATAGGAGTTTCCGTATTCTTTTCGAGAATCAGAATTGTTCATCTCAATCCAGATATTTATTGAACTCGGAGGAAGAGACACGATTGTCTATGTACTTCTTCTTGAATTTAAAATGTTAGTCAGATATGAGGCTTATTTGTATTTCCGTTTTAGCCATTTGCTCTTATTCAATATTTCGTCACAATTTTTTTTTCTTCTATTTACCAAATTATCCCTCATTCAGACATGGGTGACCTCTATCGGGAGGTATCTTAACCATAGTAATTTAGTTACACTTGTTTCCCAACAGATGTCACTGAGTGGCACGTGGTCATCGTTCCGACTAAATGGTAACTTAGGTATTACTAAGATGAATAAATGACAGTTACATTTTTTACAGATGATCTAATAGGTGATAAGCATTTTATTGTTTAATTGTTACGCATGCGCAATGCAGAATGTGTTGAAATTTGTATTGTTTTAAAATGGTCGCTCTCTATAGAATTTCTTAAAGACTGGAAAATAAATAATTTGAAAAGAGGAGAGAAATAAATTATTTTGAGTGTTTCCAAACAGTTTAGCGAAAAGTATCCTACACAACTATTGAGGATGTGGTGAAAATAACAGCAGAATTTATAGGTGAGTTAGAATAGAGTATAAGTTGTGCTAGTAATGAAATTGCAAATAAATTATATCTGTCGACATCATGGAAAAGCGTAAACGTTTGATCAGGTAGGCCATACAGTATATATATATCATAAATTAATAAGAAATTAAAATTTCTAATTTATTGGTACAACCTTACCTTGTATTCAGTCTTGCATCCCGTTAAATTCGATGTTGCCTAACAATAATGTTTCTATCCATGACAGTTCTGTACACAGTTCACTCAAATGGCGGGTAAAAGTAACACCAAAATTCCTACAACAGACGGAGTGGGCGTAGTAATACCTTATGTAAGTTTGTTTACAGTACAATTGGAACTTACCTAGGATATAGCATACCACTTAATTAATATTAATGCACGCCGTAGCGTAGTGATTAAGGCACTGCGCTGCAAGTCAGAAGATCGAGGGTTCAAGTCCCGATGGGGTCAGGATTTTTAAACTGACCCAAATCTTCTGGCGGCACTATGTCCCTGGGGTCGACTCAGCCTCTAACGGAAATGAGTACCAGATACTTGTTTTGGGGGTAAAGAAGGCCGTCACGCAGGGCTGACAACCCAGCTGACATCAAGTGCCGATTGTCCAGAAAAAGTAGGAGCCTTAACCTCCTACTACCCCAAGGGTCTCCTGAGGCCTGTAGTGGGATTACTTTACTTTGCCTATATGTCATTATAAACTCCCGACATAGCAGTGTTTCAGATACAGTCCGCAAGTGACAAAATCTTTGTCAACTTACACTCCCATAGGACACAGTGTCTCTTTCAATTCTGTCTAAAGGATCATACTGATTTCGTCAAGTTCCAAATAGTCAACCCTGCTTGACGGTCGCATTTACACCCAGAACAAGAGCCTGTTACTCATTTAAGTTAGAGGCTGAGTTGACTCCATGACCCAAGGTGCCGCCAGAAGTTTTTTAATCCTGGCTCCACCGGGTCTCGAACCTTCTGGTTTATTACGTATTGACTTAATCAACTACGCTACCCCGTGCCCATGAGACTGGAAATGAAATTCTAACCCAGCATTTGTTTGACGATTGAGGAAATCCACAAAAAAAGTTCAGATTAATAGGATCGAGCTTTGAACTCTGGTTCTCCCGAACGAGTTTCAAACATTACGGCTTGAATAGATTCACACAGTTGATTTATTAGTACAGTTTTCATTTCTATCAGGTTTTATATACTATGTAAATATCATAAAATTTTAATATCAGGCCTCCCCTAAGCCATGGGAGGGGATAAATGAACCATGACGTCATATGCGCATATACCGTAGTCTTTTAGGCAAAAAATCGAAGTGCTACAAACGGGACTCTTGGTTCCTATCACATAATAGAATTAATTATCTGCATATATTTCAATCAAACACGAGTCAGAATCTGTTAGGAAATTCGATTGCTATGCAAAGTTCGAAATTTAATTATCCTATATCAACATAGTTTTGTTTTTAGATAGATGGTATTGGTATTACCGATATTGTTATCAAAGTATTAAACTTAATTAGTGATTTTTCTCTCTCTACCCCTCTGGTTTTCATTAAACGCTTGTTGGTCTACCCTAGGCCTAACAGAACATAATTAAAATGGCGAGGGAAGTGTATATGAAGTACTTTGGAAAACAGTGCTATAATTTCTGTGATAAAATTAAAATTTTTTTGTATACACAGATTTTATTTTTCAAATATCGCCTTTAAATGGAGAATAAAATTATACGTGAGAGATACGACATGAAAATATCATGGGATAAAATTAAAGTGATTACATAAAAAACAACTGTTTAAAAAGAAAATAGTAAAAGACAAGTCCATAATTTCGCTTAAGAGCAAGGGTGTCCTATTCTAAAGTTGGGCTACCTCATGATTTATCTCACAGGGGCAGGGGTGAGCAAATCCTTGTGAACTATGTTTTCTTGTCTCATAAAAAAGTATATATAATTTTGTTATTTCTAGATAATAGCTGAGCTCTATAAAGAATCTTCTTATTAATCCTCACTTCACAGGCTAGGCCAAATTGCCTGTTCCACCTCACAGTTATTCTGCCCATTTTTTTACTGACCTTCCTACATTCCTAGATCATCTTGGCTTGTAGTTAAATGCTGTTTGGTTAATATTGTTATATTCTTTCTTTCTACAGTTTAAACCATTTATCTCTATATTCTTCGATTTTTCATTCAGTGTATATATATTTAACTCTATTCTAATATGTTCATTCTTTATCCAATCCAATCTTCTACAACCTTTTGTAAGAAAGTTCATTTCTACGCTTTATATTCTACTTTGTAATTTTTTGGTCATTACCCAAGTTTTGCTCACTAAAGTAATGAAGGTACTGGCAATGTTTTATAAAACTTCAATCTAGTATCTCTTCTTGTTTTGTTCTTTAATGTTTTATATAAATTTTAGTTTCACAAATCATTTGAAATTTCCACAGTTTCATACTTATGTATCTTTTAGTTTTTGTGTTTATAGTAAAATTACAACATACATAATTAAAATGTGTTACTTGTTCTAGAGGTTTGTTGTATATTATGATTTTTGATCTTATATATTCACTTCCCCAAAATGCCTTTATTTTTCTTTTTTCTTTCGATATTTTAAAATTATAATCTTGGCATAACTGATTTAAGTGAAGTGTAGAGTATTGCAAATTAGTGTTCAGCCGGACGAATCTAAAAAAATCTTCCTTAATACCAGTAAAACTTTTATTTCCATCTTTAATGCAGTAGTATTGTTGTTGGAATTTACCTTACATCCCATTATTTAAAATTATGTATGTTTCAAATTTATATCGTCCAATTTATAAATAAGATGGATTTTAATTTAATGTTAAATTTAAGACAATATTTCCTCGTAGTCACATGAATTTCGTTTTTTTTCTCATTAACAAATAAATTTATTATACTTGCTGCTGCTTGCAAATTAATAAACACATCTTCATAGAGTCTGAATTATCGCTATAATTATATAACCAAATTCCATGAGATTAGAAATGATTTATAGAAGAAAGACCCTCTCATGTTGAGATCAACACCTTTCATAACTCTTTCCAGGGCAGTATTAAAAAGTAGACCCGCAAACCTTGCTCCTGCCTAACATAATTTTTATCTGACAAGGAACTATCAACCATTGCATGCTGAAACTTGCCTTTAAATTTCTTCCGGATATATGTTGTGAAGTACCAAGGCCGTGTCCAAAAAAATATCTGCCGTTTTAAATGGAAGGCATTAAAATCAAGCCCCAAATATCTCGTAGGCCTATAAACTATACGGAATACAACTCGTGAATTGGTAGATTGGATAACCCTCACTACCTGCCGTCCGCGCTGCGTCTCGCCTCAATTCACTCCACTCTTACACATGCAGGGAGTCCATCTGCTCGGTACAGTGGGTTGCCATTGCTGGATTCTAGCTTCGATTTCTGTGCCTTGCAGTTCAAAACAACAGAGTTTTTTTTCACGGCCTTCACACATCACAGCGCTTCTTTGGGAGAAATTTCAAGGTAGGTTTCGACATGCAGTAGTTGACAGTTCCCTTGCGAGATGCTGTTATCAGGTTCTGAATGTTAATCTGTCCACTAATTTATTTATTTTAGTCTGCCTAATAAATTATTAAGGAATAAAACATTTTTTTAAATTTAATTGTAAATATAAGAAAGTAATTTTTGAATTAAACGAAATTAAATATCTTCGTTTATTTTAATCCGAAACAAGAGAAAAGCGGCAAACTCATTGTTATGAAGACGGCAGGTCACATTCTAAATTAGGATCTAGATGAGTCTGGTTGTAATTAACGGAGAA
This sequence comes from Diploptera punctata, assembly GCA_030220185.1. Lineage (NCBI taxonomy): Eukaryota > Metazoa > Arthropoda > Insecta > Blattodea > Blaberidae > Diploptera > Diploptera punctata. Next base: position 1,342,349 of record JASPKZ010007261.1, read on the forward strand.
GTTAGGGAACAACTAAGATATTAACTTAGTTAATGAGGCGAAGAAGCATTCCTTCGTACCTGAAAGCCGTATTAGAAAATGTTACTATCATTTAATTTAACACCAGTAAGTCTAAATTCCGCGAATAATCTGAGTTCACTCGCCTGGATTAACGGATACAGAATAATAATAATAATAATAATAAAAATAATGATAATAATAATGATAATATTGATAATAATAATGTTAATAATAATCCTAATAATAATAATAATAACAACAATAATGATGTTAATGATAATAATAAGATAATAATAACGATAATAATAATGATAATGATAATAATAATAAAGATAATCGACTTAATAGCGCGACCAACATAGAAGGCCCTTGACCTATTAGCATGCTGGTGGCCTCACATTCAAATGTGTTTATCACCCGAGATATACGATCATTAGCCAATATATGGTGTTAATTCTGGTAAGAATGTCGTGTTCCCCAGCCGATGTACTTCGTTTTCTCAGCCTGGAGCCGCTAATTATTGTAGCTACCCAAATGCCTCATGATGCTGGGTGGGCATCTGTTCGGTACTAGCAGAAATTCTATGGGAAAACGTCTTTCTCTGGGGACACGAATCACTGCAAATTAAGTAGCTCCATGCCTTAAACTGGTCGGTTACGGTGAGGAATAACAACGAAAAATATATTAATAATAATAATAATAGTAATAATAATAATAATAATAATAATAATCCATCCATCCATAGTAATTCTGATCTAGGGCAGGTCTTTCAGTACATTCATAGCATTTTCATTCTATGCTTTACACCTTTACTAGGGAATTCTTGGTGTGGTATTTAATAGCTTCCCGTTGCTTTCCACACCGGTGAAGGGTGATGATGATAAAGATATGGATGATGATGCTGATGGCCGGATGATTTTCGGGGGGTGGGGACATTTGGAGGTCCTAAGCTTCCTTGACGCGTTGGATGAAAGGTGAGGGGAAAAATAAAAAAAAAAAACCTCACCCAGGAGACGGCAGACCGGACCGGGAATCGAACCCGGGCCCGCTGCGTGACAAGGCAGCACGCTACCTCGAGACCATAGCGGTGGACAACAACAACAATAATAATAATAATAATAATAATAATAATAATAATAATAATAATAATATATTAATCTTCCAAACAAGTTTAAGGCCCAAAGCATGTTACGTTTTATTAAAGCATTTTCTGTCGATTTTTTCTAGGACGTCCCAAAGATCTCTTTCCCTGAGGACGGTATTGATGCATGACTTTTTAAGTTTATTGCGTTTCATTTACATGAGTTTTCCATTGTAGTTGATATTAATGTACTAACAACAACAACACAATGATAATAGTAATAATAATAATAATAATAATGATAATAATAATAATAATAATAATAAAATATTATTATTAATAATAGTAAAAAGTGATCCCGCTACTGGCCTTAGGAAACTTTTGGTATAGTAGGAGGTTAAGACTCCCAACTTTCTAGCCAATCAGCAAAATATATCAGCCAAGTTGTCAGCCCTGCATGACGGCCGCTGTTATCCCCAGAAAAAGTCTGGTATTTATTTTTTAGATGCTGAATCGACCCCAGGGCCATGGTGTCGCCTGAAGGTTTCGATGGACATCACGGCGTGGTGCAATATGTTATAAATTGCGCACTAGTTGGTTGAAGTGATGTTGATTTGATATTCAATTATAATCGCAATATAGGGCATTTGCTCTACGTGATGTAGTTCTGTGACCCTCGTGTATCTGGCAGCCTAGATATGATATTGAGACACTTGTTTTGAATGATCTGAACTTTATTTTTATGACAAGCAGCGAGGATATCCAGACTTCACAGCCGTATAGCAGTATGCTGTAGATCGCTGATTTATAAAGTGTAAGCTTCTTCCTACGAGACAATCTAGTTGACTTGATATGTTGGTATAAAAATGCAATAGTAGCATTTGATTTTTTAAGTATATGCCTAACATGAATTTTGAATGTAAACTTGGAATTCAAATATAGTCCAAGATTGTTGACTGAAGGTTGCAGCCGGAGATTGTAAACCTCCAGTTTTTCACCAGCTTACTTAAATATGTCGGACTGCAGCGAAAACAATTCATGCATAGCATTGGATATAACTTGTTCAAACCCGTCCGGAGTCGATGGGCTATTAGGATGAGAAAATCAAAGGGACAAGCTCTCCGGTTTCACTTCAACCTGTGGTTCCCTAGAACCTCAAGCCTAAATTCGTTCCTGTAAGCAAAATTTAAGCAACCTTTCCCATCCCAATAACACTTTGGTTGCCTATTAGATGTTTCTTTTAGGGATGTGCTAATCACATGTCAATCGGTGACATATTTAGGGAAATAAGCGTAACAAAATTAGTTTGTTAGCATTTGGTGCATAAATCAATACTGCACAATTCAACGAATATTTAACTCTTAAATTGGCAAAACACTTGTTTCTCGTGTCAGTTGTTTGAATGTGGCGGACTGCAGTGAAAACGAAATACGTGCATAATTGTTATTATTAGGTAGGCCTATATTGTGAAATTGTAAAAAATAATAAGTAATCTCTTCTCGTTTGTTTTCATCTGTTTTTTATTAACATTATTAATAGAATGAAAGCAATTTATGTATCTTATCATCATCACTGGCGCAACAACTTATACCTGAGTCCTGACCTCCTCAAGGAGCCTCCTCCAATTAGCTCGGTCCTGTGCCTCTCTCCACCAATTTCTTAATCCCAACTCTCTATAGCATCCCCAACCACCTCATCCTTCCATCGTAGTCTCGGTCTTCCTCTTTTTCTTCTACCCTCTGGTTGAGTGGACCATATCCTTTTACATTTTTCTGACTCTTCCTTTCTTCTTATATGCTCTGTCCATCGTAATCTGGTCAATTTAATGAATTTACTAATTTCCACACCTTTTAATAATGCATACAACCCCTCATTATAGCGTTTTCGCCAGACACCATTCTCACATATAGGGCCATACACCCTCCTTAATATTTTTCTTTCAAAAAATTGCAGAGCACATTCATTGTTTGTCACCATTATCCACATTTCATATCCATGTGTCAAAATGGGTCTTACTTTAGTCTTGTATAGTAATACCTTTACAGATCTTGACAAGACTGGGCTTTTTATGTTTTTTTAAAAGCCCATAATAACATTTGTTGGCTATATTTATTCGATTCTTTATTTCTTGTGTTGTGTCATTATCCATTTGACTATTACCCCTACATATTTGAGTTGATCTACTGTTTCAAATGTGTATCTTCATATCTGAACTTCTTCTTTTTTTTTTTGTAGTACAGTTTTTATCTGAAGCCATATATTTCGTCTTTTTTTTTCATTAATTTCTAGACCCATCTTTTTGCGTTAGTTTCAAGGGGGATGAAAGCTTCTGTTACTGCTCAAAAGGACCTTCCAATTATGTCCACATCATCCGCATAACCTAATAACTGTATGGATTTGGTGAAAATAATTTTCTCTCTCTGTAATCCAGAGTCTCTAACCAGTTTTCTATGGCTATTTAAATAAAATACATGACAATGTGTCTTCCTGGCGCAATCCTGTGTTAAATTCAAATTCTTTACTTAATTTCGTTTGTATCTTTACACTTTATCTCTGTCAATGTCATTCTTAACAGTCTTACCAGTTTTGATGGGAGTTTAAATTCCATCATCGCTAATATTAACTGTTTCCTGTTTATACTGCCGTATGCAGCTTTAAAATCCACAAACAAATGTTTAGTATTAATGTTGAATTCATAAGTATTCTCTAGGATTTGTTTCAAATTAAAATTTTGATCTATTGTGGATTTACCCGTTTTAAAGCCACACTGGTATTGCCCAAATTCTTTATCTACAAACGGTAAAAGTTTTCTATATAAAAAATATTACCGTCAATATTTTGTGAGCAATATTCAGTAGAGTTATTCCTCGATAATAATTAGAGCACACCAGTGGGTCACCCTTCTTATAAAGAAGACAAATTATTCCAAACTTCCACTCTTTTGGCATTCTTTCCTCTTCCCAAATCAATCTAATCAATTCATATATTCTCTTATGTAACTCCTTTCCCCCATGCTTAAATCATTCTGCCTGTAAACCATCTTCGCCCGTTGATTTATTAATTTTCAATCTTTGTGTGGCCATTTCAACATCAAGTAGATCTGGGGGTTCTATATCTATTTAATTTGTGTCTATTCTTAATTTTTGTAGTCCTTGTTGATTTGATTCAGTATTTAATTTTTTTTTTGGAAAAAAACCCTCCCATCTTTGTAGGATCTTCTTTTCTTCAGCTATCATTGTACCATCTTCCGCGTACAGATGGTTGTTCTATGTTTATATACTTTCTTAGTATTATTAACCTCTCTACAAAACTTCCTTGAGTCATTTCTACCCTTGTACTGTTGTATGTTTTCAAGTTGTTTTATCTCCCACTCCCTTTTTCTTTGCGTAGGCCTATGTATCTTATTTTCTTCTCTTCCTTTATTTCTATATTCTTCCACTACTCCTCTAGTATTTCTCTTTTGTAACATTTCCTTATATGATTCATTTATCCATACTGTTATTTTCTGACACTCCTCGTCAAACCATCCTCCTCTTGATACACTTTCAGTGGTACCCAGCTCCTTTTCTGCTATACCTGTGATTACCTATTTACATATTTGCCATTGAGATGCATCTTATAGGATGCATTTTTAATTTAAGGGATAAATAATTTCTACATACGTATTTATTTTTCTATCGCTTTATTAAATATATTATATTAAACTAGATAATACCAGCCATGCGCTGCTAAGCCTAAATAAAGTAAATGTGTTTTATATTTAGTTAAATAAGGAAAAAAGGAAACTAATTATAAATTAATATCTAATTATTTTAGATACCCCATGCTGATTACGCAGCGTTGTCCGAAAATTGACTTCTGATCTTCTTGGCATCAATGAGCTGAAAGACAATAATGGTTATTGTGATTTATCCGTAAAAGATAGACAAATGCTGTCGCGAACGTCTTTGTACAATTTTTTGAGATATTCAATTCTGTATACATTAACTTGGTGTATTTGGTATGGTTAAGGCAGCGTAAGCCATTTAAGCGTGCAGAAATCAACCGATACACTTTTTTTTTTAACTCCGGCCCTATAGTACGTACGATAATGTTATATACGTTTATTGCCCTAAACAAATTCTCTAAATGATGGTAAAAAACTCATTCAAATAGGTCAAATAGTTTTTGAGTCCATAAAGACAGACTCACAGACATTAATTTTATATCATCATCATCCGGTATCACGACAGCTAACGTTGTTTTCTGTAAACCAAACTCCATTCCCCTTTGTCCATCCATTAATCTTCCTCTAATCCTCTGACAATCATAGCCGCTTGCACACCTTCTATCCAGGTTTTCTTTGGTCTTCCTTTCTTCTTCCTTTTCATTGGGATCCATTCCATAATAAGTTCAGGTAATATTTGCTCTGGCATTATTTTGACATTGTCATACCACTGTAATGTTTTCTTTTCTATAATGTCTGGCTTCTCTTGCACACCAATAATTTCATTTACCTTTTATTTCGTATTCTATCCATTCTAGATTTTCCAGCTGATCTTCTTAAATCATCCATTTCTGTACTTAAAATTATTTTCATTTCCCTGGTAGGAATTTGCCAAATTAATTTTTATATATGGAGATTTAACCAGTTTAACGTTTAAGGTATTGTTGCCAATTTAAGGGTTGATTGAAGTCTAACTAACTCACTGGCTCTATCGAACCTATAGGTTCATGGCTGCGCGGACATAAGCTCTCCGTACATCCCTATCCTGAGGTATGTTTTCCAATCATCCCTTGTATAATCTACTTCCCTCAAATCAAGGATAATATTATTTTCCCTCCTCATTCTTGGTCTACCAACTGGGCGTTTTCCCTCTGGTTTTCCTACCAGAAGCTTCCATGCACCTCTTTCATCCCCCATACATGTCACATGTCCTGCCCTACGAGACTTAACTGTTTTATTATATCTGGCTTCCTATACATATCATGTAGCTGATTATTATGTAGTTTCCTCCATTCATCTGAATGTTCATCTCTTATTGACCTAACAATTTTCCTAAGAACTTTATTCTCAAATACTCGTAATCTTCTTTCCTCCGTTAAAGTAAGAGTCCATGTTTCGCAACCATATAATATAACTGGGAGAATAACTGTTTTATATATTTTCAGTTTAACTTTTTTTGAAAGAAGTTGGGAAGACAAGAGTCCCTGTAATACATAATAGTATGCATTTCCAGAATTGAGCCTATTTTTAATTTCTTTGTGCATCTCATTCCTATTTGTAATTATTATTCCTAGATATTTGAAATCAGCCCCTTCTTCAAAATTTCCTTTATCTGTCATTACGTAGCTGTCCATTTCCATTATATAATGTATTTATATTTGTGAACATATATTTAGTTGTATTGATGTTTGCTTCCAGTCCCAGTTGATTGAAGTCTACAGAACTTAAAATGCGTAGAGTAATATTAAAACGGTTAACAAGACAAAAAACACTCTAGGGATTCTATAATCTAGAGTGAACCCTAGTAAATGTGCAGAAGTAGTTTACAGCCTCATGCATACGTCATACGGCAAGTCTTGCCTTCAGTAGACGGTTTCTCTTCCCTGTGTTCTCTGGCAGTCGCTTCCTTTGATGGCGCTCATCAACACGCCGGGGTTAACCCATTGTATCAAGTATACTACCACCAATTTATGCAGAATTATACATGCTTAGTCCTTTGTTATTTATTTGATTAACGTATACTTTACTGGCTGTCCTCCTCACCTCTTCTTCCCCCACTACCCCCTGCAGAGAGAAGGAAGGGTATGTTTGTCTACTCTTGTGAACTTTGTACTGCTAAGATTACATAACTAAGAGGGTTTGCCGCTAGCTAATTAAGGTCTGTGTGTACGGTGTCGGCCTCAATACATTAAAGTGTAAAGATCTCAAGTTGAAACTCTCTTGTGTCAAGCATTATAGCTCCGCCTTCAAGAATGGCGCGCTACGCAAATATGTACCAGTATACCAGCCCTTTAGCAAATTCCGAAGGAATAATACTATTGAGGTTTATCTCTTCTACTGGGCAAGTATAGTGATGAGGTTGCAATTTTTAGGCCTTGAAAATTGTTGGGTATGTGTATTTTTTTAATGCCCCAGATTCTCTTTTTTGGACATTTCTGGTGTTCTATCCTGGCATTGGCGTAATTGTAACCCACTTCTGAGGTTGGGGCGCCTGGAAGGCGGGGTTACGTTGCCCCGATGACATGATGGGTGATGATGATAGTGGTACGGCAGGAGAGTCCTTAATCCTAAGCTTAATCTAAGATGAATGTGAATGATGATGATTGCGATGGTCATATGATGTTCGGGGATCGTTTGGACATTTACGTTTCCTGACATTTGTCTTACCAGTGAGGAAAATAACCCGATAAAAACCTCACCCAGGAAACTGTCCCGACCGGAGATCGAACCCGGGTCCGCTGCATGAGAAGGCAGCATGCTACCTCGAGACCATAGCGGTGGACGCTGCGATCTTTAGGCCTTCAATAGTTTTGGGTCGGTGTTTCCTCCTTTAATTCAATCGTCAGATGCTCGTTATCACTATTTCCATTTGCTGTAACTATGTGGATATATTCCCCGAACATATATGTGCTTTCTTTGTGTTCTTAAATATATAACAATGACATAAAGAGAAGTTGGAAGGAGAGATTAGACACATTATTGTGCTTTTGAAAATCGGACAAGAAGAGACCACATGATAATTTTCAGTTCTCATTATTATTATTATTATTATTATTATTATTATTATTATTATTATTATTATTATTATTATTATTATTATTATTATTATTATTATTATTATCGTAAGTATTATTATTGTTATCGGCCGTTGTGGACTAGTGGTTATGCTCCTTGCCTCTGGTCCCGAGGTTCGCGGGTTCAAACCCGGCCGGGGTCGATGGATTTTTTAGGACGGAAAAATCCAAGGAGCAAGTCCTCCGGGAGGGACTTTAAGCCGTGGGTCCCGAGTCTGAAGATTTTCAGGCTCATAAAAAATCCTTAAGCCTGAATGAAAAGGCCTCTAAGCAAAATTTACCGAATTTTCCCGTCCTAGTACTACATTGGTTTCCTAGATGTCAGTATGAGGCGGAACGCTGACCACGGACCACTCAAAATGACATCTATACGAAAACAAGTGTAACTAAATTAGTATGGTTCAAATTCTTCCCTGCAGGGGGAGAGCGCCCAAATCTCTGTAAAGGGAAAACATAAGCTTACAATACAATACATTTATTATCGTTATTATCGTATAAAATGTTTGTACATGAAATTTACATTGCTACATTTAATGCATCTTTAACTGTTCATAATTAGTATAGTGTTTATCTACATTTGTCAAATATTTATTTGTATTTGTGCTGGTTGAGTGGAAGAGAAGGCCTTATGGCCTTAACTCTGCCAGAATAAATAAAAACATTATTATTATTATTATTATTATTATTATTATTATTATTATTAAAAAACCGTATTAGTGAAGATGGACGTTCAATAGGAGATGTTTATTATACTTATTACAGGTTTCAAATTTGTTATTTGCGTAAAATTATTCTGTAAGCTCTTAAAATGGTATGCTATAATATATACTTGAAATTACATAACTTTGTAGAGCGGATATCACAGTTTAAGATCTAAATTATTAACTCTTAAAAATGTATAATCTACGATCACGACTATCAGATACATACTCAAGACTTGAAAAAGAAATCAGGAATACATAAATTAGACGGGAGAATAAAGATAGTTCATTACCTGATTACATAACATTTGGAAAAATCAAAGGGACAAGTCCTCCGGGAGAGACTTTAGTCAGTGGGTCCCGAGTCTGAAAATTTTCAGGCTCGTAAAATAACCTCAAGCCTGAGTAAAAAGGACGCTGAGCAAAATGTAACCAATCTTCCTCCATCCAAGTAATACCGTACCTTAGTTTTCTATTAGATATCTCCTGGGAAGCGATGCACTAAAATCGTCACTCGCTGAAATCTATAGCGGAATAAGCTTAACTACGTAAATCTGGTTAAAAAACTTCCACTAGGGAAGCAAAAAATGTCTCCAGCGAACGGGGACTAATTATCATCACTGTCATAAAATTTAGAAAGTTATAATTGTATGGACATACACATTAGAAACATAATGGAAGCAGAATAAAGCATAATGGAAAGAATTGAGGAGAAGGAATTAAAGTGGTTAGGACATGTTTTAAGAATGGAAGATGAGCGATGGCCGAAGCAACTATATGAATGGCATCCGAACAGAAAGAAGAAAAGAGGGAGACCAAGGTTAACATGGAAGGAAAACATGAAGACAGTAATGCAAGCTAGAGGGCTAAGCATCGAAGATGCCCAAGACCGTAGGCTTTGGAGGTTTGGCACGGGAAGACGGCAGCAGCTGTAAAAAACCGAAGATAGATAGATATAGATGGACATACACAATTAATTTGTATAAATATTCCCTTGGTAAAGTGTATTGGTTTATAAAATTAATAGCGAACCCTTTGCTTTGAGTTGCATTCATAAAGTTTTAATTTTAAGTGGAGTAGAATTTGAATTGGAATATATTTAAATTACAATTAAATAGATGGAGAGTGGAAGAATCCAGAAGAAGGTTTTAGAATGAATTCTCTCAGTAAGGAGAAAGGTGTAGACCTGACGTACGTGGTTTCAGGAAGTGGACAAGACAAAAATTATGAGGTAAAATAACTGCAAGAAGAGTTACTGGGGGGGGGGAAATCTGACTTTATCTTAGTTAAACCTTTCTGTTTGTAGGCACTTCGATATGCCTTGACCTTACAAGAACACGACCTATCCGGAAAATATTCTGAACTTTGTATCACACACACATTTTTGACCACATAAGATAATAGAGCTTCTCTGAATGAGTGATCAGCTCAGTGCCATGGCCGCCTGCGAGATAACATAAATATTTAAAACCGTAAGGTCTTCTCTTCCACTTCACCAGGGTTAAATTATACATATAATAAAAATTATGATATAACGGGCTTCCAATATAAAACCGGACCGGCCTTACGGAGTTTCACCCGGCATGCAGTGCTGTCTCTTCCTCCCGTAATTCACCCTGCCTGCCACCCGTCCTTGAACTGTTTCTTACCTTATAGAAAATGCTGGAAATTTTGTCCTCCCGCAGTTAAACAGGCATTATACCGAGTAAACACATTTAGATTGACACGCTGTAGTTCGGGCACTGTCAAGTTTCTGATTTCATTTCTTATGTTGTTCTTCAGTTCTTCCAATGTGTGCGGATTTGTTTTGTACACTTTGTCTTTCAGGCTACCCCACAAATAAAAATCACACACTGTTATATCTGGGAAGCGAGTGTTTCTTATTTTGTACTGAACCAGTGGTCTCAAATTTAGTCACAAGATCGTGGATTGTCGATCTGAAAGGAGGTAATTGTCCAGGGAAGTTCCGAATAATTTCCTCGCGAACGCGACAAGCTGATTCGTATTTATAATAACATTTACACACATAAATGCGCTGATCTAATGTCACCTGACGTCTCATCTTGTCGAACGATAGTAAAATGACTAGTTCAAGGACGAGCGGCTGGCAGAGTGAAATGCGGACGAGGAGAGAGCGCTGCCTGACGGTTGAAACCCCGTGAGGCCGGTCCGGGTTTATATTGGAAGCCCGTTATTATGCTTAAGATAGTATACCAACGAAATTATTATGGAAAGCATTGGAAAAAGCAAATATTAATAAACAAATTATACACATAATAACATAAGATATACTTTAATAACAAATGTAGAGTTAAAATGGGCTCAGAAATAACAGAAGAGTTGATGAGTATAAAAGGGTTATAACAAGGGTGCACAATGTCACCAACATTATTTAAAATATACATAGATATCGTATTACAGGAATGATCAAAGAAATGTAAACCAATGGGATTAAAATTAAAAGAGAATAAATGCATACATAACTTATTATTCGCAGATGATCAAGTGATAGTCACTTCAGGATGTGAAGATGCAAACTATATTGGTAGGAAACTAGAGGAAGAATACTCAAGGTGGGGTTTAACAATAAATTATAATAAAACACAATATATGAGCACAGATCTTTCCGAGGAATTAGAAATAAATGGAACAAAGATTAAAACAGTAGAATATTTTAAGTATTTGGGATCAATAATTCAAAAAGATGGATCATCTGAATTAGACATCGAAAAAAAGAATAATAAAGACAGGCAGTTATTGGTATATTAAATTATATTTTATGGAATAAGCATGTAATCAAGGTGACTAAATTATTAATATATAACACAATTGTGAAGTGTATTTTATTATATGGTGCGGAAACAAGGTCGTTGAAGAAAAAACACAGAAATAAATTATTAGTCACAGAAATGGACTTTTTAAGAAGATCGACAAAAATGTCAAAATTAGATCAAATAAAAAATAATACAATAAGAGAAATAATGAATGCAGAAAAGGTTATTGTACAAGAGATTCAAGAAATTAAACTATGATGATATGGATATATAATGAGTAGAAGGGACACAGAAACAAACAAAGAAGTATTGAAATGAATTTTCCTTCCTGGAAAAGGAAAACGTGATAGATCAAAGCCAACTTGGATAAAGGGAATTCAAGACAACATGAAGAAGAGAAATATCATAGAAACAGACACGCAAGACCGGAGAGTGTGGAAGAAAACAAATTATATTTTGGTTGAGGATACCTGTGTAAATAACAGAAACAATCCTGAAATTAAAAATTAAAAAAATAATAATCATAATAATTATAATTTTATTTATTTACAGATTTTGAATGTGTACACATCTTTCTGTGCCCAAAGTTTTATTTTCCTACTCTTCTCGTCCTATCCATCCACTCCATGTCCTCTAGTCCTCTTGTTATCATTCCAGCTCTTATATTTCTTGCATCCATGAGATTTGAGGTCTTCTAAAATAATGATAATAACAATAATAATAATAATATTTTAAATAATAATGATGATGATGATTATGAAAATTAGAATCATAATAATAACGATGATGATGATGATGATAATAATAATAATAATAATAATAATAATAATAATAATAATAATAAATTTATGCCATATATATAGGACCTATCACAAATCTAGACGCTACAGTAGGCTATATATGACCGAAGCCTTTTCATGTGGGTTTCAAGACGCATGAAGGGGCCAAAGTTCCATTACCTTAACTATGCAACAACCTCCTTTCAAAGTTTGCCTTAAGTTTGTCCCAGTAATGTTTGTAGGGGCCATATAACCTAATAAACGTAGAACAATTGTCTTATAAAAGTTCCTTAGCATTTAATATTAATATTTTCCAACAAGAATTGCTAGTTTTAAGAGCAGAAAATACTATTCTTATCTGAGCTGCTGTTAATGTTTCAACACAAGAAATGTCCAAAAAGGAAATTTTATGTCGAAAACAAGCTAGATATGATGGGAGTAACAAAACTTTTAAAATAAGATCTAAATAATGCATTATAACAAGTTGCAAGTTTGTAAACATGAAAAGTTTTGATGTTGGTAAGTTTAGAAGTTAGGTGAGAATTGTTGGGGCGGGTCGTTTTGCCAGTTGTTTCTTGAGAGATAACAAGTTGTCTTATAATCGACGTTGAGTTGAAAACGTCAAGTTTGTGTAAAGAGTTGAAAATTAACATTTAAACACTCGAGGGGAAGAACAGAGTTACTGCATACGTCTCCACAAGAAATTATCTTGCCTCTAACAGCCAACAGTAGGCCTAGTGGTTCGTAAAACCTCAAATTAGCTGGAATATTTACACTCTTCCGGTGAAATGTTATAACTATGGAATATGTTTCTGCCGTTAAAAATATTAATACAAAACACTTCTGAATACTTTTGTTTGCTTAGTGATCTTAATGCGGAAAATTTTAATTTAATCTCTTCTGCTTTTAAACATTTTTTAAGCGAATTCCGAAGAAATGGCTGCCGAGGTATCTCTCCTGAAAATAATTTTTAAATATATTTGAGATCCTAAATAGTAGACACTGAAAATAACCAAGTCCAAAATGCATGCAGTATATATATATATATATATATATATATATATATATATATATATAGGCCTATATGAGTGTGAGTCTGTCCTTTATGGACTCTAAAAAACTACTTGACCGATTCGAATAAAGTTAGAGATTTTTTTGGGACATTTAACGTATATACATATTATCGTACGTACTATAGGGCCGGAGTTAAAAAAAAGTGCATCGGTCTCTTTTTGGAAACTTACACTGCCTAAATCATAGAAAATACACTAAAATTCTATAAAACAAATCATCGGCAGCATATGTCTATCTTTTATGGATAACTCACAATAACCATTTTTGTTTTTCAGCTCGTTTATGCCAAGAAGGTCGGGATAAGTAGATTCCCATGCAACGCCGGATTCTCTATCATAAGAGGCAGCGGGGCATCGCTCGCATTCATCGAAATCAAACTTGACATATAGCAAGTAATTAAAAACGTCGGAATAAGTAAATTCTCTGGCAACGCCGGATAATCAGCTAGTAGGCTATATACCCTATGTGTGTTTATGCTTTTTAACGCTCTAGCAGGTGCTCTTTGTTTTATCAGAACCAAACTTGAATAAGTTAAGAAACATAAAGTCAAGTTCATTAACCAGCAAAATTGGACCATTAGGAGTTCACCTCAAAAGAAAATTTAAAAATCGCTCTAACGTTCGCAATTTTCCATGTTACATAATGAAACCTAGTATATGCAATTAAAATAAAACGAAAAAATAGTTTTCCAAAAAAAAATCAGAAATCCGACTGTTCGAAGTGGGGGGTTTACCTGAAACTCGAAATTAAAAATTGACTAGCAACCCTATAGACCTATTTGGTTCATCGTAATGTATAGTGTTCAAATTGGTAATGTATCCTGTAAGATATATTAGTTTAATGCAATATCTTTAATAATGTAATGGAGAAAGGAATCTGCAGATAATATTTAAACTGGTGTTAAATTATATAATATGTAAATAGGTAATAACTTACGTGTATGCATGTTTTGTTTCACTACATTTCAGAACTTCCAAATAAACTGGCATCAGAAATTGAGTTTAATTATAACACTTTTTATACTTTTTTTGTACACTTCGTTCTCAACTACAATAATTCACGCCATAATCTTCGTTATATCATTACATTTCTAAGCTATTCGAAGTCTTGGTTTCATCATCAGGACTCTTCTTGATACTGAATTTATTTATATCAATATCAAGAAAAGTCCTGATGATAAAACCAAGACTTCGAAAAGCTTAGAAATTCAATGATATAACGAAGATTGTGACATGAATTATTGTAGTTGAGAACGACGGTGTAAAAAAAAAAGGTATAAAACGTTTTAAAATTAAAATAATTGTAACCTCAACGGTGTGAACATAAAAAAATTAATATTATAAGTATAGATCAGAAATTCGGTTTCTCCAACTTAACAAAATATAGTAAACACATATTCCGTAAACCAGTAAAATGGGACCAGGACTTCGGCTTGCTATAATGGGACTGCTCGACTCTGTAACTTGATTTGTTATAAGCGTGATGAACAGTTAATAATCTTCTCCCGACGTGTAGTGACTTATAGGATCCGTGTGGAGTGGGATTTGTAAAATTACATATTAATGGACAGGTTAAAGTATGAAAGAGAGTTTATTGTTATCATTTATTATTATTATTATTATTATTATTATTGTTATTATTATTATTATTTTATTATTGTTATTATTTTTTATTATTATTATTATTATTATTATTATTATTATTATTATTATTATTATTATTATTATTATTAACTCCGCCATGGCCGGTCCCAAGCCCGGATGAGAAAGGAGGAGGGGGAGGAGTAACAACCTCGTTAAAAAACCAGGGTTCAGTTGGCTCCGACTGATAGTACTCTGTAAGGGCCCCTAGCCAGGGTTACGGTTGAAGACCTCAACGGCAGAGTCGGCGCAGAAGGAGTCCTTCATCACGGCGGATCTGGCGGAAGAGGCAACCCTATCTCTAAGGGAAATAGAGAAACGCTGCCTTGCGGTGAAGAGGGATCTTCAAAGGCTATGGGAGGAAAACCCAGACAGAAATTTTCCTGGTCCCTCCAGGTTGGGGGTTTATGCTGTGGGCCAGCTCCCCACACACATTAGAAAAAAAAAAAAAATGCTAAAAGACCAAATCAATCAAAGCCGGACAGAAAAAAAGTATGAAAGACAAAAGCAACGAAAACGGACATTGAATATAGGCACGTGGAATGTACGAGGAATTAGAAACAAAATTAATGAAGTAGCAGGAGAATTATTCCAGAACAATATAGATATTGCAGCAGTGACGGAAACAAAAAAAGAAAGGATCGGGAAATTCATATTTAGGAAACTACATACATTTTTGGTCAGGTGTAAAAATAAATCCAAAAGAGGTAAAGCAGGAGTATCAATGTTTGTAAAAAAGAATACAGTAAAAACATAACAGAATATGAACATATTAATGAAAGATGCCTAAAGATTAAAATGAAGCTTATGGGAAGAACAATGGTGTTCTTAGCTGTCTACGCACCAACAGATGATGCTGCACAGAGTCAGAAAGAAAGAAAGTACTATTCAGTATTAGTGGAACAAATAGAGAAAATACGAAGTAATGAAGAATTAATACTAATGGGAGATTTAAATGGGAAAGTGGGTAGAAGAAACAATGATGAAGCAGTAGGAAAATATGGGGAACAAGAAGTCAACGATAATGGAAATAGAATCATAGAGATGTGCAAACAGCATAAATTAAAGATAGTAAACACATTTTTCGACCATAAGGATATTCATAAATTTACTTGGGAACGACCTAGTCTCAATCAGAAATCAATAATAGACTACATAATTGTAAAGCAAAATACTTCCTTATTTATTAAGGACTCAAGGGTTAAAAGAGGAGCAAATTGTGGTTCTGACCACTACCTACTCACAGCACAGATCATCCCCAAATTCCCTACAGGGAAAAAAGTGCATGATGAAGCAAGGGAATCAACAATGCAACCGAAGCAGGAAGAAAAATTTAAACTGTATTTATTTAATCAGGATAGTATCAAAAACTTATATAAAGAAAGACTGAGGATTAAAATTGAGAATTTGGATTACAAGGAAGACATAGAAGAAGAATATAATCAATTAAAGGAAATAATACATTCGGCAGCAAAAGAAGCATTAGGCACAATAAATAAAAAACAAAATACCCAAGATTGGTGGAATGATGATATTGAAGAATTAACCAAAAAGAAGAAAAATGCTACTTAGAATGGTTGGCAAATAAAACAACAGAAAATTGGATAGAATACAAGAGAACAAACGCCAAAGTTAAAAGGAAAGTGATAGAAGAAAAAAACAAATTATGGAAAAGCAAATGCCAAGAAATAGAAAGTTATATAGGAGGATCACAATCATCAGAAGTATGGAGATTTCTAAAAACACTGAAAACCAACCAAGGACCCAGCAAGATAAATTTGTTAGCAAAATCAGACGCAGAAAAACATTACAAAGCTTTACTGTCAGAAACTAGAAATGAGTTTATGGAAACAACAGAAAATCCATCCATAGAAATGAACGCCCTGGAATTTGATACAATAGATATAGAATTAGAAATTCAAACCCTAAAGAATAAAAAGGCACCAGGGCCGGGAAACATACCAAATGAGTTAATTAAATATGGCCCAAAAAATTTAATAGGTAGATTGAGGGACTTGTATAATAAGTGCATTGCAATACAGAAGATTCCTGATGAATGGAAAATAAGCTACATAGTACCAATATACAAGAAGGGCGATAGAAGAGACGCAAAAAACTACAGAGGACTAAGTATAAATAACACATTATTAGAATATTTACGAAGTTATTAAAAACAAAGATACAAAAAGATGTTAAAGACAAATTAGTAGAAGATCAAAATGGATTCAGACCAGGAAGGTCATGTGTTGACAATATATTTGCAATACAACAGTTAATTGAAAAACGGACTGCAGTTGGAGAAGAAACCCATTTGACAATGATAGATTTAGAGAAAGCTTATGACTCAATTCCGAGGAACAAAATATGGGAAGTATTGGAGAAATACAATATTGACAGAAACCTAATAGAAATTATTAAACAAACCTATAAAGATAACTCCGCTTATGTTAAAATGGGAAATATAATGTCTAATCCTATAAACACCTCAAAGGGATTGAAACAAGGGTGCAGTCTATCACCAATTTTATTTAATATTTATGTAGAATTTATATTAACGAAATGGAAACAAAGCTGCAAAGGTATGGGGATCCCAATAGGCAATAGATTTTTGCTGACATTACAATTTGCCGATGATCAACTGGTTTTAGCGCAAGACAATTTTGATATGGAATTCATGATAAAAAGGTTGAAAAGCACATATGAATCATGGGGTCTCACAGTAAATTTACAAAAAACAGAATATCTGGCAATAAATAGCAATGAAAGAGAAAACTTAGTATTGGAAGATGGAATCCAAATAAAGCAAGTGAAAAACAAACTAAATATTTGGGAATGATTATGGATAACATCGAAGGTATAGGCAAAGAGAACATAAAACATAGAATTGAATTGAGTAGCAAAATAATATCATCATTAAATTCCATATGGTGGGATAAGCATATTTGGAAAGACACAAAAAAATATATTGGTAAAACATTGGTGGAATCTGTTGCAATGTACGGAAGTGAGGTATGGACAATCAATAAGTACTACAAGAATAGACTAATAGCTCTAGAAATGGATTATTTACGAAGAAGTGCCAGAAAGTCTAAATTAGAACGTGTCACAAATAAGGAAATTAGAAACAAAATGGAAGCAGAAGAAAGCATAATTGAAAGAATTGAGGAAAAGGAATTAAAGTGGTTAGGACATGTTTTAAGAATGGAAGATGAGCGATGGCCGAAGCAACTATATGAATGGCATCCTAACAGAAAGAAGAAAAGAGGAAGACCAAGGTTAACATGGAAGGAAAACATGAAGACAGTAATGCAAGCTAGAGGGCTAAGCATCGAAGATGCCCAAGACCGTAGGCTTTGGAGGTTTGGCACGGGAAGACGGCAGCAGCTGTAAAAACCCGAAGATAGATAGATTATTATTATTATTATTATTATTATTATTATTATTATTATTAATTATGTTTTATGGACCAGATACATGGACAATTAAAGGTGCCATGATACGTTATTGGTATCAGAGATGGATTATTGTATATCATTGTGGAAGTCCAGATTAAAAAAAAAAATAGAAATGTTAAAATTAGAAAAATTATGAAAGTTGTAAGAAATGTAATACAGACAATTGAAGAGAGACGATTAAGGTGATATGGACATCATCAAGAGGATGACATCTGATAGAATCCTTAAGATCTGGGAGTGGAGAAGAGATGGGTAAAGAAGAAAGGGAAGACCTGAATAAGTTTGGTTGAATGGTGTGAAAAGAAGTATGAGTGTAATATGACTTACAGATGAGGATGTTCAGGACTACGGTAGAAGACGAATTTATTGAGGGTATCGAAAAACCATTGTAGTGTGGATAAATTCCGAAATATAAAAGAGGCCTATTATTATTATTATTATTATTATTATTATTATTATTATTATTATTATTATTACCAATTGGAGATGGTTCAATAGAAACAATACATAAGCGTACACTGTTATTTGCGGATGACCTGATAATAATTACGCAGAGATATGAACACGTGGAGTTTATATTCAGATAATCATTGGACGAATACGATAATTGGGGCTTAAAAATAAATTTAGAAAAACATATATATGGGATGTGGAGCAGAAACCGAAGATTTAATATTATAAGATATGATGGGGTATATTAGAGGATGTGTAGAATTTGAGAATTTGGGGGGGGGGTAAAATTAGAAAAATAGGATAGGCAAGAAAGTGGCATTAAGAACAGAATAAATAAAGGTAGAGCAATAACAGCAATGATATATGGTGTCCTATGGAACTGACATATAACTAGGAAAAATAAATTGCAAATAGCCTATAAAATTCAGTAGTGAGAAGTACTATCACATATGGAGCTGAAGTATGGAAATTCAGCAAAAACTTAGAACAAAGACTTATGTTCATGGAAATGGACTCTTGAGGATAACAGCAAGATGTTCAAAATTGGAAAAAGATAATAAAGTCATACGAGAAAAATTTCATATTAAATATTCAATAGTAGGTTATATAAGATATAAGCAATTAAATTGGTATGGGTATGTACGATGAATGCAAGAAGAAAGGTTATCCAGAAAAAAAAACAATGGAATGTTATCCACCTGGAAGTAAAAAGAAAAGAATACCTTCAAAATTGTGGATACAAGAAATAAGAACTTGAATGAAAACAAGAGGACTGGATGGATAGAGACGAGTGGAGAAGGAAAATAAAACTTTAGACTCAGAAAGATGTGTAAACATTGAAAATCTGTATATAAATAAAATTATTATTATTATTACCCTGGGAAGTTTTATCAGATATTATTCTAAAGAAAGTCCATACATGTCTGTCGAGAATAGGACACAATAGGCTATTGTTTCTGAAAAACAGAATATTCCCGCATTACTAGTTGGGACGTAGAAACACGATTTTCCGTCATCACAGCTTATTCACAGCGAGGGAGAAAGAAGAAAAAATCTATAAACCCACATGCCTATGTTCTGGGGCCCACATTTGCCGCTAGGATACAGAAGGGCAGGAGCTAAATGTGAGCCAATTAGTAGCATCATCATGCGTAAAATTAAATAATATGGTGCGTAGTTCCCGGTAGAAGAACATTCAAATTAGGAACGTCTGAATTAATGCCCTACACGATCTTCTCTATATTCTGCTGCTAAAACCGAATCATAATTAAACATTCAAGGCCGATTAATAGCGTTTATCAAAATCAATCATTGAGCGACTTGGATCAAGATATGCCGTTTGAGAGTTTCCTCTTACGCGGTGACTCGGGTTCGATTCTCTGCCGTTACAAGTTTTCTGGGTGACATTTTTCGTTTTTTTTCTCACATTTAAGACAAATGTCAGGAAACTTTAAGCTCAAATAGTCCCCGAACGTCATCTGGCCATCTCAGTTCCCCCCCCCCTTGTCCAATATGAATATATGAGTTAATTATGTATTGATCGTGTTGTCTCGGAGATGGCCCCTGACATTGAGCTGATCACTCATCCGGGGAGGCACTCAATCTCTTTGTGTTAGGTAAACACAAGCTAAAAAGTACGGTAATCCAAAGTTTCAAACCCTTTCCCGACAGATCAAAAGCCTCTAAGACCCTGGTGGCATGGGTCACGTAAAAGTACAAAGTCCATTGAAGATATTATGACAGTGCATTGT
The DNA here is from genome assembly GCA_030220185.1 of Diploptera punctata. Taxonomy (NCBI): domain Eukaryota; kingdom Metazoa; phylum Arthropoda; class Insecta; order Blattodea; family Blaberidae; genus Diploptera; species Diploptera punctata. Next base: position 1,362,837 of record JASPKZ010007261.1, read on the forward strand.
TATCAAAATATGAAAGGATATTGTAACTGATGATTGGTCTTTGAGGGCTCTTCAATAAAAAATGGTCTTTATTTTTTATAGCCATAATTTAACATTCAAAATATGTTTTATGATATCTGTTATCTTCATGTAAACGTGGTGTAACTATCAAGGACATCTATCCCGGTTCCTTTCTGTGAGTGGTAAGTCGAGGTAGGTTCAGTCTTGCCTACGGCTACAATGGAGGCGAACAATATTCTGCTTTTGTATCAACAGATCTTTAGCTGAGGGCTATGCAATTTTACGGAAAGCATTTGAATATTTTATTCCCTAAAACACAGCTCAAATATGGTATAATATTTGTTTAATTAAAGAGGGGATAGAATCAGTTTCATATGAAACTGGATCCGGCGCTCAATAGTTACTGCTCTTATGGAAGAAAACATCAACACCATTGTTGTTATAGTTAGAGAAGATCGGCGAATAACCTTCAGATCTCTTTCTGAAATATTGAAAATTTCACCGGGTGCAACCCACCCTTTTAATGAACACAAGCTGGATGCTGCACCACGATAATGCTAGGTCCCATATCACAATTGTTGTTGCTGAATATTTACAGAATTCAAAGTGGAGTACGTCCCTCATCTTCCTTAGTCCAGATTTAGCCTCGTGCGATTGTTATATTCTTTCTTCTGGATGGTGTTTTCCAACTTAAGAAGTAAGAGTGAAGGCTGCGGAGAAATTTTCAAATATGTACCAAATAATAGTTTTCAGCATGCCTTTACAGACTAGGATAGTGCATAGTATCCATAATAGAATACGTTGAGAGGGACCATCAAAATTCTGAGGATGGGTAAAAGTATGCTACAAAAAAAAAAAAGATAATAATATGTTTATTGAGCAGCCAACTTAAATATCATTGGGATTTTTCGGGTTTTCCTCGGGGTTCTCCCATTTCCGACTCACCAATACTATCTACCCATCATGTCATTCCATCTTAATTCGTTTCACATCAGCCTTCCCTTAATCTCACATTAGGTAAAAATAGTCTGATTTAGCAAACCACAGATGTTTAAGATAGTTCGGTAATATAATGGGGCACATTCATATACTTCCTCATGACTCCGAGACCGAGTGCGTCAACTTGGGGCAGAATAGGGCAAAAGGGGAGGGTTGTAACCCCTACTCGATGTCCTGGGTCCAGCTTAAATAAAAAAAATCAAGTAAATTAAACATAGGCTCAATTCTGGAAATGTGTGCTATTATGCATTACAGGGAATCTTGACGTCCCAACTCCTTTCAAAAAAGTTAAACTGAAAGTATGTAAAACTATTATTCTACCAGTTATATTATATGGATGCGAAATATGGACTCTTACTTTAAGGGAGGATAGGAGATTACAAGTATTTGAGAATAAAGTTCTTAGAAAAAAATTTGGGCCAAAGAGAGATGAACAGACAGGTGAATGGAGAAGACTTACATAACAGTGAACTACGTAGTTTTTACAGTTAATTTTGGCAGGACATGTGGCACGAATGTAAGACGTGCATGGAAGCTTCTTGTTGGAAAACCCAAGGGATAACACCCAGTTGATAGACTAAGAATGAGGTGGGAGAATTACATTAACTATGATTTGAGAGAAATAAATTATACAGGGAATGATTGCAAAACATTTTCTCAGGATAAAGATGTATGGAGAGCTTATGTCCGCACGACCATGAACTTAGGTTTTCGATAGAGCCATTGAGTTAGTTAGTATGAGTCATATATGAATGCTTTATATACATCGAAACCAGAAAGATTATAACATACTATATACTGCGTTGTAGGACTCACTAGGAGTGAAACTGCGTTCCCCTTTCGTACCCGCATACAGGTGTACTCCCAATGAAACACAACTAACAAGTGAATAGCAGTGTCATACATTGTCTGCTTATCGGAAATAAGGTTGAATAGTTAGGGAGGGGAGTTTTTTTTTACACCAAGTGAACGCTTATGTAAGTCTGGCATGTATCATTTTATTCATTGCGAAGATGGTAAAAGCGTAATAGATATTTCTGGTCACAGTGCTAGGTCAGTTGGCCCTCCGAGTTTAAATAAAACGGAATAATGTTTGGAAGCTTACACTGTTAGTTTTAGGTGCGCCTGCCTTATCTCTTTGCAAATGCAATGAACATAGAAAATAGCAAATCTGTTCTTATTTGTGAAAACATCTCTTTCAACGTATGAGCTGCAGAAAAAAAATCGGTGGTTCATTAATCCATATCTCTATCAAAAACTTGCGTGTATGATATTGTGTTACGTAGGTTCATTTTCCCGTACGTTTATTTAGCTTGCAGCTATGTGTCAGGCGAGTTGGATATGAGCTGGTTTTTCCACATCTGACATTCGCTAATTCCAGCGTATTGCAAATGTTATTTTAGTCAACAAAGTCTGTCTATATGTGCATCAAAATCTGCTTTAATTTCATGGAATACGCATTAAGCCTAAAAAAAATATTGTTTGTAGGAATACCATATGTAAAAAATATACATACATTTTTTAAAAAAGTATTCTTAATTACAGATGATCTTACAAGTTATTTAAACAATAGAAAAAATCATAAGTAATGTCACGAGTAACCTTCGATAAATTCACGATATGATGAGCGAATTTATCTAGAGGATTTGGAGATCAACAGTGGCACTTTTTAGGACTATTTAACGAATAAAATTTAGTTATTTATTCAAAAATCATTATTTAAATAGGCCTATAGTTACCGGTATTTTAAAATATTTACATATTTAATGTAAACGGCGATGTTTGAAATTAAATCAGAATTGTGTCGTTATGTATCATATGTTCATCCAGTGCAACTTGATCATATAATATTAAGTTATTTATTGCCATCTGGCGTGGCAAACTTTAAATAGAATCGCAATATTGTACGAATGCACCCTAGCGGAGAAAAAATGAAACACATCAAACTATATATTATAACCAACATCATAGGTTATTAATTTATTTTTTTAGGAAACAATTCAGTAAAATCATTATTTAAAAACACAATTATTGAACACACAATTATCAAATGTGTATTTCGAAGGAATCTGTTCATTATTTCCTATATTCAATGTATTTTTTGGAGAGTCAGTCACTGCAAAATAATGCTCTTACCTGTCCAGAATATTAAAGGGGAGCTTTTTTATTATGGTAAAGAGAATTCGATAAACAGCGAGGTGAAACACGACTGTCATTGGTTGTAAAACAAAATTCATTGAAATATATTTTGATTAAATTGTTTTCCTTTAATTATTAATTGAATTCTAACATAGTTCTACTTACATCACTTCTATATCATTAAAATATGTGATCAAATTTCGTTCAAGTATCAGTCACAATATGGAATTTTAATGTAAAATTAATACCTGTAATATGTAAGTTAGCCTAAGCTTCTGCTAAGGATGGAACCTCTTTCCGAAATATCTACCGTTAAAAAAATAAGAAGGTGAGAATGATGGAACTTCACAAGTATTCAATTTATAGTTTTATATTAAAATTTTATATTATAATTTCCTCTCTTCTGATAATTCCAAATAGTGCCTTTTTTCGGTAGTGAACTGTCAAAGAAATCAACTGCAGATTTAATGATTCGTGGTGGAGCATTTTTACTTCCCTCTCTTTTTGTATCTCTCTTTTATCCTCTCTTTTCCTTTGTCTCTCTTTACCCCTTTCTCTTTTTCCCTCTCTTATTCTGTCCCTCTTCTTCCTCCTTTCCTATTATCTCTCTCTCTGGCTCTATTATTCCCTCTCTATTTCCCCCGTCTGTTAATTTTACTTTTCTCTATATTTTCGTTTCTCTGTCTTTCCTTTTCTCTATTTTCCCTCTTTCTCCATTTTTTCCTCTTCTATTCTTTCCCATTTTCTATGTTTCTCTCTAAATATTTCCCTCTAGGTCTGTCTTTCTATCCCTCTCTATTTTTTCCTTTTCTCTATTTCCCTTCTATCTGTCCTTCTCTCCCTTTTACCTGTTTCTATATATTCCCTATATTTTTTCTCTCTCTCTCTCTCTCCCTATTTCGCTGTTTTCCTTCACTCTATTCTTCCCTCCATTTTCCTTAACTATTTTCCCTCTACCTTTCCTTCTCTCTCTATTTCCCCCCTCTTTCTCTAGCTTTCGTTCTTTTTTACGTAGTTTAACCTCTCTCTTTGTACATATATTTACGTGTCTCACATTCCCAAATCTTTACAGGAACACGAATTATCAAGAGAGGATTTTCTATGAACTGTTCACATATCTATTTTTTTTTTACCGTAAGTGGAATCCTCTTTGGATGAGTGATTAGCTAAATACGGAGCCTACATGAGACAGCATTTAAAAGTGATAACTATGGGAAAGTAGATGGCATAAGTTTCACATTTAACACCACGCTGTATCTTCCTGTCTGAATAGGATGATTTCTATAGTTGAAAGTATGAAATCGCGATTTATTGGAAGGTCGCATCCATTGTGAAATTTAGACACAAGTCCGCAGGATGCAGGACAATGAACGAATGGATGTGCGTGGGATACTTAAAGAAAGAAATATTATGCTTTGCAAATGGGCATGTCGCTGCCACCTGCCTTCAATGAACGACAATTGAATTGTAACGAATTCTGTTTTGCTCTTCGTCTTTTGTTCAACATATCTGATAGATGCAGAACCCCCTGGTAATGGCAGTTTCACAGCCTTTCTACGAGGCCTATTAACTTTTCTATATGCCTTGGGATGGATATTTAGAATAATAATTAACTCACTAGTGTTATTGAACCCGGATGTTCATAGCCTCGCTGATATGGGCTCTCCATTTGTCCATATCTCGAGCTAATATTTTACAATATTTTTTTTAATTGGAGATTTTGCAGCTTCTGACTTCCAATTCCCTATCCCTGTCGGTCAAGGGATATTCCTTATTCTTCCTCTTCCTCCTTCACCTTTTTCTTCTTCTTGAAGTTCCTTTGAAGAAATAACTTCGTACAGAATGTTAACCGACTACAGTTAATACCTTTTCAAAAGGCATATAACTTGGGAAGTGTCAACCATTCCATGTCGAAACCTATCTTGAAATTTCTCCCAGAAATGCGTTGTGATGTACCAAGGTCGTGTCCAAAAATGTATCTGTCGCTTTTAACTGCAAGACACAGAAATTGAATCCATAATTCAGCAATGGTAACACACTGTGCGAAGCAAATACATGTCCATGCTTGAATAGAGCGAAGTCGAGTATGACGGGGAACAACGCGGGCGGCAGGTTGTAAGGAATATCCAATCCCCCAAGTCAGGAGTTGTATTATTTCCCTGTTGTTTAAATGAGTGATTTGGAGCTGGATTTTGGTGTCTTGCAGTTAAAAGCGCGGATATTTTTCTTGGATACGGGCTTGGTACATCAAAACGTTTCTCTGCGAGAAATACTAAGGTAGATTTCGGCATGAAATGGTTGATAGTTTCCTTGGGATATTTTTAATATTTTAACCTTAGTGTTTTTTTTATCTCAAATTGTAATTTATTGAGAACGACTGAGATTTCAGATAGGTCTGTATAGATCATCGTCATCATCACTCCAAGGATTAGGCAGTTGCCCGTTCCGACTTCATAATGATCAACCCAACGTTTTCTAGGTCTTCCGACTTCACGCTTTCTCTTCTTGATAATTTCTTGCTTAACAGTAGATATATCTCATTACTCATTTCGTTCATGCGATGAATCCACTTTTGTCTATAATTCGTTACTTTATCCAATAAAGGCTGCACTTTTAATTCTTCTCTTATATCTTAATTTCTAATTCTATCAAGATTTGTACATCCTTTAACTTGTCTGAGGAACCTCATCTCCGCCGTCTGTATTCTATCTTTCTGTTTTTTCGTTGGAGCCCAAGTTTCACATCCATACAATATCGTGAGAATTGCTATAACTTTACACATTTTTACTTTTATTTCCTTTTTAATTTTATTCTTGAACGTTCTCTTTATATAGGCCTATACTTTGATTTTTATATAAAAATGAAGATTTTTCCATACGACAGAGGTGTAATTTCTAAACGAATGCGCTGAAGAAATTTCCGTACATTATTTTTGGTACACTGAAATTCTACTTATGTGGTGATTACTAAAAATAAATTAAATGGAATGATATGATGTGACTATTTTGTGACGTATTAATGTCTAATACCCATGGTGTTAAACCAGTGGGAATTCTTGCAGCAAAAAACCAGCAATATCGATCCCGAAGGTTCATAGCCATGCAGATATAAGCTTTGCAAATATCCCTATCATGAGATAATGTTTTCCAGTCATCATCTGTGCAATTCACCTCCCTCAATTCATGATTAATGTTATTCTCCAATCTCATTTTTGGCCTACCTATTACGCGCTTTTCCTACAATAAGTTTTATGTCCCTCATTCATAACTGATTGGTGACAGATGTTCTACTCACCATAGTATACAGGTAACTATTCTTACTTCATCTGACTGCGTAAAATATTGCCCAAGTAGAACTTATATCCGCGTAACTTGACAGTTATATTTTTACTCTTTCGTTAAAAGGCACCTATTTTAGCCGGTTTTATCGCCTTTGACTTAAATCTATATCGATAAAAATGTGAATTTTCGTTCAAAATATTAAATCTCCTGCAGTTCTGCAGATTTTCAAATACGGCGAGTGTTTATCCACTATCTGCTATTCTCTGAAACCATTAGGCGTAGAAATTCACCTGAAATGAAAATTTAAAGTCGCTCTAGCGTTCGCAATTTTCGATGTTTCACAACCAAACTCACTTTATTTTATTGAAATAAACTAAGATAGGTTTTATAAAAAATCAGTAAATCGGATCGTCAGAACAGAGTTTATCTGAAATCCGAAATTAAAAATTTATTCTAGCTACCATCATGTTTTTGTCTATTTCATTTTCAGACACACGGGATATGTGAAAAGAATTAGAATATAAATCTATAATTATTTTTTTCTTTTAACTTATTAAACTAAAAACACATTTCATTTATTTTAGGCGCAGCAGCGCACGCTGAGTATTAACTAGTAACGAATATAATATACCTATACAGGGTATTACCGAAATGAGTGCAGATTTTTCATGTGGTGGTAGTGAACATCCATACAAGTATAGTAACACAATGAACCTTGGGTCGGAAATGCATTGTTGTGGGTCTAAAGAATAAAACAGCATTTAAAATTGTTGAACACATTTTTGTTTATTAAATCTAAGAAAAATGAAAGATTTTACTGTCATTTTAGAGTAATTGTTGGAAATGGCGACCATTTATCTGGATGCACAGCTCCGCGCGTCTCACCTCAGACTGATGAACTCTAACAAGTAAATCTTCTTTCCTTTGATACCGGTTTTCTGGAAACCCATATACTTTCCGAAAGCTTATGTCACAAGTAGACAACCTGTGAAATCTTAAGGGCAGAGGGGCAAGCGTTTAGAAGCTATAGGACCCACAATGTGTCAGTAAAGTGTGTATAGATGGACATATTCCCGTTCGCACTGTTGTTGGATCAGTTTCTGCGACATAACGCAGTTTAATGATTATGTTCTAGAATATCAGACAGCAACCTCATTAGTGCAATGGAAGACCCTAAGGCTAACCAACCAGAAGGCAGATACAATTTACGAAGTAACGGACCGCGCAGAGAACACGTCGCGGATACATGTATATATAGAGCAGGTAGTCGACAAAATTGCCAGTCTCAAGACAACCCTTGAGGATGCCGGACGCAGTCTCTGGCCATACGTTGGGGAACTACAAGCCTCAAGACCACGGCCAACAGCCCGGAAATCTTCTGCAAGATCATCATAGTAACTCCGGCCGTGAAAGCCTAAGTCAATATAACAGGGAATATGTCTAAAGCAGACCTCAAACGGTTCTATCGTGATGTATTTTGGCCAAGTATGCCTGATGACAGGGACGAAAATTCTGATTTTAGTGGATTCATGGTGTTCTAACAAAGATCACACATTGTCTGCTTCCGAAGTACCTGATGGTAAAGTCCTACAAATTAACTCGTACCTGAAGGTTGTATGGGAAAGATCCAACCTCTGGATTTTCAGTTTTTCAGACACTACAAATCTTTTGTTCGTTACATAACGGACACAATCATTATCGAAACACAGGAGCACATTTGGCATCGCGATAGTTTTCTGGCCCTGCAGTCCTTTTCCCTATATCAGTTCAGCGCTCCTCGTTCAAGAACTTGATTAAGTATGCTTTTTATAAGAGCAGGTACTTGGACGACGAACCTGGAATGTGGGTTGCGCCAATGTATTCCTGTTTCGAGTCATTGATAAATGATAAGTGTACAAAATATGAGGCTATCGCTTTTGTAAAATGTACCCATTTTTGAACTGTCTTTCTGCCTGTCTCACTGTTTATCATATGAATAGCACATTGATTGTCTCTTGTAATAGATTTTGTTTGAAGTCAATAACAAGACACATTTTCAACATCCCAACGTATATTGTTTATTTTGAACGAGTTGTTTCTTCCTCTATATTGAGATCCCCGCCTTTCTACTACATTATTAGTTCATATAAATACGTGAAACGAGCATTTGGGCGACTTTTGGTGTCATGTTTTCAACACTTTACCGATACCTTATGGTCCTGTAGCTTTTAAACGCTTGTCTCTCTGTCCCTAAGATTTCACAGGTTATCTAATTGTGACATAAGTTTTCAGAAAATAAATGGGTTTCCGGAAAACCGGTATCAAAGCAGAAAAGGTTTACTTGTAAGAAGTATATATGGATGCTTCCTGATTTCCGCAGCCGCTCCACGTTCCTTGATACAAGCTCTGGAGCTGTTCATCCAGGTTAATTCTCGCCATTTCCAACAATTACTCTAAAATAACATGTAATACTTTCAATCTTTCTTAGAATTAATAAATAAACAACAATGTGCTCAACAATTTTAAATGCTGTTTTATTCTGTAGACCCACAACAATGCATTTCCGACCCAAGGTTCACTGTATTAAAATACTTGTATGGATGTTCCCTACCACCATACGAAAAATCTGCACTTATTTCGATAATACCCTGTATATATTAAAGAATATGATTGTTTTAATAGTGCGAGAATTTAGATATAACGATAAAATGTAGAGTCTAAATATTATCGTTTAATAGTTTTAATGAAGTGAATATCTAAAGGAATTAAGATTTTTATTAAACTTTAGCACGAAAATTGCGTTCTGTCATACTTACAGGAAATGGCGACTATGACTGAAAGTTCAATTTCCTACATTTCGGGATTGCCAACCTATAAATAACTAAATAACTATACAGTAATATTACAAATGATCTACCTAGTGCGAGAAGTAAAACCACTGTGTTTTATGTATAACTTACTTCGTACAATGTACAGTATATACAAAAATATATCCCAAAGATAGTGTTAATATACATTACGCGAAACAAATCACTGCATTTTAAATGAATTGAACTTTATTTGAAACAATATAAAACAAATTCGCACTTTCCACCATTTTATGTTTAATTGGTACACGGCCTGCTGTAGTTTAAACTACAGTAAATTAAATTCATACAGACTGCTAACGCCATTCAGTTGTTTATAATGGACTCAAATATTTCCAACAAAGATGTTATTATTTTAATATTATTTATTATTTTGAAAACACCATAGTGCAAAAAATAATGTACAACACACTTTTGTGAAGCGTTGTACAGGATCTCCCTATAGCTCGGTTTTTAATAATTTCCTCATTTCTTTAAAAAAAGCCACTTCCCAACCTCGCATTGTAATATACTATTAACACTCGTTCGTTCTCGTTGACATGCTAACTATACAGGTCGGTTAAATCTTATAGCAAATTTCCGCACGTGTAAATTAAAGTTAGACTTTCCAAACATTAATAATAATAATAATAATAATAATAATAATAATAATAATAATAATAATAATAATAATAATAATAATAATAATATTGTGGCGTTTATTAACCACGCTACTACTACCATTTGTGCGGGCGGGGTGAGGGAGAATAACCCCTCTAATAAACCACGGTTACTACCATAAATCCGGGATCGGGTTTTGTTACTGCTGTCTCTATTAACGTGGATCTGCTTTCCTGCAAGGTTATCAATCACGAAGTTGCTTGCCTTGGGCCCGTAGAAGGCAGCAATCGATTCATCTTTCTCTCTCAGATATATTGACATAAATAAATAATGATTCTCAAATACATAGAGCGAGTGAAAATGATAATAATTGTCATTCAAGAAAGCTAAACAGCAAAATAGCAAGGGAGCTGGAAATAATTTCTTACGTGAGTGAATTTCCGTATAGGATTGAAAACAACTACGTGCACATCAATAAAGCAGATAAATAGTATAAAAGATGACTTTTAATAGAAACAAGTTGTCTGAATTAAAAACAAATTAACAAAGACATTTGGATCATTCAATATAACAAAAATATAAACAAATAAATAACGATATTCTTACAATAGAAATAACCACACCATACCTCACGCCACACTCATGCTAACGTCCGAACCAGGAGCCACTTCTTCCCTGGTCTGCCGGACCAACTAAACCACGCCGCTTCTCGGCTTCAGACCAGCTTGTCCATTAGAGCTTCAATCGCATCGCGAACTGGATGCTGATTCAAACTTTGAATCTGCTCAAAGAACTGAACGATGACTGCTTGAATGATTGAATGATAACGTTCTGCCAGGGCACCACGTATATGAAGGTTCTGAGGTAGAGGGGAGATGCGCCGTAGACATTGCGCAGCGGGAAGGGTAAAGAGTAGAGAGAGGGGGTAAATACAAGGAGAAAGGGATATTGGCATAGTTCATAAATATTCCAGTCTAGGGAGGAGAACGACGTCACAATAATGAGCCGAAAAACACACTTTCGGTTCAATATCATCATCATCACCATAGTACATTCACGAATTTAGAACATTTGTTGACCTGTTTCGGCCTCAAGAGAAACACCATCCAAAAGTCTTTTGAGTGGACGTCCTGGTCTTCTTCTTCCTGCAGGTTGATATCTTAACATTTGTTTGGGTAATCCTTCTCGTGGTACAACCCGTTTTCACAAACGAGTCACGGCGGTATAACCGTTCCATCGGGTACTGAGTAAATGTGGTATCCTAATGTCTGTCCAGTGACTAAAAGGTAGCAGCCCTACCACTGGAATACTTAGCGTCGGGCCAGTAACCTGTCCTAAGGAACTTCAAACTACTTTCAAGTCTCAACATGAAAAAATCCAGAAGGAATTGAAATAATAATAACAATAATAATAATAATAATAATAATAATAATAATAATAATAATAATAATACATTTAGACTCGGAAGTAAAAAGGAAATAAAAATATATACAGACATTCATAGTGATATTAGAAAACGAAGGTTAAAATTTTATGGCCGTATTAAACGAATAGACTCAAATATGCTTATAAAAACAGATAATGGAATTCTACGAAAACAGAAGTAAAGCTCCAGTGGATACTATGAAGTGGATTGATGAAGTCGAAAAGGACTTAAAATTAGCAGGAATTACTAAAGAAGATATCCCAAACAGAGATATATTTAGAATTAAGGTGAATAAGTGGCAAGTTGACCAAGAGGAAAAACCGAAGAAAACAACTGGAACAACTTGGACAGATGATAGAAAACAAGCTCATAGCAAAAGAATGAAATAAATTTGGGCTCAAAGGAAACGCCTCTAAGTACTTTGCGTAGTCCTACATGGGCTTATCCGCAATAAAAAAAATCAGTTACCTGTACATTAAACAAATTAATGTCTATATAGGTGTACTATAATATTAATTTCCTTTAATTTCTTATAATTATATACCTAGAAAATATGTATTATTCACTTATCCCAGAAATGGCATAATTTGATTGGAAGTGTTATGAACCGTGTAGGTAACCATGGTAACATTTGAATGCGCAAATTAAGTGCGCCAGGGAGTAATACACAAATATGGCAAGAGTGGTAGTCTGTGCGGTGAATTGGAATTGGTTCTAATTATTATTACTAGGGTTGCCAGTGAATAAAAGAGAGAGAGAGAACTGGTAAATTCTAGGATTGAACTGGCGACGACTATTTTTTTCATTTCTGCGCTTTTGTTTAACATCATGTACAGTTCCGCAAAAATGTAGAATACGCGGAATACAATAATGTTAGACATATAATAAAGTTAGCATAAGTAATCAGGACCAATGATACACATGATAAGGGAGTTATGTAAAATTCACTTTGTAATTTATAACTCATCTGGAAAACTTAAACACAAACCGAGCGGTTTAAGGCATGGTCCCTTGGTGCAGAGCTACGGGGCTTGCGTTAGTTCGAGTCCCCGTGGAGGAAGAAAATTTCTCATGAAATCTCGGCTAGTACGGGACCGGTGCCTATCCAGCAGCATGAGGAATTTGAGTAGCTACAATAAGCATTGACTCCAGGTTGAGAAAACCAGCTAAAAATGTTGGGGAAACCCGACATTCTGAAAACATATCACCCCTACACTGACTAAATGATCGTGCACTCTGTTATTAACATATGTGATAGCAGCCGAATGATACATCAATGACCTTCTAGGCCTGTCGCGCAATGGAGTTTTTTTTAATAATAATCATAAATTATAAAATAAACCTTAAACAAATCTGAATTCTCAACGACTGATTTTGGGGTTACCCTACGTACACTATAGGCCTATACCTGTAAACATTATTATGGGTTCTTAAAATATGGTTCATGTATGGGTTTTAATGTTGTGCTATTATCTTGATAAGGTAGAATATGTTTAACTCTCTTCTGATGTCTTCATTTTTCTATCTGCTCTTTGATATCCTACCATCATTCTCAATAATCTCATTCTGCAGACTATTTGTTTTTGGATACTCTTACATAGCCTGTATATAAAGATAAAATGATCCCACTACAAACCAGTAGTAGAAATTTAAATATCCCATATTTCTAGACAATTGGCACGATATCGATATGTCAGCCTTTACTCCCAGACCAAACATCTGACACTCATTTCCATTAGATGTTGCGTTGACCCCTAGGTCATTGGTGCTGCCTGAAGGCTTAGATCAGTTAAAAAAATTCTGATCCCATCGAGACTGGAACTTGCAATCTTTTGAATTGTAACACATTGCCTTAGCCAACTACGCTACGACGTATCACTATTCGATTCATAAACTATAAAATAATACGAGTATATAATAACTCAGTATATGCAATTGAAATAAACAGAGGAAGGTATTTTCCAAAAATCAGCAAAGTCCGACCATTAGAAGTGGTGGTTTATCAGAAACCTGAAATTAAAAATTGACTCTAACAACCGCCATGTTTAGTTTGTCGCAATATGTTGGTCTACCATACAATTTAATTAACCAAAAAATAGAATAATTTATTCCGCTCTTTAATCAATTTTATTGAACCATAAACTGAATGAAACTTCGCTGGTAAATATCTTCTACAACTGGAGAATTGAACCAAGCCGCTCTCATAGCTCTACGCATTGGCATGATCACTTAGCCAGGGCGTGGGATGCAAAAGATAAAGCAAGAACAATATGAAGTGAAAATTCAATCACCAGCGAAATGGAAAGAATGCTATTCTGTATTTAGTGTGACAGGTAAATAATTATAAATCTTTCCACAACATTAGACAAGACTATTTGATTTTTTTTTTCCAAACATTTGCTCACTGAAGAGGATGATGTTTCTTATCCGTGATAAGAACAGTCCATCTGGTTAGGGTACAACTGTAGAGTCCACTACCACCTGGAGGATTGCCACCTTTAAAAATATAGATAAATGTGTATTATTATAGTAGATATAGAACAATTTAGTAACCAGTAAAGCATACGCTACACATAGGCCTATCATGATAATGTCTTAAACACAAGAGCTCAAAAATTGTGATTGGAAAATTAAAAGGAGAATCCCAGAGTGAAAATGTGTAAGATTATCTCTATTTTCATAATTTAATTAAAAATTGTTGTGGCGGATATAGATTTTTAATCATTATTTTTTACTATAACTCACTGGCACTATCGAATCCGTAGGTTCATGGTCGCGCGGATATAAACTTTCCATACATCCCTATCCTGAGCTAGTGTTTTCCAGTCATCCCCATATAATGTACTTCCCTCAAATTGTGGTTAATGTCATTCTCCTACCTCATTCTTGGTCTACCAACTGAGCGTTTTCTCTCTGGTTTTCATACAAGAAGCTTCCATGCACATTTTTCATCTCCATTGTTGCCACATGTTTCCCCATTACATTCTACGAGACTTAATATTGTTCTTATTATATCTGGCTTTCTACTATAAAGACCGTGTAGTTCATTGTTATATAGTCTATTCCATTTACCTGTCTGTTCATCTCTCTTCGATCCAAACATTTTCTTAAGAACTTTATTCTCAAATACTCGTAATCTCCTTTCATCCCTTAATTCATGAGACCATGTTTCGCATCCATATAACTGGAAGAATAACAGTTTATATGTTTTTCGGTTTAACGTTTTTTGAAAGGAGTTAGGACGTCAAGAGTCATTGTAAAGCATTATAGCGTGGATTTCCAGAATTGAATATGTATTTCTTTGTGCATCTCATTCCTATTTGTAATTATTGTTCCTAGGTATTTTAATGCACTTACTTCTTTAAAAGTTCTCTTATTTGTCATTAGCTATTCATTTCCATTATGTATGTGTGAACATATATTTAGTTTTATTGATGTTTACTTCCAGTCCCAATTTCTTAGTGTTACTCAATAGACTCCAATGAATAGAATGTGTGTTTATTTCTTCTTCTTCTTCTTCTTCTTCTTCCTCGTCCTTTCGAGGATTAAACCTTATTGGTTCGTTCCGGCTCCACGTATCATAGCTGCTGTATCCATCTCTTTCGGTTATATATTATGGTTATTCTGCAGGATTATTCCTGTTTTTCCAAAACATTTTTTATGTCTGTACATTGACCTGTATGTTGCAAAACGACGAGATTGCGAAAGGCTATTTTCTTCTGAAAATTATCTACCGGTAAATGTTTGATAGAATGATGAATATCAAAAAAGAGAATTTGTGTGATTAAAATCAGTTAAGTAAGATCCAATATATTATAACCGTATTATGTGTCTTATTTATTTATTAAACATGTTAATCATTAATCGTCTTCATTAAAAAAATAATGAAGTCACGGAATGCGAGATAATAAATGAAAACAGGGTATTGTCGACACACGCAATATATTGTCACAGGTGTGGTGTCGATATTTCAAAACGTCCAAAAAGGAATTTGGCCTATTTTATAAAAATTAACTACGATGAACGTTTCAAATGAGTCACATTTATTCACTTCATTTGTTTCTCCATATGTCTCTTCACATGCCGTTCTGACGTGAAACCAATCTGAGTTTTATTTCGAAATAATATCCACTTCTTTCAATCATGTACAGTTATTAATTACTTCCATTACACATCCTCTCTATCACTGCAGTAAATCAATGTGTGCTGCAAATGTTAATGCCAGTCTGTCTCTCCGAAATCTTACTTGACAAGTAATCTGTGTAGCAATAGTGACCCAAGTCAAAATCGCGAACTAACAAATGAACTATCCATTGTAATACACATAGTCAATAAAAACCCAAATCACCAAAATAAGTTAAAGAGTGAACGCGTTTCAATAGCGACGCTATCATTACGAATATTTAATGCTGTGTCAATATTAAGTCTTGATAACACTGTTCTGCATGGATTTTGTTTTCTTTTTTAAATAAATGGGCGTTTCTGAATCACAATTTCACACTGATTGCAAAAATGAAATCCGTTTTCACGTATCACGTCAGAATTTTTTTACAATTCGAAATTTTATGTTTTGAATATTTTTCATAATGTAGGCCTATGTACTGTAGTAATATATATGTATATATTTTTTTTCAAATGCCCCAGGTTTGTCTTTCGACATTCCTGGTTTCTCTCCTGTCATGGCGTACTTGTAACCCACTTCTGAGGTTGGGGCGCCTGAAAGGCGGGGTTACGTTCCCCGATGATATTATGGGTGATGATGATAATAATGGTGAGCCAGGAGAGTCCCTAATCCTAAGCTTAACGTAAGATGAATATGAATGATGATGATTGCGATGGCCATATGATTTCGGGGACGGTTTAGGCCTTAAAGTTTTCCTGACATTTGTCTTACAGGTGAGGAAAAAACCCGATAAAAACCTCACCCACAAAAACTGTCCCGACCGGGGATCGAAACCGGGCCCGCAGCGTGACAAGGCAGCACGCTACCCCGAGACCACAGCGGTGGACATACTGTAGTAATACTACAGTGTGCTTATCCTTTGTTAGAAAGGTCCAACAGTTTGTAATTTCAACTTTATTACCTAAAATGTGAAATAATATAACTATTATTATGTTTATATTTTACATTATGTTTATATTTATTAAAATCTACTAACCATATCCGCCCTAGCTCCGTACAAAAATGTGTCTTTCACTTAAAATGAGAAGAGTTAAGATATCCGTTGTTATTCTTGGAGATGTTTATCTATCTGCATTAATCTTATCTATCATGATAGATGTTTTAATCTTTGGCCGATTTTATATGGAACGACCGTTGAATGTTTTGTAGATTAATATTTAAGTATTATTATTATTATGTCCACCGCTGTGGTCTCGATGTAGCGTGCTGCCTTGTCACGCAGCGGGCCCGGGTTCGATCCCCGGTCGGGGCAGTTTTTCTGGGTGAGGTTTTTCCTCACCTGTAAGACAAATGTCAGGAAAACTTTAAGGCCCAAACGGTCCCCGAAATCATATGGCCCCTATCATTATCATATCATCATCATCCTTCACCGGTGTGGAAAGCAACGGGAAGCTACCACACCTACAATTCCCTAGTAAAGCTGCAAGCATAGCAATGAAATACTATGATTGCAGTGAAGGACCTGCCTTCGGGCAGAATTACTATGGATGGATTATTATTATTATTATTATTTTTATTATTATTATTATTATTATTATTATTATTATTATTATTATTATTATTATTATTATTAAAATAATATAGCATACAGAACGAAGAAAACTATATTTCAAGTTCTGTTACAAAGCATTTTATTATATGGGTCCCGAACCTGGACAGTAAGTAGAAAACAAGCCAATAAGCTGTTAGCAGTAGAAATGGATTTGAAGGCGATAGAAAAGTATTTCAAGAAGGGATAAGGTTAGAAACACCACAATAAGGGAAATTATGCAAGTTGAAAAATATATTTAAAAAATAGAAGAAAAACGTTTGAAATGATATGGACACCTCATAAGAATGGAAGAAGAGAAAATACCATAGAAGATCCATTGGAAAGTAAATGGAAGAAGTGGAAGAGGTAGGCCTAGGGAACGTTGGATAGATGGAGTGAGGAGATGTATGGAAGCTAGAGATTTGAGGGAAGATGATAGACTACTTTAGACAGGAATCTCTGGCGACAAATCACTTTGGGTTGAAACACTATTGTGAGATATTCCTAATAAATGTATTATTAATAGTGAGTCGTTAAAAATATGTTCTCCACTCACTATTAATGATCGTCATCAACAACAAGGATTAGGCCCAATGGCCTGTTCCGATCTCATTGTAGGTCGAATTGGTCCTTCCATCTCTTCAATGGTCTTCCCAACTTTCTTCTCCCTTTTGGTTTATAATTATACATTCTTCTTGGTATGCGCTGTTCATTCATTCGTAATACTTGCTGAAGATAAGCATTTTGGTAATATGTTATTCTTTCACAGAGATTAAATATATTAAGTTCTGTTCTTATATCTTCGTTTTTCTTTTTATCGGTCCTTTGGTATCCTGCTATTGCTCACAACATCTTCATTTCAACAGCCTCTATTTGTTTACTATCTGCCTTTGTTAATGTCCAGGTTTCACTATTAATGATAAAAACTCATAATGTATACTTCCCAATATTAATTTAAATATATTATTATTATTATTATTATTATAACGGTAATAAATGTTAATTCGTGTAGTAAACATTTCTTGTGTGGCATGAACAGTGCATGACTTCATCAGACGTATTCATTGCGACATTCCCGGTACTTCTAATTCTCTCGCTTACGAGAGCGATCGGGGTTAAGAGTTTGACCGATTTACTCGCAATACAATATCTAAATGAAATAGGGGTACAGAATGATATGAGATGGTTTTTATACTAATTAGCGATTGGAAGAAACTTAATTATTAAGAACTTATCAGCAATATTTTCTAAATATGTAGTTTTACAGAATATGTAAAATTGAAACTACAACATGATTAGTTTGATTTTTTTTTGTTCGTCGAAATGTTCATGTTACATTTTGTGCAGTTTGTGTATGGATAATATTTTCGTAGCTTTTTTTGTTTGGATGCACTTTTGTAGAGTTGATTGAACACTCGGTATTTGGAGACAACATTAATGATCGCACATAATAATTTAGCCTATTTAACTTGGTACTGATACAACAGACGCGAGGACAAACACTATTTGGCGTGTGAATTAGCACTTGAATGTAATTAATGGAAAACAATTCTCACTGCGCTTAATTGCTCAGCAATTATTGTAGCAGTCACGTTCATCTCGTTTATGTTACGTGCGAGAAAATCAAGTGAAAAATATCCGACAAAATGTTACAACCAGAATCATGCTTTATGTTGTCACAACTCATTCTGTTGGTATTTCAATATATGGCTTACAATAGTACATACATTATTTTCATTCTACAAGCAGTGACGTCTCATCCTTTAGGACTTACCACCTCCTAAAAAAAGGGGGCTATCCTATGTCACCTTTGAATATTCGATTGGAGAGCAAGTGGCTACTGGCGTCTTGTTGGGTAATGTAATAACACACGTTCCCGCTAGAGTCAATTACCAACATGTTTACTCACATATAAGGAGATTCTATCCCAAGAGTCCATATACATTATTGGGCAAGTTAGGGGGGATAAAAAGGGCAAGTTAGTGTTAGATTGGACAAGTTAATGTTAGTTTGAGCAAGTTGGTGTTAATTTGGACAAGTTAGTGTGACCAAATAGGCGACATAGTACACCAGATTAGTTTTGCTTTAACTTGTTTATAAGCGAGTTTTTGTGATAAGTTGGCTGTACTATCTGAGCAATGACTAATAGATATTTTACATTACAAATATGGTGATTTCAGGTTACTTTGAGCTCAACTTCTCACTTGGTTTTAAAGCATTTTCTCACTTTTTTTGGCGAAAAATCAACAAATATTTCTCTCAAGTAATTTTTCAAATACTGCATTATTAAATTGTGTGTTTTCAGTTTTTCTATTTGAATTTATGTAGGTGGCATGGTGGCACAGAATCCACAAAAATTGTATAATCAACATAATTATTGTGTTGTCTCATAAGTAATGTCTGTTTTTAATGTAATGCTGTATGTCTGGTAGAATTTTGTAGGTGCAATTCACTCGGAGTTTGTTCAAAATGGTCTTTCAGTTTTTGTGGGTCTTTATTCACTAGGATGAGCTTATGAAATTTTGAGGTTCAGGGTTCAAACTCGATCGGACTCCATGCTGTTCGAATAACTATAAAAATTCAGATATACGTGGTGAATCATAAATATGGCTATACGTTTGATCGCGTTGTGTGATGAAAATATTACCATTACAGGAAATATGAAATGACCATTGTAAATGCAATTATTCAAATTACAACAATGGAATAAAACAAAACAGTGTAGAACTTACGTCATTAGTCAAAATGGCATTGAATATGCAACAGCAAATTACAATTGCTGCATGGGCAGTAACCTATGCTAATGATCGTGAGGCTGCAAGACGTGAGTTTAACGTAGAATTGCAACCGTCGATTGTGGGTAAGTGGATAAAACGACTGCTGGAAACGGAAAGGATGCAGAAAATCAAACCTCCTGGAAGGCCTCGCATTATCACGGATGCAGTAACAACAAAGAGAATGGTGGAGGCGTTCGACGCTAGCCCACAGAAATCAAACCGCCAAGCTGCACGTGAGCAGTGATTTGTTTTGTTCTATTGTTGTAATTTGAAGGATTGCCTTTCCAATGATATCATATTTCCTTTAATAATAATATTTTCATCACAAAATGCGGTCAAACGTATAGCCATATTTTTTAATCACTCTGTAGTAAATAATCGATCTACTGTCATATCCAGCATGTAACCATCACCTTGCGCCTTCAGATTACCATCTTTTTCGATCCGTCGGCTATTTCCTGCGTGAAATTTCGAAATCATTGAAGCTGTTGAATTGGGTCTTATTATTATTCGCATCAAAATACCGGAGCCTGATACCGTCGCGAGATAATAAACCTTACTGAAGAATCTAATGATCTCTACTTTGAAGAGCAGTTCAATTTCTTGTCAGAAAACATTCTAAATGTTTCGTTTGAAAAAGACAGTACTTATGAGACAGTATATGTAGGTTAATCTTCTTCTTCTCTCTCCTAGAATTGGAGCTGACCTGTTTTCACATCAAGAGATGGAGTTCTTCCACCTCATTATAGGATGACCAAGATTTATTTTTCGCTTTGGGTTTTGTAGTTTAGTAAAATGTGAATATTTGTATTTGGCGACATTCCTTCAATGTTATTTGAATCAATTATTTCTCGATATTTATGTTTTGTCTACAAGGCTGAACCAGCAAACCAACTCATTGGCACTATCGAATCTGTAGGGCCTCGTGGACATAATCTCTGCACACATTCCTAGCTTGAGCTAATATTTTCCAACATTTACTGTGTAATCGACTTCCCTCAAATCGTGGTTAATGTTATTCTCTCAACTCGTTCCTGGTCTACCAACTGTGCGTAGTTCATTTGGTTTTCCTAGAAGAAGCTTTCATTCCGCATTCGTACCATATGTCTTGCCCAACTGTTTTGTAATAAAACTGAATATTCCTAATTCATTCACTGGCAGAATTAAGAACCATTCAGCCAATAACATAAGATGGGCCTCTACATAATGCATTCATGCACTAAAATAGACTCAAACTAATTTCAAATACTACTAGGCCTAACATAAATGCAATTGTTTTAAACGCGACAATGATTATATGTACACACACACACACACACACACACACACACACACACACACACACACACACACACACACACATACACACACTATATATATCCATCCATAGTAACTCTGCCCAAGGCAGGTCCTTCACCGCAATCATAGCACCCTCATGCCATGCTTGCAGCTTTACTAGGGAATTGTGTAGGTGTGGTAGCTTCCCGTTGCTTTCCACACCGGTGAAGGATGATGATGATGATGATGGCCATATGATTTCGGGGACCGTTTGGGCCCTAAAGTTTTCCTGACATTTGTCTTACAGATGAGGAAAAACCCCGATAAAAACCTCACCCAGAAAAACTGCCCGACGGGGATCGAATCCCGGCTCGCTGCGTGACAAGGCAGCACGCTACCTCGAGACCACAGCGGTGGACACTATATATATATATATATATATATATATATATATATATATATATAGGGCTGTTCAGAAAGAAGGGACTGACTTTAAAAATGTATTTCTTCCGAACTACAAAAAAAAAAAATAGAAATACAATTTCAACGTTCTTGTAAAGAGAAAAGTTTGAAGTTCCGATCACAGCCTCATTGGCGCTGTTGCTTGTCATGTTGATTGTATCAAAATGGCGACACATAAGGACTTTGGATTGGAAGAGGAGGAGCAGAAAATCAACTTCATCGCCGGTGGCTAACCAGGTCACCAGACCTAACCCCGTGTGAATATCTGTGGGAATGCATAGAAGACCGAGTTTTCAGCTCTGATTCGATAATTAGAGACCAGCTGATTCGTGTGAGACAAGAAATGAGCCACTGTTTTGATATTTGTCGTGTAATAAGTGATGCTCGTATTGAATGCATAAAATAGTGAAATTTGAACTCTTTCCAGGAACGTTGTAATTGTGTTTCTACTTTTTATAGTTTGGTAGAAATATATATGTTTCAAGTCTGCTCCTTATTTCTGAATAGTCCTATATAATTTGTGATTTATCGAGTAACTTATGATATGACGGTAATAAGTAACAACACAGTAGAGCTTTCAGAGAATGATATATACATATATGTTTTTTAAGTGGCTATTGTCCGGCAGCCCCTGATTTCTATTGGTAGCGAATTTCTTATCCTGACAGTGAAAGATGATGATGAGACGTTATATGATAGAGTATGTTTAATATTTCTTTGAACTGAAAAATAGTGTTGAGGTTATATGCCTAATTAAAAGATAAAACATGAAAACGAACCGTCAGATATCTCAATTTAGAGGTGTGCATGATATGAAACAATACAGCAAGAGAATACAGAATTATTATTTCCTCGGCCGTATAGAAGATGGTGAGTCAATAGATGTAGAAATAGTGGTCATATCTCTTCTTCATCATCCAAAGATTAAGCCGTTGGCTAGTTCCGGTTTCATGAAACGTAGAATTGTTAAAATTGTTCAGACCATTTTCTGTGTGGGCGTCCAGTATTTCTCCTTCTGTGTGGTTTATAATTCAGCAATAATTTCGGAAATCTGGAGTGGAAATGATCAGTTAAAGGAAAGTATACATTCAGAAGTTTTAGACGCACATGGGACAGAAAATCTAGGATTAAAAAGAAATAATGAATGGTTTAATCACAATATTAAAAATTAGTAGAAGAAAAAAAGAAAGCACGGGTGAAATGGTTATCAGATCACTCAACAACATCTCGAAATGAATATATCACTTTAAAACATAAACAAAGGTGGAAGTGAGAAGAACAAAAAATGAGTACTGTGATAATATATGCTCGAATATAGATCATTCGATTGGATATGCTAGATCCAAAGAAGCTTGGAAAACATTACAAAATGTCAGGAAATCAGAAAGAAAGAAGATAAATATTCAGTTGATAAGACTATCAGAATGGATGCAACATTATAAAGGTTTATTTCAAGAAAATAGAGATGAGTTTCAACTTCAAGATACGGATGTAGAATATAAATTTGACACTCCAGAGATAACAGAGGATGAAGTAAAAAGAGCTTTGAAAGAGGCAACAAATGGGAGAGCACCAGGACCAGGAAATATTCAGACGGAACTCCTAAAACATGGAGGAGATATTTTAGTAATTTTTTAACAAAACTTTTTAATAAAATTGAAATTGGAGACGATATCCCAGAAGACTGGAATTTATCGTACATTAAACTTAGTCCTATTTTTAAAAAAGGTGATAAACAACTGTGTTCCAATTATAGAGGTATAAGCGTTTTACCTTCAAAACCTAGGATCTTTAGTAAAATTATAAATTTTAAACTTAAGGAGATAAAAGATAACTTAAGAGAAGAACAATGTGGATTCCGGAGTGGAAGATCATGTATTGATAATATTTTCTGTATTAGACAATTGCAAGAGAAAATCCTAGCAAAAAATAAGAACTACATATGACCTTTATTGATTTAGAGATGGCATATGATAGTGTACCTCGACAATTGTTATGGACGGCAATGAGAAATCTGAATATCTGTGATAAATGGATTAATATTGTTAGGAAGATCTATAGTAATACAAAAGTTAAGTAAAAATACAGAATACTTTAACAGAGGAATTCACAGTGAATAAAGGCCTTAAGCAGGGATGCAGTTTGTCACCAATTCTTTTTAACATTTATTTAGACCAGGCTCTTAACTTGTGGTATAAAAAATGTTCTGAAATGGGTATTCCTATAGGAGGAAAAGTACTGCATTCATTGTTGTTTGCAGATGATCAAATAATTTTTGTAGTGGATGAAGATGATATGAAATATATGATAAATCAACTAATGGAAGAATATAAAAATTGGGGACTGAAAACAAATTTACAGAAAACAGAATATATGTGTTTGGGAAAGGATGTGGATGACCTCATACTCGAAACAGGGAAAATAAAAAAGTGTGAATTTTTTTAATATCTTGGGTCAATAATTACAAGTTTAGGTACCTGTGAGAGAGTTGTACAGACTAAAATTGCGATGGCAAAAATGCAACTAAGACATTACATGGAATAATTTGGAATAAAAATATTACAAAGGAAACTAAAATGAAAATGTATAAGAGCATAATACAGAATATTTTGTCTTATGGAAGTGAAAATTGGTCTTTGACGGAATTACAAAAGAATAAAATTAGAACAGTTGAATTTGATTATTTTAGAAGATGCCTCCAAAAAACAAGACAGGATAAAATAAGAAATTAATTCCTTTGGAGAGAAATGAATGTCACCACATCTGTTGTTAAGAGGATTTGAAAATCAAACGCTTAAATGGCATGGCCATTTACAAAGAATGGAAAATGAAAGATGGCCAAAAAATAGATACCAATGGTCACTCCCTGGACCAAGATGGAAATGGAAAACCTAAGTCAGAACTATAATGGATGATAGGAATTTGGAAGAGGGAGATTGGAATGAAGAGATAACTGGAAACTGAAGACGGCAAACCTATAAGTGGGGGAAAGCCGAAGAAGAAGATTTCGGAAATCTTTCTTGTGACATTCTATCAACATGTTCTCTCCAGGTGTTCCTATTTTCGAGTATTAATATATTTAACTCAAGTGTTAAGAACACGTTGTTTGCTATCAAGATCGGACGATATTGTTTAGAACTATCAGATAACATAAAAGTTAGCATCAATGATGGCAATTTTGAAATCACCCTCTTTCTGATTACATTCTCAAAAAAGTTTTAATGCCTCTCAATGTACATACAAGTTATTTAAGTTAAGAGTGTCAGTACTTTTAAATATTTACGAAAAGCTAAACTTCAAACAAGGAAGAACTGAAGGACACGTAAGCAGAAAGTTCCAATGTTTTTGTCATGTTTATAAAAAACGGGAAACGCTATTTTTATGTAAAACTATGTAAATTACTTTATCTGTTTTACACACACACACACACACACACACACACACTATCATATAATTTATCTTGCCTTATCTTATTATTTTCCACCGCTGTGGTCTCGACGTAGTGTGCTGCCTTGTCACGCAGCGGGCCCGGGTTCGATTCCCGGTCGGGACAGGCTCCTGGGTGAGGTTTTCTTCGGGGGTTTTCCTCACCTGTAAGACAAATGTCGGAAGTTTAGGGCCCAACGGTCCCCGAAAATCATCCGGCCATCATCATCATCCTTCACCGGTGTGGAAAGCAACGGGAAAGCACCTATAATTACCTAGTAAAGTTGCAAAGCTTAGCATTAATATGCTAGGATTGCAGTAAAAGACCTCCCCTCGGGCAGAGTTACTATGGATGGATCTTATCATTATTATTATTATTAGTATTAATTCTAAACTGGACATAATAAGAAAAGAAGAGATTTGGAAACATA
Source organism: Diploptera punctata (assembly GCA_030220185.1). Lineage (NCBI taxonomy): Eukaryota > Metazoa > Arthropoda > Insecta > Blattodea > Blaberidae > Diploptera > Diploptera punctata. Next base: position 1,388,216 of record JASPKZ010007261.1, read on the forward strand.
AAAATAAAGAAAAGGTTAATTATAAGTTTTGTACAATACGGATAATTGCCATAGTATGTGCATTTAAAATGAATGGATGATTCACACTAAGAGTTTGGATTGGATTCCAGCCTGGAAGGAGAGGTAGAAAAAAAATCTTGTCAGCAGGACATACAAAAATCGATGAGCAAAAAACACTGGCACTTAGGAATATAGATTTGGTGGAAAAGCATTAAGAGTGTAAAATTGATCACAGGAAGATATTAATACCCTATATTGTAAACCTGTTCAAGAAGATAAGTTGCAATTTTATTTATCATTGCATTCTAAAAACTATTACTCTTAATAAGTGAATTTGATATTACACATGTCTACGTTTATTTTAAGTATATATTTATCAACATTTCTTGTTTAAGCTGTTAAGGCTCGTTTCGGTCTCAATAGATTTCAATTGAAAATTTGGGTCCATCTCTTCTTCGGCCTAAATACGTTTTATTTTCTATCTACTAGACTACCCATCCATAGTAATTCTGCCCGAAGGCAGATCCTTCACTGCAATCATAGCATTTTCATGCTATGCTTGCAGCTTTACTAGGGAATTGTGTAGGTGTGGTAGCTTCCCGTTGCTTTCCACACCGGTGAAGGATGATGATGATAATGATAAGGATGATGATGATAAAGATGATGGCCATATGATTTCGGGGACCGTTTGGGCCTTAAAGTTTTCCTGACATTTGTCTTACAGGTGAGGAAAAACCCCGATAAAAACCTCGCCCAGAAAAACTGCCCCGACCGGGGATCGAACCCGGGCCCGCTGCGTGACAAGGCAGCACGCTACCTCGAGACCACAGCGGTGGACTCTACTAGACTATAATATAAAATAATTATTGATATTCGGGTATATTTTTATGTTAGCAGTATTTAGTATTAGTTTGAAGTCACTTTTTTTTCTTGAAATCTAGAAAAACTACTTTTAGTTGTACAGTATACACACTCCCTTACTAGAATACCGAATTTTGGAGGTAAATAGTCCCATTCGTTATATTTTCTCTTCCCCTAGAGTCTAGTCCATGTTTCGTCTCCATATAATAGACCTGTAACTAGAAGAATAATCGCTTTACATATGTTTTATTTTCACCTGTTTTGAGAGAAGATGGGATGACATGTTTCTCTGCAATATGTCATGCGTTTCCAGAATTGGCCCTGTTTAATATCTTCCTGTGCCTCGACCTGTTCGAAATTACTATTCCTAATTATTGGAATTAGTCCAATTCAAATTTTTTAAATTTCTCATTAACTTCCATTTCCATTGAATGTTTAATGCATTTCTACATGTGACCATATATTTAGTTATATATTTACTTCCAGCACAACAACAACAACAATAATAATAATAATAATAATAATAATGGTGGTGGTGGTACTGGTGGTGATAGTGATAGTATTAGTAGTGATAGTCATCTTAGGTTAATGCCTTTTCAATGAATTCATTATTATCTTTTTCGAGCTATGTTTCATCATACTTGATAGCTCTATCTACCCACAATAGTTTAACAACCCAATATTGGGCCTTAGCCTCTCCCCCTTTATTAGGAGTTACTAGATCAAGTTAATTTTGTTACGCTTATTTCCCTAAGATGTCACGAATGGTATACGGCCAACATACCGACCCAGTGAGACATCTAGTGGACAACTAAGGTTTTATTAGGATGAAGGTGATCGATAATTTTTTCTTGGAGGTCTCTTATGGATCTTTTACAAGACTGCAAATCTTCAGACTTAGGACCCACAGCTTAAAGTTCCTTCCGGAGGACTGGATCTTTGGATTCTTCCATCGTAAAAAATAAATCGACTCCGTCCTGGTTTGAACTCGTAACCCTAGGGTTCAGAGGCAAGGGACCTTAACCACTTGTCCACCACAGCCAACAATAGATGGTCCTGGCATCCTATAATCTCTTTGTGTCTTCCAAAACTCTTTCTTGGAATACCCCATATTTTTCACCAAAATCTTGGCAAGATATATTTTAAGGGAGTTATTGTAACGGAGTATGTGACCAAAAAGGACATTCTTATACCATTCATTTTGAAGGTTAATGACCTAGCTTCTTCTATAGTAGGTCTAATAGTAATAATATTTATTGAAAATTTGGTTTGTGGTTCATTGAAGATTCATATAATGGTGAAAGAAGTGTTTGTTATGGCGTTAAAGCAGCTGACCATAATATGTGTGTGGTCACTCCCCAAGTATAATAAATTATAAAGTCCACGTGCTAAAGTATTGATTTGGTTTTAAAATATTTTATGTTTGGGACCACAAACACTGCGTCAAAATCTTTGTGGCGAAGAGGAACTTCCTGATAATGGTCTTGGTGTCAATGTGTGTGAAAGGAAAAACTAATTGACCATACATTCAATGGATGACAATACATTACTGCCATGGACCTCCGTCCATTGGGTTTGCCAGGATCGCTGTTGTCGGGGGGGGGGGGAAAAGAAATACGACTGCCACTGGGGGCGACGATTGTTTAGAAGCGAGAAGCTGTTTGATAGATTGTAGCAGTTTATTCCCACTTTGGACAACTATAAAACATTCTTCATTTACACTGGTCTGTAAAGCAGTGGTTTAAATATCCATGCCCCTGTTTCTTTCACCATTCGTGTCATAAGTTATGACCTGCCCATTCTACATTGTAGTAATTCTGCCCGAAGGCAGGTCTTTCAGTGTAATCATAGCATTGCCATACTATGGTTTGCATCTTTACTAAGGAATTATAGGTGTGGACGCTTCCCTTTATTTTCCACACCGGTGAAGGATGATGATTTTAGTGATAAGGATGATGATGATGGCAGGATGATTTTCGGGGACCCTTGGGCCCTAAGCTTCCTGACATTTGCCTTACAGATGAGGAAAACACCCAAAAAAAACCTCACACAGAAGCCTGTCCAGAGGGGGAATCGAACCCGGGCCCGCTGCGTGACAAGGCAGCGCGCTACCTCGAGGCCACAGCGGTAGACATCTACAAGACTTAACTATTGTTATTACATCTGGTACCCTTAAAGATCATGTAGCTCATTGTTATGTTGTCTTATCCGTCAACTATTTATAATGACTAATTCACCAACACTATCCAATCCGTAGGTTCATGACCGCGTGAAGAAAAACTCTCCATACACCTCTATCTTGAGATAATATTTTCCAATCATCCCTGTACGAATTACTTCGCACAAATCAAATATTATTTTCCCATTTTATTCTTGGCCTACCTACTGGGTGCTTTCCCAATGATTTTCCTAGGAGGAGTTACCAAGCCCCTCTTTCATGCTCCATTCGTGTCACATGCCTTGCTCATCCCAGTCTACTGGAATTAACTGTTATTTTCAATCTGGCTTCCCATAGAAATACTGTACCACTCAAAAAATGAAATAAAGAAGAATACTCCTGAAATAATGAAAATAATTAAATAATTATTCCTAGATAGTTAAATTTTAAAATTTAATTATAGGCAGTTCGGAATATCTGTGTTCTACTAAGAACTTTATTTTCAAATATTGACAATCTGTTTCTCTTCCCTTAAAGTAAAAGCCATGTTCCATTCTATACTGGGAGAATAACAGCTTCATATATTGTGAGTTAAAAGTTATTTTGAAAGAAGTTGTGATGACAAGAGTCCCTCCGTATTTCCAGAATCGAGCCTATGTTCACTTTCTTTCTGCTCCTTATTCCTTTTTGTAATTATTCTTTCTAAGTATTTGAATGCACCCATTTCTTTAAAATTTCCTTAATTTATCATTAACTATCAATTTCCATTTTAACACCCATTTATAATATTTTATTAATTTAAGTAGAACAATTTTCCATTAAAATATTCGTAGATGAGTTATTAGATTCGTTTTTTTTCGAAATTAATTAAAATCTGGTGTATGTTCTCTATTTTCAAATAGTAGGTCAATAATATATTCCATATTTTTGTCTTTATATGGCATTACTGTTCATTTACATTTCCTCTTCATGTTTGTTTGTTGTAGATTTAAATTTGGATGGGAATTTAGGTTTTAATTTGGAATGGATATAACTTTTTTTCTTCATCTGTACGAAACATCCTTTGACCTGCTTGTCATCTAGTGATTGAATTCTCTTCCAATTTCTCTTTCTTAATACTCATATTTCAATCGAATATAGACTACTATATACTATACGTAACTTCCTGTTTGTGACTCATAATGGTGTACTAAACAAACACTTGATGTTTCGATTATGTATTTTCGTTAAGTAGTTTCAGACGTGAAGCAGGAAATATTTACTAAGTTTGTTACAAGCAATGCCCAGTCACAATAAAACCACTGTTGTGCCATTAGTGGTATCCTCTATTGTGTGTGTTTGTTTTTTACCAAGCGTATATAGAAGGGATGTTTTTTTTTTTTCCGCTAATGGAATCCATACTCTTAGATTATTTACTTTAACTGGAAACTCTATAAAAACAGAACGTAATGCAGGTTTGCTTTTTACAGAATCTGAAAAGAGAAAGGTGTGGAAAAATCTTGCTCATGTTCGAATGATCTAGCTTCATGATATCGAGTTCAAAGTTAATATTGAGTGTCTTTCTTTTTAGCCAAATACGTTTTTAACCGTTAATTTGGCAATGTATCCTATAAGATACATTTATTTAATTATTTAATACTAGCTAATTCCCGTCGTGCGATGCTACGCCTAAATAAGTGAAATGTGTGTTTTATGTTTGGTTCATTAAGTAAAAAAATAATTATAAATTTATCTCGTAATTACTTTTCGATACCCGTGCTGTTTAACTAGCGTTGCCTGGGAATCTACTTATCGCTATCTTCTTTGCATACGTGAAAGATAAAAATGGTTATTGAGAGTTATCTGTAAAAGATAGACATATGCTGCGAACTTCTTTTCATAGATTTTTGAGATATTAAATATTTCTATAACATTAATTTGGTGTTTGTTATGATTTGGGCAGCGTAGGTCATTTAAGCGTCCAAAAAGTTTCGAAAAACGCGTTTTTCACTACAAAGGGTGATTTTTAAGCGTGAAGTATTTGTGTATTATAACTCCCTTATAGCCTAAAACTTTCCCGGAAAATTCCAGAACATTTTGCAAAAAACCCATTACAATCTGATGAATGATGTCGTAATGCACGAAGGACAAACAGGCAGACATACATACATTCGTTTATATTTAGAGCGCTACACGTACAGAGTATAGAGACTCGGGTTGAAATCCCGACTCAGGCATTTATTTTTCTTTTCATGTCATATATATCCATCCATAGTAACTCTGCCAGAGGGCAGGTCTTTCACTGCAATCATAACATTTTCATGCTATGTTATGCAGCTTTACTAGGGAATTATAGGCGCGGGTGCGGTAGCTTCCCGTTGCTTTCCACGCCGGTGAAGGATGATGATGATAATGATAAGGATGATAATGATGGCCGGATGATTTCTGGGGACCGTTAGGCCCTAAGCTTCCTAACATTTGTCTTGCAGGTGAGGAAAAATCCCGAAAAAACCTCACCCAAGAGCCTGTCCCGACCGGGAATCGAACCCGGGTCCGCTGCGTGACAAGGCAGCACGTTACCTCGAGACCACAGCGATGAACATATATGTATGACATGATAAGAAAACTAAATGCTTGGACGGGACTTGAACCCGGACCTCTGGATTTATATCCCAGTGCGCTACCGATTACGCTACCGAGCAAGTCTAGTACAAACATTTATTTTTCTTATATATATTCTCATTATTACTAGATGTAGTGGGAACTATTATATATATTGTTTATAAAACAATAGAAAAACAAACGAGCAGAAATTACTTAAATTTGTGTCAAATTACACAATAATGTACAATAATAACTTGAGAGTTTTACATGATTTTGTTTTCATCACGATACGAGACATTTAAACAACTGGCAGGAGAAAGTATTGTTCGCGAAATTGTAAGAGTTAATTCCGCGACATTTTTACTTACGAATTAAATGAATATGAAATAATAGGGTATTTAAAATGTTTTTTTTTTTGCACTCTAGCTGACTGTTGTATTAACTGATCTATGCTTCTTTAAGTAGTTTTAGTTATTTAGTATTTTTATTCGGACTGGGCGGGCAGACTGCCCAGAGTACCGCGACCTGAAAGACCGATTGCGCTGTCCCAATATATTATGGATGAATTCAATGAAGTCTACTCTACGGTGTTATGTGAGTTGTAGGTCGTCTTCCAGCTCCGTCACATGTTCTTCTCTCATAACCAATACCGCCATTTTTTAGTTCGGCACGTGGCCACTAGGCGGGACTATAACTCTCCCGTTTGCCCCCTTCTGCCTTTTTTATTCCTCGGGCTCGGAGTCATGAGACAGCACTCCACTAGATCCCCTCAATGACATATTTTTCAAAACCTGTGGATATCAACCAACTACTTTTCGTAACAAGAGCTGTATTAAAAGTGTTATGAAATGAATGAATGAGAATTGAAATGACATGAAGAGGAAGGACGGAAGAATGGAGATTGTTATTGGGATGAATTCGGGAAACGGGAGAACCCCAAACCAAGACCCCTCTGGAATTGCCATGATTCGAAATTGGGATCCCGGTCAGGGTAGCCGTGCGCGCTAGCCATGCATATACTTTCTCTCAGGAAGAGTTGATTATAAAGAAGGGGTAAAATTGCACTGCTCATATATGGAGTAACGAACTTTTTGAACAATAAATGGTTGTTCCTGCAGTATAGGCTTAGGTCGGGTTTGAAACCGCGACCCTCAAAATTTCATGAACTCTTCCCAGTTGATGAGAATAAAGATCAGCATCAATTGCACGCCCATTTGGAACAAACTCCCAGAGAATAATACCTCCGTAATGCCCCCAGACACACAACATAAATTAAAAATCAACATTACTTACGTGACAACCTAATATTAAACAGACTGTTAAAAATAGATGTGAAAAATAGAATTTTCGGTCTTTGTACTTAATAATACCAGTCAAACGGTAAATATTATTCAGAAAACTATCTTCTGTACGTATTTTGTTATGTAATAGTCTAAAGATCTGTTAACTCTGTGATTTTACATAATACATAGGACGCGACAACACATTTTTTTTCGGAAAATATAAGAATTTCAGGCATTTTTCAGTTTTTCTGCTGTTTAGAAGCATCTAAATATATCCTATTATATAACGCGGTTGATAAAAAATTGAAATCTTATTGCAGTTTTGCTATATGACAGTGAATCGTGGACAATAAAAAAAATTATTAGAATTATAGTGTGTTGAACGCTGCAGAAATGAAATTCTTTAGATCTCTACGGGATAAAGAAAATTAGATAGATTTGAGAATGAATGTATCACAAATCAACTAAACGTGTTTGTAATAAATGATACAATTTTATTTTACATTGACGATTAACTTACAGCCAGATAATCGTGCATATTTCTGTTGATAAACATGCCTCTTCCTGTTTGTAATGAGATATATCTCCGCAAATTAACTTCTTTGACAAGGATATCGATTGAACAATGTGCGATCGATATGGTACAGCAAGAAATGTCAAAAGGAAACAACTTCTAAAATTACCAAAAAAAATGGGGGTTCTGTTGCTCTAAAAAAATTATTAAATGTTCTATAATGAATCTGCATTGTTGTTAATAGTTATTTCTCATACAATCATCTGTTATTGATTTTTGCCAAGTCCTAATAGATTTAATATTAAAGATATGATGTTTATTTATAACCATACAGCCGACATAGAAATTTCCCAGAAGTAAGATCGGAATACATAACCTCACATTTGGTAATTATTAAACATTATAATTATTTTAGCTTCCGATGTTGTATTATTCGCTAAATAGTCACTCAAAATCCAACGCGAGGTTGATTTTTTCATTAGATAAAAATCACTCGCAACTTTCTCGCTCGTGATTTTTTCAGAAAAACACAGCCTCTTGTTAGATTACTGTTGATAATTGGTTAGATGATTTGGACAGAATGGAACCTAATAGAAATCAGGAACTAATCCTGCCATATAAACCAGAGGCCGAAGAGATCATGGATGACCACGGGAAAGATGGTGTAAGTCTGTACCTGTATCCTAATCCATGCAAGGTAGAAGAAGAGAGATAATTACTTATTTATCATGGTAGGTTTAATTTTGGAAGATTTGATAAGTGGAACACAGTGTGATGTATAAATTAAATTTGAAGAGAAAAATTTTCGCCTAGACCGGGACTCGAACCCGGGACCCTTGGCTTTCCGGGCCAAGTGCTCTACCAACTGAGCTACCGAGGCGAGTTACGATCTAGACGCAAATTTTTCTCTTATATACGTTACAACGTTACAACGTATATAAGAGAAAAATTTGCGTCTAGATCGTAACTCGCCTCGGTAGCTCAGTTGGTAGAGCACTTGGCCCGGAAAGCCAAGGGTCCCGGGTTCGAGTCCCGGTCTAGGCGAAAATTTTTCTCTTCAAATTTAATTTATCTTTCATTGAGGAATGTTAAATTAATAATAAAAACATCACAGTGTGATGTGTTATTTTCCGTAATTGTACAGACATTTCTTGACTGATGTATTTTTTTCTAAGCACTGATATCTTAAAATAAACTTCTTAGTTTTTGGATTATCATAATACTTATGTTGTGACTTTAATAGTGGCAACTATTTATTTATTGCTAATATACAAGTGACAGACCTGTGAAACATCTACAATCCTAGCATTGTCTACAACTTGTTGCCAGCAATGTGGAAGTCGCAGTATCACTGTAGTGCCGTGTGCGTCCGAGAAGTCCTGTATCGCTATGCCGTCTCCCCACATGCTTCCACAAAACCTTCATGACATTGTCGTGCTGTATGGCCATGACACATTGAATTTTCAACCAAGATCGCTGTTCATGCTTTGTAAATATGGTGAAACACAACAGCTTAGAGCGGCAACTCAGAGGAGACTAACTTTCTCTCTATAAAGCACGTGCGCTTTGAGACGTACGGACGAGTCCATTTACTGTAAGATAGATATTAACATGTGACAGAAGTTACAACAATTAACTCCGTCTAGTTTCGCTTCTACAGAAGTCTTGCCACTATGTTTGTTACAGCCCACGTAAATGTAATTTATTCGTGAGATAATACTTTGAAATGGTGGTGGTAGTTGGTAATTTAATTAGGGCGTACGCTCTCTGACATAATTCTAATACTACCTGTAAATAATAACTCACATAACCAGATTCTAACTCTGGGGCACTTAAATGTCTCAAGTCATTATCGCAGCAGTTTGAAATCTGGACGTAAGTGCTGGCAGATTTTGCTCGAATCTCTTATTTTAGGATTAAGGTTATTTTAAGTGTAGCAAATGTATGGGCAAGTTTTGTTTCTATGACGAAAGAAGTCATATTCAATACTTTTACTTCTTAAAAGTCCACCGAACCGGACAGGTTTGAAACCTTGAATTTCGAATCTAAAGGCGACTCTAAGGTTTGGCTTGAGATATCCTCTCCTATTCCTGATCCCAGATTCATAGGTTCGATTCATGCCATGCAGAACAATGCTACTAATTTTCAAATGGTGTGAAAATTTAAAAAAATGTGTGATACAAAATATGTCCTTGTACATGAATACTGGATTTTGCCTCCTATGAAATAATTTCCCATTTCTGGAGGTAAAGTTATCGTACCGTAGTGTTAACCACTCTGTCTTCTTAGCTTGTCGCAGATCTTTACCTCCACACCCCAAAGTTCTATTAATTTCCCATATGTACCAATATAATATTATTGTCATCATCATCGTCATCATCATAGTACATTCACGAATTAAATTATTAATAAAATTATTGTAACTTCTTAAAATAAACAAAACCAAATCAATGGCAGTATCCAAGACCCACGCCGTGTTAAATTAGAAATAGAAGGGAAAGGTATAGAACAAGTCATGAAATTCAAATATTTATGAATACGGAGGGTTGTTTCTGATCTCTGATAACAAATGCTTTTTAAGTTTTACCTTAAGAAAAGCCGTGTCTCCACCATTGATCATGCTCTATTTGACGGCCCTTCAGTCGGTCTGTGTCTCGGCATCGGAGTTTCCATTGCAGAAGACTTACTCAGCACAGCCATGTCTAGAAGTTCCCACTTCTCTTTACACGCATTTCAGAGACCGTCTATTGTTCTAGGACGCCTGTTTCCCAGTGCCCTTTTGAAGAGTCCAAAGGAACAAAAGTCCATCGGTGATGCATGAAGAGACTTCACTGGGATGTTGCTAAATGGAATAGCATGTATTCGAGTTTCCTGCTCCATTCTCTTCAGGAACGCCAGGGTTGAACCCGAAGTGTGACTGGAGGCCTTGTCGTGGTGCACCCAGACTTGGTTTTTGTCTGTACCATAGATAGCTGGGATTTCAGTCCAGTAAATTGGGGTGAGAGCTTCTTCCTGGTAGTACTGGGAGTTGCTTTTGGTCTTTTTAGTTACTCTACGAATGGTCAGTTTTCCATTGTAGCAATATCCTGCGATGACCATAAATCCCTTGGAAAAACTTTCTCTGCATTCGGCATACCACTTTTGAAAATTGTTTCACCTCTTTCTCTATAGTAAATTGCCAGGGGTTTGTTGCAGCCTCCTAGATAAACATATGTTTCATCAAGTGTGACCAAAAATTTCCATTTTTATCCTGCCAGGTGCTTTTCATAGAGTTTCCTGCTGTTGGTGTGGCGTTCGGCAATGTGATGTGGCAACAATTTATGAACCATGATTTTGTGGTGCTTATCCATGTTTAAATCTTTGTTTATTATGGTGTTTACAGTTTTAAGGGATATTCCCAATCTGTTCGCAATCACCCTTTGTGTGGCAGGGTTACCACCAGAGATAAGGGCCTTGACCTTTCTGATTACATCTGAGGTACGGGTAGTAGCAGGTCGTGGATTTGCCTGTTGATTTCCTTTTGGAATTAATCCCAAGAGACCTTCTCCCTTTTTATTAAGCACTGAGCTAATTTGACACCACAAAATTACGTTTTTTGCAAGCCTCAATAATCGCGGAATAACTATAATTAGCGTCGGAAAGGGCAGCAATATACCTTTCCCAAAACGGGTCTATCTGCTTAGGCATTATGAGACCAACATGTGTGCGAGTGTAACAGAAGCAGCACACTGACTGGTTTGATCACCTGGCACGCTCCAGTCCTGATGACTCACACTCCAACGTCGCAATCTATTTGACAAATCGTTCTCAGAGATCGAAAACAACCCTCTGTAGAAGTTAATAGCAGCAATAAAATAACAGATGAAATTCTCCATCAAACAAATAATGCAAAAAATTGGGATGTTTAAATAATGCTGTTTGAAAAAATAAAAATTTAAGAACAGAAAAAAAAAGGTAAGAATTTACAAATCTGTTATAAGACCAGTTCTAACATATTTATGGTTTGTGAATGCCGAATAGAAACTCAAAAAAAAAAATAATGAAACAACCGAAATGAAAGTTTTAAGGAAAATCGTACGCAAATCGCTGAGATATAAAATTCGCAGCTCTATTTTATTAGAGAAGAATGTGAAATTGAACCCATAAACCTCTGGATAAATAATAGAAGACTAATTTGGAACGATCACATAGATAGAATGGAGAACAGTAGATTAATGAAGAACATACGGGACTGGACACCTCAGCAGAAGGTATCTTTAGGAAGACCACAACAACGATGGAAGGACGTCACCATACCCCGGACCTGAAGTGAATGGATGCTGCTAGTTTTCATGCGTAGAGGAAGAAAATTCATTCGCCATATATATTTGTTTGGTTGGTGTCTAATGTGCATGGAAACACGGAAGTCATTAGCAGTCTTGCTTTGGCGTACTTTGAAGTTTTGGAAATTTCCTGTTTTATGGCTGCACAGTTGTTGAGATGTTTATCATCTATTTCTTCCTCTGGGTGGTTGCATATAATGTATCTTGGATGTAGACAATATATTGATTTTGTGCGGGTGTTTTGGAAGACAGTCATAACGTCATAACATAACCTACATCTGAATTTTGCGACTGCTATAGAATATCTGGTATGGAGCTGATATTGTGAAAGAGGCATTCCCGTTAATTTTCTTTCGAAGATAATTGAAGACATTTTGTTGACTATTTAACTCATGCCCAAATGAGAGTCAATGACCAATCACATTACAATGATTTTTTATTTACAGCCAATCACAGTCGTGTTTCGCCTAAAATTCACTAACTAAGCACCTCCTTTTTAACATTCTGATTAGGTCATGACATTATTTTGCAGTGACTGACTTCCCAAGAATTACGGCTACTAGATTGTATTATAGCCTCACTCTGATGGTTAACAGTTTATATAAAAGCGGGTGCCGCGCGGCAATGCTTGACATGCGGTATTGTCACGTTTCTCATAGCGCTATGGGCGTTTATTACACAATGACAGAAGGCATTGATTATATTTATGTTATTATTTAATTTTTATATTATTATTTGATATTGTCTATGGTGGTGGTGCCGGCGGCGGCGGCGGCAGACTACATGGTCATTGGCTGCAATAATATCTATTATTATTATTATTATTATTATTATTATTATTATTATTAGTAGTAGTAGTAGTAGTAGTAGTAGTAGTAGTAGTAACAGTATTAGCAGTAGCGTAGCAACAGCAGTAGTGGTGCTGGTGGCGGCGCGATGGCTGCGGCGGTGACGGGAGTAGGCTACATGGCCATTGGCTGCAATAATATATATTATTATTATTATTAGTGGTGGTGGTGGTGGTGGTGGTGGTGGTGGTGGTGGTGGTGGTGGTGGCGGCGGCGGCGGTGGCGGTAGCGGTGGCGGTGGCGGCGGCAACTAATATAAGTCTATAAGTTTTTTTTTTAAATGTTATTGTTAAATTCATTATCCTTATCTAGAAGTGAAAAAGTTGAAAAAGACATTACGGTCTTAACTCCATCAGGTGAAATAAATTGTTATGCTCATTCTAACTTTAAAATATTGTTACTGTTACTGTTGACTCAAAAATAATGTTTTTATTATTACAACCATCCATCCATAGTAATTCTGCCCAAAGGCAGGTCCTTCACTGCAATCATATCATTTTCATGTTATGTTTGCAGCTTTACTAGGGAATTGTGCAGGTGTGGTAGCTTCCAGTTGCTTTCCACACCGTTGAACGATGATGGTAATGATGATGATAATGATAAGGATGATGATGAAGGCCATATGATTTCGGGGACCGATTGGGCCTTAAAGTTTTCCTGCCATTTGTCTAACAGGTGAGGAAAAACCCCGATAAAAACCTCACCCAGAAAAACTGCCCCGACCAGGGATCGAACTCGGGCCCGCTGCGTGACAAGGCAGCACGCTACTCGAGACCACAGCGGTGGACATTACAACCATAATACACTATATGTAAAATAAGGCTCTTAAAACTTGAAATGAATACTATTACATTTTATTTTATTTAAACTTAGAAGACGCTAGTACTGCGACCTGAAAAGACATACTGCATGCTTTTTTTCTTTTTTGCGCGAAAAGAGACGTGATGCAGTAAAACACCACTGAGAAGTACAAATATATATAAAATCTTCAAAAAAGAACACACAACACATGCTTTAGACCAGTCACCTTCAACTTTTTTATACATAACCGAGTTGTGTACTTTAAAGAAATTTCTTGCTATGTTAACTTTCTTGGAAACTTTTTTTTGTCATTTGTCCGTGTTTATGATTTACAATATTTGGATTGTGGAATATCTTATCTTCTTGAACAAAGGTTTAAATTCGTTCCATGTTAAATGTGTGTAATATTTAGTCAGAATTCTTTCAGAGAACAAACTAGAGGTCTCAACTCTGTGTTACAAATAGTGTAACAAAATAATATGTGTGTGTGTTATTTCGATGTTGTAATTACAATGTAATTTAGCAATGAAGGCTAAATATGACTTGAAAAGAAAAATAAACACTTGAACTGGGATTTCAACCTGAGACCTCTAAGTTTATACGTTTGCGCGCTACCAACTGCACTACTCAGGCATCCTAGCAACAAATATTTTTTTACTAATGCAGTCGGTAGGGCGTTAACGTGTAGAGTTTGAGGTCTCGAGTTAAAATCCCAGTTCAGGCGTTTATTTTTATTCTGGTGCCATGTATATATATATATATATATATATATATATATATATATATGTGTGTGTGTGTGTTCGTGTGTGAGTGCGTGCGTGCGCGTGTGCGTTTTTTAAAATTTATTTATTAACAACATGCTCCATTACAGAGTAATACTACATGTTGGAGTATTCTTTTACAAACCAGTTAAATTTTACTTAAAATACAGTTCCATGAATACAATGTTATAATGTTGATAAAATAATAATAATAATAATAATAATAATAATAATAATAATACTAACAATATTAACAATAATAATAGCAACAATAATATTTAAATAATAAATAAAATGATACAGACTAATTACTAGGTATTAATGTAGTGGGTTTTACATTTTAATAAATTGTTCTTAGAATATACTTATATCTATAAAGTAAAGTAAAGTGATCCCACAACAGGCCCGGAGGCCCTTGGGGTAGTAGGAGGTTAAGGCTCCCACTTTTTCTAGACAATCGACACTTTATGTCAGCCGGGTTGTCAGCCCTGCGTGACGGCCGCCTTTACCCCCAGAACAAGCGTCTGGTACTCATTTCCGTTAGAGGCTGAGTCCACCCCAGGGTCATGGTGCCGCCAGAGGGTTTGGGTCAATTATAATTATGTGTAGAAATTTATGTAATTTCACTATTGCTTGTATTTTTTATGTTATAATTTGATTGTTAGTTTAGTTGTGTACATACGTCCGAATGTGTTTTATGATTATATCTATTGTATGTATGAATTTATGAAAAGCATGAAGATGTTTATGTGTGAGATCTTTGTTAGTAGTTGACCACTTTCCTCCACTTGCCGTTATTTCACGAATCATGGTTCTCCTTTGTTTTTCCAGGATTCTGCACCTGTATATAAGATGTTCTGAAGTTTGGTCTTCTTCATCGCATGGACACTTTGCGTTATCTAGAATCTTGAATATATGGAGATAAGACCTCGTTTTGCCGTGTCCTGTAACAAGTGCTGTAAACTCCGGAGAACTTGGTATCTGCATCTTCACTCTCTGGTCCACCCTCGGGAAGAACGTTCTGCAAACGCTTGCTTTGTTGGTGTTGTCCCACTGAATTTGCCAGCTGGTAAGACTTTTCTTTCGCTGTTCCGTCGTGATTGTTATCATAGGGATTTTATTATACTCCATGATTAGGTCACTCTGCGCTGCTGCTTCCTTAGCTAGTTTATCAGCCAACTCATTCCCTTGGATCCCGATGTGGGCCTTCGCCCATTTGAAGTTTATTTTCCACTTGTCCCGCTGCATGGATGAAACTTGTCTTCTGATTTCTTCAATCAAGTATGAATAAATTTTGTGATTTCTTAGTGCGTCTAATGTGATGTAACTGTCTGTATTCACGGTCGCCGTTCTCCCTTCCCGTTCCATGTGTTCCAAGGATTGCAGAGCTTTTAGTATTGCTAGCTGTTCGGCTTGGTTGTTGGTGAATTTTTCATTTAGTTTGTATTTACATGTTTTTATTAGAGTTTTGAGTATATATATAGCCGCCCCTGATCCTACTCCTTCATTGCTCTTGCTGCCGTCTGTATATATCTGAATTGTGCTGTGGGTGTCTTAATTTTTTGTGATTACTTTAATTGCCAATGTAGGGTGTGGCCAATATTTCGGATCCATATTGTTGTCGACGAGATATTTTTCTACTCCGATCTTCCTTGTATATTGATAGAGTATTCCAGCCTCTTCAATTTTGATTGTTATTGGTATTTGTGCTGTTATCACACAGAGTGCTTCGTTTGATACGGTTCTATAAGATTTTGCTATCCTTAGTAGTACAAGTCTTTGCACTCTGATCAGTTTGTTACTGTAAAATGCTTTTTCTAACACTCTTTGCCAAACCGGGGAACCATATAGTAGGAGAGGTAAAATGTGTGTGTGTGTGTGTGCGCGTGCGTGCGTGCATGTGTGTGTGTGTGTGTGTGTACACACATCGTTTAGTCTACTATAAACTAAATTCGGGAACATATACCCTACCCTTTCTCGTCGGATTCTTATCTCCAGATGCCAGTGTTCTGTTAACGGGTCACCTTTACCTTCACCTATTATTTTTTACTGCGGTCTGTTTTCCGTACAGAGGGAAAGATCCCGCAAAAGTTATTTACATTACAAAGATCGAAAATGAGGTTTTACTAAGGAGGTGGTGTATTAAGAATTTGGAAGCAAATTCGTAAAACATTGTTATTCTTGTAATATACATCGATTTATTTCATATGTCGAAGTAAATTATTTTAACTAAATAAACACTACGTTAAAATTTTAAGAAATATAAAACAGTAGCTGACATCTCAGCCGTCCTCAATAATCAGCAGTGTAATGTTTTAGGAGGGCTTTCGAAAACTTAAGTTTCATCTTCTGCTTTCTGTTGCTTAAGCTCAAGTTGCTTCTGCTTAAGTTTTCGAATGGCCTCCTAAAACAACTACACTGCTGATTATTGAGGTCGACAGAGATCTCAGATCTTGTTTCTATTCTTACAATTTTAACATAGTGACCGCAACGGAGTTTCGTAATGTATTTTTAAAAAATATTAAACACTACGTGTACATATCTGTTCAAAAACGGATATAAAACAATGCTTTTAAATAACGTAGATGCAACTAATTTCGTCATAAATATCTTCATAAATATTTTAGAAATATACAATATAAATAGGCACCTATTTTAAAAATTAAAATTTTCATCTACAAGCATTAAATAAAGGTAGTATTAAGCACGTAATTCCTTAATATTTTTCTTTAAAATCCACAGAAACTGATGCATAAAAAAGAAAATGAAAAATGTTGTTTAGTAGCGAATTGCCATACAGTGGTTTCTAATTTTTCCACTTAAGTTCACGGTGATTTTGAAGATCAAATAAATATTGTAAAAATCAGGAGTGAAGTATTTTAGATGACATGCATTACATTCTTTGTATTAACTCAATTGCACTACAATAAGTAGATACTTGGTGGTGTAAAATGACAACTTCAACACATTAGTAATGATTATATTCGGTATCTCATTCCTCTTCCGAAAAAACCGCGATCACTTCAAACTTTATTTTCGATTAAGAAACTGGGCGTGGTGTGATAGTCAACTGTACAGAGAATAGACCTAGTAAATTTGCATGATATGGCGAAATTGAGTGCTAGAACCTTATTCTCACAATGAACTTGCTCGTATGGAATATTCAGGGTAAAATACGGATAAAGTCTTGTCTTGTAAGCCCATGTTTCCCTTAACAGAGATTTAGGCGCTCTCCCTCTACAGGGAAAAATTTGAACCATACTAATTTGGTTACACTTGTTTTCGTATAGATGTCATTTGAGTGGTCCGTGGTCAGCGTTCCGCCTCATACTGACATCTAGGAAACCAAGGTAGTACTAGGAAGGGAAAATTCGGTAAATTTTGCTTAGAGGCCTTTTCATTGAGGCTTAAGGATCTTTTACGAGCCTGAAAATCTTCAGACTCGGGACCCACGGCTTAAAGTCCCTCCCGGAGGACTGGCTCCTTGGATTTTTCTATCCTAAAAAATCCATCGACCCCAGCCGAGATTGAACCCGCGACCCTCGGGATCAGAGGCATGAGTATAACTACTAGTCCACCGCAGCCGACTGGCTGATAACGGATAAAAGTAATGGGATATATCCAAAATGTATGCTTACAAAAATTAATCGTTTAGTTAACTTAAGAGTTATGAATGTGTTCTCGGCCATTTCTATTAATTTTTGTGAAAACGAAACTAAAGAAAATTTTTCAATCAATTCTGAACAGAATTAAATAAAAATTGTATCACAACTATTAAAAATATGTTTCCATAAGTGTGCTGTCAAAAATATTGTTACCGAATGTACAAATCTCCGAAGGCTCGGCGAAAACATTCTAAACAAGGCGCGTCCAACCTTTTTTGGAAAAGGGCCAGTGTCGTTAAGGTGAATTGGTTTGCGGGCCACATAATCCGATTTTTTTAGCGTATTAAATAGGATCTAAGATAAAGCAATTCATTTAAATATAAATAGCTAAGTACTGTTACGTTATTTTTATTAAAATATTAATCATACATTAGTTATTTTAAACATTAATTTAATATTTACTTTCCATTTCTAATCTGATTCTAAAAGATAAATTGAACAATATAAATGAAGTATTATTAACTCTAGTATGTTTAATATAAATTTAGATTAAAATGTAAATAAAATTCTGATATTAAAATAATTAAATTTTTACCTGTTAATACGACACCTGGCACTGCTTTTCACGAACAGGTGAAGCTGTGTTTATTTTTGCCCCTCGTTGTGGAGACATTTAAAGTTGGGTTTCTCGGTGAGATATCCGAAGTTGAAGATTTGTGATATAATTTAAACCACTTTAAATCTGCCACGGCACTAATAACTCTCTTCAGGGGAATGAGGAAATGTTTCTTACACAAATAACAACACTTTATTAACAGTTGAACGATAAGTTAGTTTATTTAAAACTCTCACTTTGGTCAAGATGAATCTTGTAATTTAAAAGTTCCAAAAGATTCCGGCTTCGGTTGATATTTTTCACTTCTAGAAGATTACCATTTTATGTATTTAATGGATGACGAATGCTAACGGTCAATCCAGTCATTATTATTCATTATTTTCACTTAGAAACTGTTTTTCACCAAGATGGATGACTATTATATCACTATATAATCTTTCATACTTTTAACACTATTTCTTTCAACCAACATCAATAAAATAAACAATTATTTCCTTATTCTTTAAGGAGCAGTCGCCGAACATGACCGACCATCTTCAAGTATTGTAGCCATCTTTTTTATTATGTAATAACCTCTAGGTTCTGATTGGTCCAACAGAAAAGGAAGGAGTATTTTCAAGCTAACTTCTATCCAATTCCACCAATCCCATTTATTTCTTTATAAAAATTATCAATTTGAATATTTGAAGTATTTTACATACTGCATCAGTTATAAAAACATCTAACTGTATTAACAGTTTATATTGACTGGTTATTTTTTTTTTATACTTATAAAAAAATTTGAATTCTATAAATCAATCTGATGTCCATTCTTCATATAAATAAATATAATTATAAACAAAACAAAAACCCTTATTATTTTTATATGGGGATAAATATCCGGTTTTAAATTGCCCCTGATTTATTTTAATCTTAGCTACAACTAAGTGTGAGGCTAAATTAAAATAAATCACTTTCCCCAAATATCAAGTTTCTTTCTATACAAGATTCATCTGTATTAGAATCAATACAATGTAATACATCACAATTATAATAAATACATGTTACATAATGAAATAGAAGTATTAATTTTACAAAATTTACATACAATATTTTAAATACACTTTGAACTATTTGAAGTCACCAGCTACAACTAATTAATAGGAGTCTGAAATGGTTTCAACAGTTCTTTGGAATATTTTCCAATTTCTTTTCTAGTGTCTATTTCTCTTAGCTCATATGTGGTATCATTAAAATTTTTAAATATTTCATAGGGACCTTTATACAATAGGTTCATCCTATGATATTGTTTCTTTAAAGCATTGGATAATGAAATATCCCTTATGAGAACTTTGTCTCCAACTTTGGGATTCCACTTCCTTTTATGTCTTTTAACCTTATTGTTGCGCTTTTCTGCGCGACATTCTAACCTTTCAATAACTCTTTTACATATTTCCTCGGATGTCTCCGGGATTTGACTTTTATCAATGATAGGTAATGGTAAATTAGCAATTAACCTGTCAGGTTGTTTACCTGTCATTAGGAATATGGGTGCTTCCCCAGTATTGACATTAATTGAATGATTCATAACATTCTCTATGACGCTGATATGTTTAAACCAGTCAGAATGTTTATGATGGGTCAAAACTCTTAAACTTGTAGTAATTTCCCTATTAACTCTCTCACAGGGATTACTTTTTGGGTGATATTTACTACAATGGTACAATTTAATTCCTATCGCAGTAAGTTTATCTTTAAACTTAGGACTTGAGAACACTGAAGCATTATCACTAAGTAGTGCATCAATAGGTCCATAATTAGGTAAATAATCTCTCACAATTTTACCTAGGCAAGCTCTGCTATTTACACTTCTTAATGGATATATTTTTACAAATTTTGAGAATACATCAGATAATACAAGAATATGCTTGTAACCAAATTGAGTAGTAGGCATTTCTCCATGAGTATCCATTACTACTAAGCTATTTACTTTGTTCCTTAATATGTTTTGTGGAACTATATCATATTTTACGTTCATACATTTGGCTTTTTGACAAGTTATGCATGAAGAAGTAAACTTTCTCAACTTTTTATCTAAATGTTTAACATAAAAAAATTCACTTATGTTGAGAGCTAATTTTTCACAACCTGCATGATTTAAGCCGACATGAAAAGTTCTAAATAGTGGAACTTCCATATTATTAGGAATTATAACTTTCCATTTTTTCACATTTCTCCCATGTAATTTGTAAAGAATGTCATCCTTTATACCGATTTTCTTATTACAATCAATTCCATTTTTGTCATCATTATTTATATCTCTCGCACTATACTTCAATCGTTGTAACTCTATATCAGATTTTTGATGCTCAACAATGTTTTTCATCAACAATGAAAATTCTTTGTCTCTATACAGTTTTACATTAAACATTACTACTTCGTGTTTAGGAGTATGTACAGTTTCAGGTATTTTCCCAACACTTTTCAATCTAGACAGGAGGTCAGCAAACACATTCTGTTCTCCTTCTATGTGTTTTATTTCAATATCATAGGAAATAATTTCCATGATCATCCTACTCAGTTTATTATTGGATAATCTACATTTACTTATAAAACTTAGTGAAATGTGGTCACTATGAACAATAACTTTGTTTTTATAAACATAAATTCTAAATTTATTTAGAGCATAAAATATTGCTGTAAGCTCCAACTCTGAAACAGTGTAATTTCCTTCAATGATGGTAGTCGAGCGCGAAGCTGTCGACACAACATACTGTTGCCCATCATCGTCAAATTGAGTTAAAACAGCACCGAGGCCAGTTTTACTCGCGTCTGTGTATAAATGGAATTCTCTGTCCATTTTTGGTCTCTGTAGTGAAATACTATTTGCAAATAACTTCTTAACATATTCAAAAGTAGATTGATGGTCCTCTGTCCATCTCCATTTACTATCTTTCTTCAGTAGCCCTCTCAGCTTACTAACCGCTGAGGCATAGTTGATGACAAACTTCGAATAGTAATTTAAGATTCCTAAAAATCTACGAAGTTGTTTTATGTTCTTTGGTGAAGGAATTTCTAAGATTCCTTGAACCTTGTCTGGGTCAGGAGTAATCCCTTGATTAGAGATCCTGTATCCTAGGAATTGAACCTCCGACCTAACAAACACAGACTTTTCTAGGCTGACTGTCATTCCACTATTCTTTAATTGAGACAACATTAAATCAATATGAGATATATGATTCTCAAAAACATTATCAATAATAATTGCATCGTCAACATATATAGTACAATGTCTTTTAACATCATCAGATAGTACAATATCTAGGGCTCTAAGAAGCGCACTTCCGCTATTTCTTAGACCGAATGCACACCTGGTAAATTCATATACTTTTCCATTATGTATAAAAGCTGTATAGGGCCGAACTTTGGGGTCTAGTTCTATCTGCCAAAATGAAGAAGTTAAATCAATAGAACTAATAAATCTACCAGTTTTCATATTTGCTATAGATGCTTCAATTGTCTCGGGCCTATAATTATCCCGGACAGTGAAAGAATTAGTCCTACGACTGTCTAAACACAGGCGAATTTTGCCATTAGGTTTTAACACCCAGCAAATATGGTTGGCGTAAGGAGAATCAGATTTCTGTATTATTCCTTGCATTAACATGTCATCTATCATTTGATCTGCCTGCTCTCTGATAGCAATAGGGATGGGTCTACTTTTAATATTTATAGGTGGATGTTCCATCACTTTAAAGGAATATTTAAAACAGTTGCACAATCCCGGCTTCGAAGAAAAAGAACTCTTATTTTTCATTAAGATGTCATACAACATGCCTTTCTGTTCATTGTTTATGCCATGAGTGTCTTTAACTTTTTCCTTTATCATTTCACAGATGTCTTTTTCAAGTTCGTCACTCACACAATATAATAGAGGAATTTCATCATACTCAGTATTGCAAGAGACACATTCTAAATCACAACATTTACATGCGACATAATCGTCAGCACAACCATTTTCATTATTAAGGCTATCTTCGCCCTCGACACTTTTGTCGGAAGTACAATTAACTGCAATATTATCTTGCATTTGGCATCCACGGCCATTCACCAATTCCCTCTCCTCATGAACAACAATATTCTCTATAAAAATGTGTTCTTCAGCAATGTCACTCTCCTTCTTACTTAAATTCTTGTTCTCCTCATATTCATTATCAAATGGGATGACGACTCTCACATTATCTTCATTATACAAGGAAATATTCTTACACTCAAAATTTATTATGGCATTATATTGCTCCAACAGGTCGCAGCCTATTAACATATCACAAGACAAGTATGGAGAAATTAAACATATCGCACTGAAGTAATATCCTCCGATATATAAATCTAGAAGGCACTGAAGCTTAATTGGCAGTTTCTTCTTGCCTATCGCAAGAGTACAATACACTCCACATATTCTTACAGTCATTATCTTATTCCCTTTGTTGACTAAGAAATTATAAAATTTCTGATCTATTGTTGTGTTTGAGCAGCCACTATCCGCTATGCAAGTAACATCATTGTTAAAAATATTTACTTTAATTTTGGGTGGTCTTCCTATGACATTTAATTCTTTATTAGTAACAGGCATAGCATCCTGATTCTTAGAAACATTCAAATGATTATTCAATATTATGCTATCTCGCTGTCTTGAGGTACATAACTTACTATCTCCTCTCATATTTGCTGGTACAATTTCTAAATTTTGAAACCTATCAAAGCATCTATTTTGGACCCCTAAGTTCATAACGATTGAGGTACATTGCGGAGTCTTTAATGTACCTTCTATGCGTTTAAAGCACGAGGTATCCTGTGATTTACTTCGTGGTCATTTTCATTACTAGGTATATCTTGACTTTGGTTGTGAATAGTTACAGAGTCTATTCTATTTTGCTCTGTCCTATCACTAGTTTCATTAATTTGACAATTTTGTTGTCGTTGGAAATACCCTTTACTTTCATTACCATAGGTATTCCTTCTTCTTTTACCTCTACAGGGAGAAGTCCAATACCTATTTCTATTTTCTCCTACTCTGTTAACATCCATATAATTAATTTGTCTGTCATTCCTATTTTCATTACGTTTGAACCATCCATTCTGGTTATTGTTACTATAATTATTAGTCATCCTATTTTTATTTGGGCTGTTTCTATTTTGAACAAACCTATTATTATTGTTGCCCTGTTTGAAACTTCTTTCTCTATTCTCATTATGATATTCATCATTTCTTTTAGTTACAAAATTACCTTTCTTATTATAGGGCTCTGCCCCTTCCCCAAATAAATTTCTTTTACTACATTTATCTACTTCTCTTTTATTCTCTAGTAGAGCTAACAACTCTAACATTTCAGAAACATTTTGTGGTCTGGCTACTATCAAATGATATCTAATCTCATCTGGGAAGTGATGCGATAACATAGAAATTAAAGTTCTCTCATCTATTGGAGGCTGTAACAATGATGCCATTTTTGCCTTCTCCAAGAAATAATTAAGATAACCTTGTTTACCATTGTTGGAGAATTTTCCACTAGTTAGGTCTAACCTTAGTTTGTTTTGTCTTTCTGGTCCCCAGTAGTAACCTAAGAAAGCATTTTTAAATGTTTGATAAGTCATTGAATCATGGCAAGCTATCTTAAACCAAGACTCTGCATTGTCTTTTAAACTTTTTCTTATGAAGAACATTCTGAACTTGTCTTCTATTCCTTTGATTTCGAAGTATTCTTCAATTTCCCTAATGAAATCAGTAGGGCTTTGGCCTACAGTATCACCAAAATTAGGTAAGTTAATTTCCCCTAAAAGATTAGCAGGAATTTTACATACATTTTTACTACTACTACTAGAAGGAGGATCATTATTAACATTACTAGAATGTCCTGACATAACCTCAATCTCCTTTTCACTATTTTTTGACACATATTTGTTTTCAAGTTCAACAATCTTAGTTATCCATCCTTCAACTTGTTCTTTTATAATAATTACTTCATTTGTTATCTTTGATTGAAGTTCTTCATTACCTAAGATAACACTTTCTTCGGAAATTTTTAGTCTATCTTCGACTTTAGTTCCTAATTCTTCGATTTTATCTTGGCAACTTTGCCTTACCTCAATCAAAGATATTTCTATTTGATTATGTGTTTCATCAATCTTTTCATTACATTTTTCTACCTCATTTTTACAAATATCTATTTTCTTTTCACAGTCTTTAGCTACATTTACTATTCTCTGTTCCAGTTTAGAATTGTTTTGTTTGCATTCTAACCTAATGCTTTCTAACTTTTGATCTAGTTTTAAGTTATTTTCTTTAATTTCTTTACTAAGATTGGAAATATTTGCATCAATTTTATTGCTAAGGTTAGTTACATTAGCTTCTAATTTACTACTGAGAATTGAATTGTCATTCCTAATTTCCTTTAATTCTGCACTATTCTTTTCCAGTTTATTATTAATATCAGAAATGTTATTTATTAACAATGTTACCCAAGAAGGTGTATCATTAGTTTGATTATTTTCATTGTTACACAAAATTAAATTTTCTTGGCCTTCACTAATTTCTTCATCAATATTAACAGTTTTACAAGTTATATTTTCGTTATTATTGGCCATTGTTGGGTATTTTAATATTTTCTTATTTCTTAAAAGCATTAATTGTTATTATCACTAATTCACTTTTCACATATAAATTTTAACTGTACTCACTTTTGAAGATTTTTATTACTTTCCTCATTCTCGTGGTCCTTGGTTCGATTCAGGTTTACAGGTCCCTGGTTCGATTCCCATTCGAGCCCTCGTTGATGCGCCATTTGAAGTTGTGTTTATTTTTGCCCCTCGTTGTGGAGACATTTAAAGTTGGGTTTCTCGGTGAGATATCCGAAGTTGAAGATTTGTGATATAATTTAAACCACTTTAAATCTGCCACGGCACTAATAACTCTCTTCAGGGGAATGAGGAAATGTTTCTTACACAAATAACAACACTTTATTAACAGTTGAACGATAAGTTAGTTTATTTAAAACTCTCACTTTGGTCAAGATGAATCTTGTAATTTAAAAGTTCCAAAAGATTCCGGCTTCGGTTGATATTTTTCACTTCTAGAAGATTACCATTTTATGTATTTAATGGATGACGAATGCTAACGGTCAATCCAGTCATTATTATTCATTATTTTCACTTAGAAACTGTTTTTCACCAAGATGGATGACTATTATATCACTATATAATCTTTCATACTTTTAACACTATTTCTTTCAACCAACATCAATAAAATAAACAATTATTTCCTTATTCTTTAAGGAGCAGTCGCCGAACATGACCGACCATCTTCAAGTATTGTAGCCATCTTTTTTATTATGTAATAACCTCTAGGTTCTGATTGGTCCAACAGAAAAGGAAGGAGTATTTTCAAGCTAACTTCTATCCAATTCCACCAATCCCATTTATTTCTTTATAAAAATTATCAATTTGAATATTTGAAGTATTTTACATACTGCATCAGTTATAAAAACATCTAACTGTATTAACAGTTTATATTGACCAGTTATTTTTTTTTATACTTATAAAAAAATTTGAATTCTATAAATCAATCTGATGTCCATTCTTCATATAAATAAATATAATTATAAACAAAACAAAAACCCTTATTATTATTATTATATGGGGATAAATATCCGGTTTTACAGGGCATCCGATATGCTATCTGGTTTGATTGATGTTGTAGTAACTCCAAGCGAACTCTCCAGATGACTGATGGTGATTCGTGTTCTCGTTGCGCACTTGACATGTTTCATGCTGGAGAACACTTGTTCACATAGCCTATGTACGTGTAACCGAAAAGTGATGGGAAACGAAGTGTATGTCTATTGATGCCTGGATATTTCTCTCTATAAAAGTAGTCGCGATCGAATTATAGTAAGGGGACATTGTTAAACTTATTCTTTAGGTCTGAAGCTCTCCATTTGCAGATCCTGGGGAACTTAGTGTATTTTAATGAAGAATGGGAAAGAACACAGATTGAAACTTATAACATTCTCCATGAAGTCTTGAAATCCAATGCAGAAATCGTTTCTTAGTTCTGATATAATTTCTGCGTACATTTGAGAATATTGATTATTACACTTAGGTAGGGCTGAAATGCAAAAAGTTGTTTTTTTTTAGTTGTGATTCCCAAAGTCCCGGTTTTGTTTCAAAGGCGTACACCTGATCAGACATTCATTCATAGTGTTCTGCTCAAGAGCAGGTCTTTCACTGCAAACTCAGCATTCTTCACTCTTTCCTTAACCCTTAAATTGGCAAAACAAAAATTTCTTCTGTTATTTATTTGCATGTGGCGGACCACAGTGAAAACGGAATCTTCTATAACTGTTATTATTATGCATATTGTATAATTGGACACACATTTAAGTGGACTCTTTTTAGTCGTTTTCTTCTGATTTATTTAAAATATTAAATTAACTAAACCATTTGATGTATCCAAAAGGATACATTGCGAATTTAAGGGTTAACTCAGATTTCTTTTTTGTATCTGCATACAAACAATTTATTTTAATATTGTCTATCATCTGATGACTTTTTCTGCCTCTAACTTTCTTTCCGTTGACTATTCCTTCTAGAGCATCCTTCAGCAGGCAGTTTATTCTTAGCCAGTGGCCAGTGTAATTTCTTTTCCTATTCTTTATGAGTTCCAGCATTGTTCTTCTTTCACCCACTCTGTCTAGCACATCTTTATTTCTTACTTTGTCCATCCATTTTATACGTTCCAGTCTTCTCCATATCCACATATCAAAAGCTTCCAGTCGCTTTTCCTCATTTCGTCGTAATGTCCAAGTCTCTGCACCATAAAATGCTACACTCCACACAAAGCACTTCACTAGCCTCTTCCTTAATTATTTTGCCAAATGTCCGCAGAAAATGATTCTCTTCTTGTTGAAAGCTTCTTTTGCCATTGCTATCCTCTGCTTTACTTTTTGACCGCAGTTCATGTTACTGCTGATAGTACAACCCAAGTATTTGAAGCTCTCCACTAGCTCAATGGCCTCATCGTTAATTCTCATGTTTATCATCCTTGGTTTCTTTCTTATAATCATGACCTTCGTCTTATTTATGTTTATCTTCATCCCATAATCCTCGCACTTATCATTTAGCTCAATCAGCATGTTCCTTAGTGTCATTGCATCTTCTGCTAGCAAAGACATATCATCAGCAAATCTTATGCACTTTATTCTTCTTCCTCCCATGTTTACGCCTCCTGTATTGCTGAAGCAGTTCTTCATAGGTCTTCCAGGTAGATGTTGAAAAGAGTAGGTGATAGAGTCCAAGCACTGTGTGTTTGCGGGGGGAAGTGTGGGAAGTGGGAGAAGGTACACTTCTCTGCTTCTCATAGTACTAACAGCTGAGACAGCAAATTCCTTTCACACGGAGCTGGGTCCCGAGCTGTACATCCTTGCCTTACCCCATTCCAATTTCTCATCCCTCTGACATTTCTTCTTCTATCTTCACTTTTATTCGCTTTTCATATAAATACAACTTATGAGCCTCCACTCGTTCTAGTTCGCTCCAATTTTCTTCAAGATCTTCAGGAGTTTATACCTATTTACTCTATCAAAGGCCTTTTCCAGGTCAACAAATACTCCATAAACGTCTTTATATTTTTCTATGTATCTTTCTCCTATTGTTCGTATCAATCCAATTGCATCTCTTGTACCCTTTCTCTTCCTGAAGCCAAACTGTTCTTCTTCCAATTCGCTTTCCATCGCAGGACGTAAACGTCGATTCAGTATTCCCAGGAGAATCTTTGCAGAGTGTGATATCAAGTTGATAGTCCTGAACTCCTTATATTTCTTTGCATTGTTTTTCTTCGGTGTTGGTATTAACACTGCCCTAGTCAATTCTTCGGGCCATTCACCTTCTTTATATATATCTTGTTGCATAAACGCAGAATTTCCTTATTTCCTTCACCCAAGCATTTAACCAATTCAATGGGGATTCCATCTACCCCTGTTGCTTTCCCATTTTTCATTTCCTTAATTGCTAGTTCAACTCTATCATTAAGAATTGAAAATCCTTTTTCATCTTCTGATAAGTCTTTTTCATATTCTATATCCTAGTTAGCCGGACGATTTCTTGTCTCATATAGCTCTTCTACATATTCTCCCCATGTACTCATAATTCCCTGTTTGTCTGTTATTTCTTCATTATTTTTGTCCTCAATCAGCCACATACTTTTCCTGCTCTTCTTTCCATAGTCCAAGCTTTTAACTTCCTGGTACATTAAATCATATTTTCCTTTCCTTTCCAGATTCTCTAGTTCTTCACATTTCTGCTTCATCCATTCTTCCCTTCCCTTGTCAGTTTCTCTTATGAGTTCGTTCTTTAGTTTCCTGTAGTTTCTTTTGGCTTCTTCTGTATTGCTATTTTTCCATTTTCTTCTTTCTTCCATCTTCTCTAACATTTTTTCTGTGACCCAAGGTTTCTTAATATTCTTACTCTCTTTGTGTCCTATTGTTTCCTCTGCAGCTATTTGTATAGAGGTTTTCAAATGACTCCAGTGTTCCTTGGTATTGCCAAATGAGATTTCCGTGGTAGAGGCTTTCTCCTGAAAATGTTGTTGGAATTTTCTCCTTTCCTCTTCAGTTTTGACCAAGTCAAACTTCTTTGTTGCCTGTCTTCCTCTTATCTTCTTCAGGCAACTATCTATTTCGCCTATTAGTAAGACATGGCCTGAATTGATATCTGCTCCTGGTAGGGTCTTAGCATTTTTCAAGCAATGAATATGTAGTCGATCTGGTATCGTTTGTTATCCATAAGACTTATCCATGTGTATATTCTTCTTTTATGCTGTTGAAACATTGTATTTCCGGTTATAATTAAATTCCTTTTACAGAAACTCACCAGTGATTCACCTCTCTCAATTCCTATTTCCTAATCCATATCTTCCAACTGTACTTCCATCTTGTCCTTCTCCACCTATGGCATTCCAGTCACCCATTAAGATAACACATGCCCCTTCTTCTCTCTCTCAACAATCTCTTATATCTTGTTATATCTTTCCTCCACTTCTTCCTCTGCTAACCCACTATGTGGCATGTAAATTTGCACTATCGCCAAGACCACTTTTTTCCCTTGTAACCTCACCATTATCATCCGATTATCCACATAATGCACTGATCACTTTTTCTTTCACACGTGGTCCTAATACTACACCGACACCATGATTTCCTTTAGAATCACCACTGGAATAAAACATTCTAAATTCATCACTCACTAATTCACCACTTTGTTCCCACCTCACTTCTGATATTCCCATCACATCCATTTTGTTTCTTCTCATTTCTTCCTTCAAATTTTCCAGTTTCCCGGCTTGCAGAAGAGTTCTCACATTCCAGGCTCCAATCCTTAGTCTTATTTTCTTCTGTTGTTTTGACTGCATGATGTTTCCTTCCGCAGTATTCCCCTCCCGAACATCCGAGTGGGGGGATAATTTACGTACGGAGTCTTTTACCGTGGAAAGACTCATCATGCCATGTTTGCAGCTTTACTAGGGATCTATAGGTGTGGTAGCTTCCCGTTTCTCTCCATACCCCACTCTCTCTGTGATCAGGCATAGTAGTGATAAATTGGCCTTTAATTTGGAGACGCGAATTATGTTCGTTCAGTTGTGTTGTTATATCTACCAGAAAAGCAAAGTCACACATCCATTCTGCGTCTTTAAATTTAACAATAGTGCCCTTCTCCTCCATAAACGTTTATATTTCGTTTTTGAGATCAAACACTCCCTTCAACATTTTGCCACGGCTCAGCCATCTTATTTCAGTATAATAAACAATATCTTCTCTAATTCTGAATCGAGATTTTGTAAGAAATTTTGAAATTCTCTATGTCGCAAACCATGTGAACGAATGAAATTCACTACTTTTACAACGACTTTCAAAACACTATCTAAATTTAGGGATTTAGCACAAAGGTTTTCTTGGTGTATTAAGCAGTGATATTGCATTACAGAAATGTTTCCTACTTTAGCTGCCTCTGCTTGCAGTAATTTAACTAACCCTTCTCGTTTTCCTGCAAATGCAGGAGCTCCGTCTGTTGTTACACCAGATATATTTCAAGCCAAGCCGATTCAAGGTTTCGATGACCCCCCCCCATTAAATCATTGGCTTCAGGGGACAAGAGTAGCTAATTCTTCTGTAATATTAAAATCTTTATCAGCTTCCTTTACGAAAATTGCTAATTGGACAGTATCGCTAGCATCACTACTCGCATCGAGTGCCAGAGAATAGAACTGGAAATTTGTGGTACGGCATTTTAAAATTCTCTCTACAGGATGTTTCAGTAAAAGTGTGCAAAAAATAAGCAGGGCTTAGGAGATACTCCACTGAACAATTTGTGGTAGGCAACCTGGGGTCCGAGAATTCAGCTTAAAGAAATATGGGACTAAACGTGTCTACCACATTACTGTATACAATCTTTATTTGCATTAGTTACAGTTAACTTACAAATACCATAATTGATACAATTATCGTCACTTACAAGAGTTGCTCAAACTGATGGCCACCAACCTCAATGCAAGCATGACATCGGTGTACAAGATTCTGCCGCACCCTTACAAATATCCCTGGTGTGGTTTGAATTACATCACAGGCAGCTACAATCCTGGCAACTAATTCCATGTCCGTTTCCACTGGGGTCTCAAACACAAGTGACTTTAGATATCCCCATACAAAATAATCAAGGGGATTCATGTCAAGTGACCTCGCAGGCCATGGGATAGGACCTCCCCTTCCAATCCAGCGATCAGGAAAAACAGCATTGAGATGGTTGTGGACATCCACACTGAAGTGAGGCGGTGCACCGTCATGTTGTATCCACATTCTTTCACGAACAGCCAAGGGTACGTCCTCCGACAACTCAGGTAGAAATTTGCAGGAACCTCAAGTATCGGTGGCCATTCAGACGGTCAGGTAGAAGATATGACCCAATAAGATTGTCGTCTACAATACCGACCCAGATATTCACAGCAATCGTTCTTGATGGTGTGACTCTCTTACAGAGTGAAGGTTTTCTTCATCCCACACATGGCTATTCCTGCTGTTCGAAATACCATCACGTTGAAATGAGGCCTCGTCAGTAAACAGCACGCATTGGAGGTAATCTGGACGATCAATCCATTGTTGGAGCAACCACTGACACAATGCGACCCTCGGTGCAAAATCAGTCACAAGCAATGCATGGACTCGTTGTGGGTGATATGGGTGTAATTGTTGCTCGTGGAGTACTCGCCACACGCTACTATGCGGAGCGCCCACTGCACGTGAAATACGACGAGCACTTGTAGTGGGGTCCGTTGCAACACGCGCCAGCACCTCGGGTGTGCGGGTGGACCTCATGTTTGCCAGCTCCCTCATTTCTTCGTTGTACGGAACCGGTCTCCCACATTCGCCGATCGAGATAAATAAACACTCGTCGCGACGGATGATGCCTGTTGGGAAATCGTTCCCTGTACAGCCTTTCAACAGCGAGAGCATTGCTTCATACCTCTCCATACACAAGGTGCATGCCAGTAAGTTATGCAAAACTGTACCGGTATTGATCCATCGCAATGTAAATGTCTCTGAATAGCACTGAGTAATGAATGGGTATGTTGTTGATTCAGAGCATGTTCTGTCATAGGACAATGCAAATACGATAAGACAGAAACAAAAACCTGCATCATGACGTCATAGTAATCAGGCTCTTCCTCTTTTGTTTCGTTGCAGGAACTAAAGAATGTGTACATGTAAAAATAAAGAGCACAGTAATGTAAATTTGTACGCACGATAGTTGTATCTACGCTGGAAAACAGTATTACTTCCATATCTCCTTAAGCCGGCTTTTAGGACCATAGTTTCCTTGTTCAGTAGAGCATTCCCTATGCCCTGTTTAATTTTTACACGCTTTCACTGAAGCACTCTGAATACTGGACGCTAATTCGTCTATATGACGAGCTACAGTTGGTCGCGACAAGCTTAATTAAGCAAACTGTTCTTTTTTGTCAGGATATATAATATCAGCAACACTCTCAATACACTCTTTTAACAAACTCGCCTTCTGAAAATGATTCAGATTTTTTTTCAATAATTTCTGCTACTGTGTAACTTGCTTTTACCAAAGATTCTGTTTGAAGTGACACATTCTTAAAAATTAACTGCTGTCCCGAAAGTTCAATTTTAAGTTCGAATACCTTGTCTTTACGAAATTGACCCTCGAATTTATCATATGAACAAGCATATTTGGTGTTGTAATGTCGCTTTATAACTCCTTAAATACTGAAACTGTTTCATTGCAAATTGAACACTCTGCTTTCTTGTTTAATTCAGTAAAAACATTACTAATTTGTCCACTTTATTTGAAATGATCTACCTTCGTCTAATACATGTATTTTCTTGCCTTTACACTTAGAAGCCATAATTATCACTTATAAAACTCATAGAATTAATTATATTATTCAAAACTCTCACTACCACTGACACTACAATTGAGCGAACAACTGCACACTGGAAACTAACTTGAAATGTACAAAATGTAGCGATAATAAAACATCTCGGC
This sequence comes from Diploptera punctata, assembly GCA_030220185.1. NCBI lineage: Eukaryota > Metazoa > Arthropoda > Insecta > Blattodea > Blaberidae > Diploptera > Diploptera punctata. Next base: position 1,421,166 of record JASPKZ010007261.1, read on the forward strand.
ACACACTCGCCTTTGAAAGTAGTAAACACGCAGTCATCAATGCACGGAGACTTCAAAGCGATGTGTGGTAGGTAAGGATCATAAATAAAAATGTGGCCTGGGTGTTTCATAAAGCTTATGTGACTTACCCATGTTTTGAGTAAGAGGATGAGTAGGATGAACTTTCGCAAATGCATATCTTGGAAACAGAAAAAAAGTCTTGCTCTTTCAAGTTTTTCTTATACCAAATATAATTACTTATTTCTTAAATAATATTAGATTATAACTTAAAAATATCACTGCGGGCCGAATGCGATGTGATAGAGCAAATATCATTGCGCGCCGCGAGCCGCGAGTTGGACACACCTGTTCTAAACATTAATTGCATTGACGGGCGCAAGATCTCTGAAAACTTGGCAAACGGTTGACCCTCATGCATTCCTCCTTTATATCTAAGCCATCTATCAATAAGGACTCTACGTTCCCCTAAACAGTGTCCTTATTATTTATTGATAGTGAAAACTGGAAATATGTAATGAAATGTTGGATATCAAAATTACTTATGTTATAATGGACTCTTACTTTAAGGGAAGAAAGGACATTACGAGTATTTGAGAATAAAGGTCTTAGGAAAAATTTGGGACCAAAGAGAGATGAACAGACAGGTGAATGGAGAAGACTACATAACAGTGAAATAAATTATCTTTATAGGAAGCCAGATATACTCGTAGACTGCGATGGGAGGGACATGTGGCACGAATGAGGAATGAAAGACGTGCATGGAAGATTCTTGTAGGAAAACCAGAGGAAAAAAGCCCCGTTGGTAGACCAAGGATGAGATGGGAGAATAACATTAACTATGACTTGAGGAAGGTACATTATACAGGGAATGATCGGAAAGAATTAGCTCAGGATAGGGATGCATGGAGAGCTTATGTCCGCGCGCCATGAACCTACGGGTTCGATAGTGCCAGTGAGTTAGTTAGTTACAATGCAATTATCAATTTAAATTTGTGAACAAATGATATGTTACTATTTTAGACGTATACGTACACGCCGTAATGTAGGTAGTTGGTTAAGGCAAGGCGGAAAGTCGGGAATTCGAGTCCCGTTGGAGTCAGAATTTTTAAACTGGCCTAAACCTTCTGGTGGCACGACGGCTCTAGGATAGTCATAGCATCTAATGGAAATGAGCACCAGAAGCTTGTTCTGGGGAGTAAAGGCTGCCGACAGCAGGGCTTACAATCCGGGTGGCATCCAGTGTCGGTTGATTAGAAGAGTGGAATCTTAATCTCCTACTACCCTAAGGGTTTCCTAAAACCAGAATTGGATTAATTTTACTTTAAAATATTTAAAAGTGTTTATTAATATTGTAAACAATTCAATTATTTGTTTTTGTAAAAAGTGAATAGAGAAGTCAATAGTTTATATAGGCCTAGTAGTAGTTTACGTTACATTCCGGCTAGTTTTTGTACATCGCTGATTTCCTCCTCAAATGACGATTGTAATTCTATATTTACGCGGCTTCCCTACTGTTTACATCGTCGTCAACCTATCATTGAGTAACGGTGTCGATGACTGCCTTCATGGCCATATAAATGACATGGCTGTAATATGTGTAACAGTTTTAGGATCGAGTGAGCAGTGGCTACTCGAGACCATTTTATACTGAATGATCGGACAGCGAATATTTATTCGTGGTATCTAATTTTCTTGGCTCCCTGCCGTCCTCATTGAAACACCTTATACATATTTCAGATCCTTTAATGTTATTTAAAAAAGGTAAAATAATACCATTAAAGCCCTTAGGAGGCCCTTGGGTTAGTAGGAAGTTAGAGCTCCCAAATTTCATGATAATTGACACGAGATATCAGCCAGGTTTTTGGTCCTGTGTGGCGGCCGCATTTACCCCAGAATGTACGTCGGATACTCGATTCCTGAAGCCTAATGTCTCTAGAATGTTTATAGGCCTACTATTTAAAATCCTTTGCCCATCGGGTCTCGAACTCTCGACATTCCAGTTTTTATTTGTCCACCTTTTAATTTCTGGTGGACGTCCACTACTATGGTCTCGAGGTAGCATGATGTCTTGTCACGCAGCGGGCCCGGATTCGAACCCCGGTCGGGTCAAGTTTCCTGGGTGAGGTTTTTCTCGGCGATTCTCCTCACCTGTAATATAATTGTCAGGGAACCTTATGGCTCAAACGGTCCCCGAACGTCATCATTATCATATTCACCTCATTAGATTAAGTTTAGAATTAAGACCTCTTCTGGCGCATCATTACCATCATCACTCATTGTATGGACCCGCGTTCCAGGCACCCCAATCTCAGAAGTGGGTTACAATACGCAAATGCCAGGAGAGAATACCAGAAATGTCGAAACGACAAACTGGTGGCACTGAATAAAAAAAAATTCTGGTGGAATTTCTTCCTCTGCACAAAAAAAAAGTGTGCACTGTTGGTGATGGTGGTGATGTTATACTTATATTTATCTCCCTCTTCTCTCCCTTTCATCTCTCTCGCAAGCTGGATATTAATAGACTCTCTCTTTATTTCAATAAATTTAATTAACAACGTTAAACAATTGTACAAATATAATTGGAGAAGAGCAGAATGGATTCAGAAAGGGTAGATCTTGTACAGATGGATTCTTTACTCTAAAACTACTATTAGAAAAGCACAAGGAATTCAATATAGAAACTCATATCGCCTTCGTTGACTTCTTAAAGGCTTTTGACAAAGTAGACAGAAATATATTACTACAAATTTTAGCTGATGATAACGTTCCACAACAATATATTACTAATATCTTCAACATCTATAAAGATAATGAAATCTCTGTTAAACAAGATGGCAAATTATCTTCTTGGGAAAAGATCAACACTGGAGTAAGACAGGGATGTGGACTTTCACCGGTGCTTTTCATTATATACATGAATAAATTAATAAATGAATGGAGGAAAACACAACGAGGATATATACCCATCAATAGGAACCTCAAACTCGATGCTATTCTTTTTGCAGACGATTTAGCTCTCCTGGCACTTTCCGAAAATGATTTGCAACGATCAATTTATAATTTACAAAAAATAGGTGCCAAATTTAATATGGAAATATCAATTAACAAAACTAAAATTATGGCATTTCATGGGAAGGACCCATACAAAGTAAAATCTGTCTTCAGAATAAAATTTTAGAGAGATCTAATCAATTTAAATATCTTGGATATTATCTCTCTACCTGGGATGAAAAGGATATCCCTGAAAAAGTTACTAGTTATAATAAAGTTTAGGAATTATTAATCAAGTTATGAAACCATCCCTTGTACAAAAAAACACCAGATTACGTTTATATAACACTTTGGCTAGACCAGTGTTGACCTATGGTAGTGAAGCATGGACACTAAAAAAACAACATGAAAGCAGAATAACGGCTTGTGAAATGAGATTCATGCGCAGAACAGCGGGTTACACCAGATGGGATCGGAAAAGGAACACCGATATCTTAAAAGAATTGAAGACTACGCCAATTTTGGAATATATTAAACAGTACCAACTAAATTGGAAACACCATCTTGAAAGAATGAGTTCAAATCGGATCCCCAAAGCTGTTTATAATTATATACCAAGAGGACGAAGATCACTGGGCCGTCCTATGAAACGCTGGAGGGAAAATTTTCTATAGGATCGTAACAGGCCTTGGCCTAATACTTGGAAGGAAGAAGAAGAAGAAACAATTGTACATTTTAATTAAATATGTCTTTAGTTTATTAAATAAGATTAATCCATCTACGTTGCTTTTCCTTTAAGTTAAGATTTTGATAAATTATATTAATACAGTTGGTGACATTGTTACTGTACTTCCATTGAAAGAAAGCTTCTGCGCGGGGATGTTGAATTTACATGCAGATTTATTTCTCAAATATCATTGGCTAGTAATGACGTGACAATTTTGTTGTACTGTTGTACTACACATAGCACATTAGATTAGTTGGTACAGATTCTTTCTATCGAGCAAGGTTTATTGTGTTAATTTGACTATTTAACTCATGCCCCAAATGGGACTCAATGGCCAATCACGTTTCAATGATTTCTGTTTTACTACCAACCAGAGTCGTGTTTCACGAAATATTTATCAGTGTTATGATTACCATATTAAAGAAAGCTCCTCCTTTTTTAATATTCTGAACAGGTCTGACCATTATTTTGCAGTGACTGAGCCTGTGAGAAATACGGCTACCAGATTGTATATATATTGCATGAATGTCAACACATGCCGCATGCGGGAGTTAATATAAAAACATTTGTAGCAATTGATTATACCACAAAAAAAACACTTTTGCACTCTCTTAAATGTATTTTTCCCCAGGTAACAATCCAGAAAAAATATAATTGTCATATTTACATCATACATAAGAAATGAATTAATATACAGTTTGATGTGTTTCATTTTTTTCCACTAGAGAGCATTCTTACAATATTGCGTTCCTTTGGCAATAAATAGTATGATCTGGTAGCAGTGAAAACAAAAGAAGCAAATGAAGCCTACCTGTCGCTTCTCATTTGTTTTCAAACATCGCCGTTTACATTAAATATATAAATATTTTAAAATAACTATAGTTAAATAACGATTTGTGAGTAAATAGCTTAATTTTATTCGTTAAATAGTCCTAACAAATGCCAGTCTTGATTTCCAAATTCTCTAGATAAATTCACTCCTCACCGTGAGTCGTGAATTTATCGATAATTTGGAAATCACTCGTGGCATTACTTATGACTATTACACTCATGTGACGTCACACTAGTTTTAAATGTTATAGGGCCTATTACATGTTACGTTAGTTTTATATGTTATATTAATTAATACCCGGCGTGCGCTGCGTGTATATATACACACGACGAACCATACATGGCGGTTGCAAGTGTCAATTTTTAATTAAGGATTTCACGTAAACCACTATTTCTAACTGTCGGATTTCATTGATTTGTGGTTAATATCTACCTCAATTTATTTGAACAGGATTTACTGAGTTTCGTTGTGAAACATCGAAAATTAAAACCGCTACAGCGATTTTTAAATATTCGTTTGAGGTGAACTCCTACATCTAATAGATTTAGAACATTATAGATAGCATAAAACCCCTCTCCATGAAAAAAATACATATATCTGCGAATTTTGAATTTGATAGACTGATTGTTTTTCGAATTTTCCCAGCACAAACATACACAGGCTGAATTTTTATATAGGCCTATGTTATTAGTTTTTAATTATACTTGCACTGCATTAGCAAACTATGTTTTCGAAATGTACAATACAACTTAGACTTACGTGGCGTTCGGTTCAGCCGCATTTCTTATTGGGACTTTCTTTCTCTGGGAGTAGCTCTATAATACATATGATATAACAAAATTATTTTTCTTATTCCAGTTTTGTAATTGACGGATATTTGGAACTCTAAGTAACACTGTACACTGTTGAAACAGAAGGAAATGCACTCTGATTGGCAATATCTCTTAAAGCTTTTTTCTTACAAGTAAAAACATAAAATAGTTCCACAATAGCTGTCCTAATAGTAGGATTCATCCACGAATACACAATTGGATTAAACACATAGTTTATGTTTAAAAAAGTGAAAAAATAATTATAAAGAACGTCTATCAATGGATTAGCAACTGCATAACCACGTATGAAAAATATGACGGTAATAGGTGTCCAACAAATGATATAACATCCAGTGACAAGAAGTAATACTTTGGCTGACTTGCTGCGGAATTTGTGTCCCATTTTACTCTCTTGGAAAGTAAGAGCAGTTGCTCTCGATGCTCTACTTCTCTTCCTCTCGTCTGAAGCGAGGGCTTCGTGGTGAATTCTACGATGGAAACCTCCCACGATGCCCATGATGATGATGTGTGATAATATTGAAACTATTGGGAGATATTGCAGAGGAACTACGAGTCCTTCATCGCAGGTTTTGGATGAACTCCACTTATTCCAGTACATGATAGGTGTGGAAATACAAATTGAGAATATCCATACAACGGCAACCATCACTCTGGATGTTCTGTAACAGCACACAAGCGAAATAAAAAAAACTGGGAATAAAACAAGTATCCATATGAGTAATATTAATATTAATGATGCTGTTTTAATGAGGGAAATTTTGAATAAGTGGCTGAATTAAAATATCTAGGACTTATATGTCTAAATGACATAAAAAATGGGATGCGTGTGGACAAACAGTTTTCGGATACTTTTGTAATTCACAATGGATTAAAACAAGGAGATGCACTATATTCTCTACTATTCAATTTTATTCTAGAGCATGCCATCAAATCTTCAGAGGATGAAGATGTCCTAAACTAAATGGATTGATAAGCTGTTATTATATGCTGAAGATGTAATATTATTAGGCGGAAGAAAAGATAGGCCTATAATAAAAGCCAACACGCACACTCTATTAACACTAGAAAATGGTGCTGGAAGTAAACATCAATAAAATTATATATTTGGTCACACATAAAAATACATATAAAGGAACTGGACAATTAATGACAAATGAGGAAAGTTTTGAGGAAGTGGCTGAATTAAAATACCTATTGACAATAATTACAAACGAGAAAGCAGGTGCAGAAAGAAATTAACATAAGCTCAAGTCTAAAAATGCACGCCTTAGGGCCTACATATTATTTGGACTCTTGTTATCCCACCTTCATTAAAAAACGTTAAAACAAAAATAAATAAAACAGTTATTCTTCCAAATATATGGATGCGAAACGTGGACTGTTACTTTAAGGAAGCAGAACAGTTTACTAGTGTTTAATAAAACAGTTATTAAGAACATTTTTGTACTAAAGAGAAACGATAAGACTTTGAATGGAGAAGACCACATAACAATGAGCTACATGATCTTTATGGGAAACCAGATACAATAAGAACAGTTAAGTCATGTAGCCTGCTTTAGGCAGGTTATGTGCCTCGAAGAGGGAATGAAAGTGGGGAAAGGAAATTCCGTGTAGGAAAACCAGAGGGAAAGGATTCAGAAGATAGGCAAAGAAGAGGTGGGTGAATAATATTAACCATAATTTGAAGGAGGTAAATTAAAAAGGGGTATTATTGGAAAACATTAACTCAGGTTTAGGTCTATATGGAGAGCTTATGTATGTGCAGAAATAAACGTCCGGATTCGATGGTCTAGTATGTTAGTCATAATATTGTTTTTTTAAAGACTTTCTACGATGTTGTAGTTTTCCTCAACCAAATAACATTATAAACCGTATGAAAAAGACAACTGTCTTCTTTCCTCATTTTTCTTAGGAAAAATATTACAGTGATTTAGCCATGTTATTAGAATGGAAGACAGAAGACTGTCAAAGGAATTTATTCTATGGGATTGATGATTGATTGATCCCCATTCTTCCCACTGCGGGGAAATAGGTGCTGCCTTAGTGGGAAGATTGTTAAGCAGATTAACTTAGTTACGCTTATTTCTCTAAAGATGTCATGAATGGCATGTGGTTTGCATACCGACTCAATGAGACATCTAGTAGGCAACTAAGGTATTACATGGATGATCCATTCATTCATAGTGTTCTGCCCAAGATCAGGTATTTCACTCCAATCTCAGCATTCTCCACTCTTTCCTTAACTCATCTTTACTTTTTGTATCCGCATGCAAACCATTTGTTTTAATATTGTCTAATATCTTATGTCTTTTTCTCCTTCCAACTTTCTATCCGTCTTTTTAGGGCATCCGTCAGCAGACAGTTCGTTTTTAGCCAGTGGCCAGCCCAATTTTCCCCCTCTTCTTTATGAGTTCCAGCATTGTTCTTTCTTCACCCACTCTGTCTAGTACATCTTTTTCTTTCATTTTGTCTGTCCATATGATACGTTCCATCCTTCTCCATAATCCACATCTCAAAAGCTTCCAGTCGCTTTTCCTCATTCCGTCGTAATGTCCAGGTCTCTGCGCCATACAATGCTACACTCCACACAAAGCATTTCACTAGCGTCTTCCGTAATTCTTTTGCCAAAGGTCCGCAGAAAATGCTTCCCTTCTTGTTAAAAGCTTCTTTTCCCATTGCTATCCTCTGCTTTATTTCTTGACCGCAGTTCATGTTACTACTGATAGTACAACCGAAATGTTTGTAGCTCTCCACTTGCTCAATGCCCTCATCTTTAATCTTCATATTTATCTTCCCCGGTTTCCTTCCTATAATCATGACTTTCGACATCGATGATGAATAGGCTATAAGTAAATTTTATTTAGAAAACTCCTTTTTCATGCTTAAGGTTCTTTTACTAATCTAAAAATATCCAGATTCGGGACACATGGCTTAAACTCTCTCCCGGGGACTTTCTCCTTGGATTTTTCCACCCTAAAAAAATCCATCGAGCCTGGCTGGGTTTAAGCCATCGACCCTCGGGACTAGAGGCGGGGAACATAACCACTAGACCACCGCCGCCGACTATACGATGGGAATAACAAGAAATGAAGACAAAGTGAACTGAATAAATGGAGCAAAATTTATGCAGATGAAATACCTACAAGACACAGATACATTCATAGGAACAAAAACAATATAGTAATGTTAATGATAATGATGGTGATGATGATGATGATAATAATAATAATAATAATAATGGTCATAATAATTATAATGATAATCATGTTGATAATGGTGATAATTATCATAATTATTACGTTGGTAATAAAAAGGTAAAGTGTTTCCACTCCAGACCATAGGAGACACTTGGGGTAGTAGGAGGTTAAGACTCCCACTTTTTGTAGACAATCGGCACTTGATGTCAACCGGGTTGTCAGCCCTACGTTACGGCAGCCTTTATCCCAGATCAAGCATCTGGTACTTATTTCTGTTAGAGGCTGAGTCGATCCCATGGGTATGGGTCAGAAGGTTTGGGTCAGTTTAAAAATCCTGACTACATAGGGACACGAACCCTCGACCTTCCGGTTTGTAGCGTATTACCTTAAACAACTACCCTACGGCATTTCGTTATTATGGTAATAATGATGATAATGATAAATAATGATGATGATGATAATAATAATAATAATAATAATAATAATAATAATAATAATACTTACTCACTGGCACTATCGAACCCGTAGGTTCATGGCCGCGCGGACATAAGCTCTCCATACATCCCTATCCTGAGCTAATGCTTTCCAATCATTCCCTGTATATTCTACTTCCCTCAAATCATAGTTAATGTTGTTCTCCCACCTCATTCTTGGTCTACCAACTGGGCGTTTTCCTTCTGGCTTTCCTACAAGAAGTTTCCATGCACGTCTTTCATTCCCCATGCGCGCAACATGTCCTGCCCATCGCAGTCTACGAGACTTAACTGTTCTTATTATATCTGGCTTCCTATAAAGACCATGTAGTTCATTGTTATGTAGTCTTCTAATAATAATAATAATAATAATAATAATAATAATAATAATAATAATAATAATAATAATAATAATAATAATAATAATAATAATAATAATAATAATGAAGTGTTGTAAAATTATATTGTTGAATGATAAATAGTTTCACTCGGCTTACGGCCACTAGCGTGGACACTGCAAGTTGGTGGCTCATGCTTGCAGTGACTTTTCCCGCTGTCGGCCGCAGGTCGAGTGAAACTCACTGATGTGTTATTATTACCACTGACCTGGTGCTCATGAGTTCTCTATACCGCAGAGCATGCACCACTGCGATGTATCTATCAATTGCAATAGCCACGATAGTATATGCCGATGCAGCATGCGCGCACACTATCATAACGAACATAAAGAGACAGAGGTACTTGAGATGTGACAGAGCTATAACAAGTGAACAGAGGTACTTGGAACTCAGGTAGTATGTAGTAGATACTCCAACCAGTAGATCAGATACGGCCAGGTTCAGAGCAAACCGCACCGAGGCGCTCGACAGTGCCGAATGCTCCAGTTTTTTACCATGTCTCCGATGTCGGGCTATGGCCAACACTATCAAGGCATTTGAACAGATGATGAAGAGTACTATGATTGTGTCCATTGCAGCACGTATTGCTATGACGTATTTTTCTTCTATTCTCTCCCCTGTGTCTTGGTCCAGACATTCCACCACTCTGCAAATAAATTAAACAATACCTTCAAAAATAAAACTCACTCAGTTGCGTAACACTAAGAAATTCGGACTGGAAGTAAACATGAGAATAGAATACCAAGAGTAGCATACAACTATTCACCACGAGGAAGTAGTAGTTTGGCAAGACCAATGAAAATATGGAAACAGCAAAATTTGGAGCCGGAACAGGCTAGTAAATAAGCCTAAACCGTGACGAAGAAGAAGAAGAAGAATAAGTAAACACCAATCAACCTAAATATATGTTCGCACATAGAAATACATTATACAATGGAAATTGACAGTTAATGATAAATGTGGGCTGTTTTGAAGAAGTTAAAGTAAAGTAAAGTAAAGTAATCCCACTACAGGCCTCGGGAGGCCCTTCGGGTAGTAGGAGGTTAAGGCTCCTACTTTTTTCTAGACAATCGGCACTTGATGTCAGCCGGGTTGTCAGCCCTGCGTGACGGCCGCCTTTACCCCCAGAACAAACGTCTGGTACTCATTTACGTTAGAGGCTGAGTAGACCCCAGGGCCATAGTGCCGCCAGAAGGTTTTGGTCAGTTTAAAAATCCTGACCCCAACGGGACTTGAACCCTCGATCTTCCGACTTGTAGCGCAGCGCCTTAACCACTACGCTACGGCGTGTCGCTTTGAAGAAGTTAGTGAATTCAAATATCTAGGAATAATAATTACAACCAGGAATGAGATGCACGAAGATATTAATTATAGCCTCAATTCCGAAAATGCATGCTATTATACATTACAGGGACTCTTGTCGTCCCAACTTCTCGCAAAAAAAAAGTTAAACTGAAAATGTAAAAAACTGCTATTCTCCCAGTTATATAGATGCGAAACAAGGGCTCTTACTTAAGGAAGGAGAAAAGATTACGAGTGTTTGAGAATGAAGTTCCTAGGATTTTTTTTTTTGACCAAAGAGAGATGAACAGGTAGGCTAATGGAGAAGACTACATAATAGTGAGCTGCATGATGTCTATAGGAAAAATGTATAGTCAGAATAGTTAAATATCGTATATTGCGATGGGCAAGGCGTGTGGCACGAATGGGGAAAGCAAGAGGGATATGGAAGTTTCAAATAGGAAAATCAAAGAGAAAACGCCCAGTTGCTAGACCAAGAATAAGATATGAGAATAATATTAACCACGATTTCAGGGAAGTGGAATATACGGATAATGATTGCAAAGTATTAGCTCGGGATAGGGATATTTCGAGAGCTTATGTTCGCGCGACCGAACCTACGGGTCCGATGGTGCCAGTGAGTTATAACATTATAGGCCTAATAAAAAAATATAAAATTGCTACACAGGCCCGTTTCTTGAACTTCGTAAATCACTATTTTCTGTAGGCCTTCAGGGACTAGTCCCATCATCAACAGAAGACGTAGGAGATAGATCTTTATCTGTTGACCCTGAATGCAACAGTGACTTTAGTTAGTGTGTTAAAAATAACAAGTCGAATCGCTAGAAGGTACGATAATTAAATATTCGATTTTATTTCTCGCTTTCATTACTGCCGATTTTTATTAATCGTTTATACTTATACGGCATTGTTAAATCTCACTAAATTTCTTCATGCATCATCGGTGTTATTTTGGAAAAAAATCCATAAATTACGAATGAATGTATGATTTTATAAACCTCTCATGTATTCCAGTAGTTTATAAATCTAAACAGTAGGAAACTGGTGGTAAACAGGATATTTAAAACCGATATTCAATATGTTAAGGATAGACTGCATGCGCACCAAGCCTAGAAGTCTTTGACCTCACACTTATATGTGTTAATCATAGAGAGGTCAATCATCAAGCCAATATAAGAGTCACATTTGGTCACCTGTTTTTTCTCAACCTGGAGCTACTACTTACCCAAATTAATTAGGATGTCTCATACTGGCCAAAATTCCATAAGAAATTATGTTACTCCATGTGGACTGAAGCAGGGCAAAGTCCCTTAGCTCTACATCAAGGTGTATATTCTTAACCGCTCGGCTATGGTATACGAGTGACATTTGGTCAGCGTATCAGGTTGCCAGCCGTTGTAGCTGTTTTTCTCAACCTGGAACTGCTACTTATTGTAGCTACCCAAATTCCTCACGATACCGGGCGGGAATCGGCCCACATTGAACAAAATTCTATGAGAATTTTTCTTCCCCCATGTGGACCCGAATCAGCGCAAGTTGCATAGCTCTTCATCAAAACGCCTTGGCTTAAACCTCTTGGCTACGGTTAAGATAGCTTACATTTAATTCTGGAATCCATCCGAAAGGAAAGTAAGTCAAATTCGCTCTTGAAAGAGATGGAGAAAAGAACTCCAATTCGTTCTTAAATTATGAATAGGACATAGTTCTAATCCCTTATTATTTATTTTTTAATTTTTTTATTTATTTATAAACAGGTTTACAATGCAATAAAACATTATCTTGTGCCCAAAGCTTTTTAAATTTGTTTCTTCTTTTTCCATTCTTCTCCATCTTCCCATTCCAATTCTTCCAGACCTAGCTCCCTCATACTTCTTCTTACATCATCCATTCATTTAAATCTAGGTCGACGTCTCATTCCTTTCCTAGGTGTAATCCATTCCAAAACTTGTTTGGGTAATCTTTTCTCCTGAAATCCTGTGTATTACCATTATTGTTATTAGGCCTACTGATTTTTTCAGAACAGATGTTATTCTATTCTATTTATTTTTTATTCTACGAGTACATATATTAAAATATGGCGTCATGTCATTTATATCTTAAATTATGCTTTAGACTTAAATAAATCTTCCTTCTACTACGAATTAATTATATTGCCATCTGTTATCATTCCTTTGTCGGTTTAACCAAATGCGTTTTGTTTATTTGTAATAATTGGCTATATTTGTGCTCTCAAAGTACTAATACACTTATATATCTTAATAAATCAACACATGAACTGAGTACTAATTACAGTAGTGTTTATTAAATCATGTTAAATTCAGCAGTCACTTGATAGAGGTCAAGATGAAACAGAATTAAAGCAGTAAATTGTGTACTTCTGAGAAATTTCTAAAAAATATATAATTAATTTATATAAAATTAATGTATTGTCAATAAAATTGACAGTGTAATTATTTTGATTAATTTGATCTCTATTGCCTATATCAGTATTTTAGTGAGTCAGAGTTTTTTATGGCAATATTTACGTCTTACATTTCTGAATCAGATGAGACTCTATTTAACATTTCAGGTCACTAATATTTGAATTCAAATCTGCGCTTTAAAAGACCTATACATTTTCGACAGTGACGTTTTTTTAGGTTCGAAGTCATTTATCTGCTCTAAATATTGCAAGGTCGAAAGAATCCAAATTGAGATTTTTATTAGGATTTTTTTGCACTATTGTAGTTCTACCTTCAACATAAAGTAATTTTATTATTTCAAAAATTCCTGTCTTGCGCAACTTCATCCGCCAATTCCATCTATTGTTTCTATGGGTTTTCTCTTCTCCTATTGCCTTCAGCATTCTATTCTCAAAATCATTTTCGGAATTCTATCTTCTCCTATTCATTTAATGTACCCAAGGCATCTCAATTTTCGTTCTTCATTTACTTCAAGATTTTTTTTTTTTTTTTTTTTTTTCCACTTTCACAATGTTTCCAATTTTTTGGTTTCTAATTTTGGGTATTCTATGCCACCATAAATTTACCGATTTCAAACATTCTAGTGATACCTTAGTTGCCTGCCAGATGTCTCATTGAGTATGTTGACTGCATGCCACTCATGGCATCTATGGTCAAATAAGGTTACTAAAATTAACTTTGTCTATTAACTCCTAACAAAGAAGAGGCTATGGCTCAATACTTGGCTACGCCATTATAGATTATTATGCCACCATGCCACATACATAAATTCAAATAAAAAAGTGAAAAACACAATTTATTGTTGCAGCAAGTGAATAATTACCTGAGAGAAATATATATGTTGATTTTTTCCCAAAATGTGAAAATTGCTTTAAAATGAAGTAAGAAGTTGAGCTCAATGTACCTAAAATCACCATATTTACAATGTAAAATATGTATTATTCATTGCTCAGACAGTGTAGCCAACTTATCACAAAAACCCGCGCTAACAAACAAGTGAGCGTTATACAAATCTGGTGTATACTAACTTTCGGATTTCCTCAACCTAACTTGCCCAAACTAACACTATCTTTCCAATTTTCTCATCCTAATTTGCCAAAAATAACACTGACTTCCATATTTCCTCACCCTATCTTGCCCACTAATGTAGGTGGACTCATGGAATCTCCTTATATGCGAATAAATATGTTGAAAAATAGCTCTAACGGGAATGTATGTTATCACATTGGTGAATATGGTGCTAGCAGTCACTTGTTCTCCAATCGAATATTCACAGGTGGTACGGTGGCATACAATAGCCCTTACTTAGGATTTTATGCTCATAAAAATCTACCAACTTTGGTCGGATTTGAAGCTCGGATTTTAGAGGCCATCGTGGTAATCGTTAGTCCACGAGGAACAACGATAATTGTAAATGGCTACGAATTAATCAGCGAATGTGTTTAACGATGTTCTTTATCTGCTCTTGTAATTAGCGAAATGGATATCAGAAAGATAAGATAGAATAGATTACGAAAACATAAATCAATATAACATTTCGAAGTTAAGGTGGTATTGATAAAAATTACCTGATTTGTAGTTTCAATAAAGATCCAAGAGAATAGTCTTTCGGGAGGAACTTCATAACTGTGAAAACCGAATCTGAAGATTTTCGGGGTCGTAAAATAAATTTCAAGCCTAAATTAGAGGCTTTAATCAAAATTTAATTGACTTTTACCATTCAATAACTCTCTCGAGGAGATGTGCTAACCACAGATCACTCGCAGATGTATATAGGAAATAGGAGTAACTGAAATTAGATTAGTTAATTAACTTCACGCCGTAGTGTAGTGGTTAAGGCACTGCGCTACAAGCCGGAAGGTCGAGGGTTCGAGTCCCGGTGGGGTCAGGATTAAACTGACCCAAACCTTCTGGCGGCACTATGGCGGGTCGACTCAGCTTCTAACGGAAATGAGTACCAGACGCTTGTTCTGGGGGTAAAGGCGGCCGTCACGCAGGACTGACAACCCGGCTGACATCTAGTGCCGATTTTCCAGAAAAGTGGGAGCCTTAACCTCCTACTACCCCAAGGGTCTCTCGGGGCCTGTAGTGGGATCACTTTACTTTACTTAGAAGCACGCTTGCCCCCGCATGGGAGTGTACAGGTATAGACTGGAGTATAGTTTCAATACAAACATAAGTTCTGCATTCATTCCTACCCTAATAATTTATAATAATTTCCTGTAAAATGCATCTCCCTCATATCATAATGTTATTCTCCTAACTTATTTCTGGTGTTACCCATTGCATGATTCATAAAAGGAGTTCGTTGAACACGGTATAAAAAGTAAGTGATTTAAAAAATAATAATTTAAGACCTTAGGGGAGTAACATGATAAGCTACATTCTGTTAAGAAATGTCATTTGTGGCAATGACAGCAAGTAAATGAATTGAAATATCCATAAAATAATTTGTAAGTCCACCAGTGATGAGTTAAAACAATACTGCCCATTTACTATTTATATTTTTTTGAAACATTAAAATCCTTATATCTCAGAAAGAACAATATGTGGCTTGTCGTGTTATTGCCCTAAGCCCTTCAATTACAATTTATTGTAATTACATTATTTATTTTAACGTTTTATTAATTAACAGAGAATCTATCTTTAAAAGTATATACGAATCGTCCAATGTGAAAGACACAAACTCCAATATTTTTATTATAGGTGTTTTATTGCTTTAACTAGCTAATATCCTGCGTGTGCAGCTACGCCTAAATAAATGAAATGTGTTTTTTGTTTAGTTGAGTAAATAAACAAAAACATAACAATACATTTGTGTTGTAATTTTTTATACCCCGTACTGATTACGCGGCGTTGCCCTGGAATCTACTTATCCCGATCTTATTGTCATCAGTGAGCAGAAAGACAAAAATGGTTCTTGTGAGTTATCCGTAAAAGATAGACATATGCTGTCGCGGCCTTTTTCTTTCTTTTTTTTATAGAATTTTTTGATGTATACAATTCTGGTACATAAATACGTGTATTTGTTATGGTTTAGGCAGCGTAAGCCATTTAAGCGTCCAAAAAAAGACTTTTTTAGTGCACCGATGCCTTTTGTTTTTTACTCCTGCCCTATAGTACGTAGGGTAATATGTTATATATGTTAATTGCCCCAGAAAATTGTCTAAATGATGGGAAAAACACCATTCAGATCGGTCAAGTAGTTGTTGAGTCCATTGAGGATAGACAGGCTCTCACTCATTTTTATATGTAAAGATTAAGATAAATAAATCTACTATAGCTCTATATAGTCCACCGTGTGGTCTCGAGGTAGCGTGCTGCCTTATTACGCAGCGGACCCGGCTTCGATTCCTGGCCGGGACAGGCTCCTGGGTGAGATTTTTTCGGGGTTTTTCCTTACCTGTAAGACAAATGTCAGGACGCTTAGGGCCTAACGGTCCCCGAAAATCATCCGACCATCATTATCATCCTTATCATTATCACCATCATCCCTCACCGGTGTGGAAAGCAACAGGAAGCTACTACACCTATAATTCCCTAGTAAAAGCTATAAATCATAGCATGAAAATACAATGATTGTAGTGAAAGACCTGCCCTCGGGCAGAATTACTATGGATGGATAGCTTTATATGATTTTCGTATTTAACTCATTTCATTAAACAATTGTTAGAGATGTTTGGGTACACTGTACCTTCATCAGACGAACAACATGTAACTAATGATAAAAATTTCCCTTTATGAATATAATCAACAATTGTGTGAACAAACATAACCAAACAATACAATATAAACAAAAATAGTGTCGAATAGTAAACAATAGTGGGTCAAATAAAAACACAAATTTCATAGTATTGACCTAAATTGAACAGTAATAAGTAATTAAATATAACTAAATTGTTGAATTGCCAATTGAATCTGAATGATTCCACTTTGTTAAAGTTAGGGTAATTCTATGAATATTGGTTTCGTATTTGTCCCATTATAGGTTATTGTTAGACTATTTTTGTTTACATTGTACTGCTTGGATCATCTGTTTCATATTGTTGGTTATAGGCCTACTCCCCTTAATAACAAGTCTTAAAATTTCAAATAAATTTTGCAGTGTTTTTTTTTAATTGGATAAAGAGATTTTCAAAAACGTTATCTCCGGTTGACTGATGGAATAAACATTTTATAATATTTTTATTTTCAAAAATCTGTACTCGATGTTTACCTTGTGATTTTCTTAAGAAAGTCAATTGCCCCCGTTGTGCTGTACCACTGTATATGTTTGTTTTTGTAACGTGCCGAACTTGTTGGCCCAAGCTGTTAGCATTTGAGACTCATATATGAGATGTCCCGAGTTCAAACCAGGGTTCCTATCAACGTGACTGAAGTTTTCTTTGTGCTTTTCTCAGGGTTTACTACCCACCCACCCGCCCACACAAAAAATACCCCGAACGGGTTTTTTTAAAAAAGCACACTTAAAAAACCCACCCAACTACCCAAAAAAAAAGCACTTCTGAACTTGTTATTTTTAACACTGTTTGTAAAAAATAATTATTAGTACAGATACTAAAAAGATAAATAGTTCAGCCAAATAACAAAGATAAATTATTCTTTCAACCAGTATATTTAATTCACAATATACAACTGTTACTAAAAGTAGTAACAAATACTTAAATTTCTGAATCAGAATCACACTCTTCAACATCATATTCTTTTAAATTCGCCCTTATTATTAAGATATCTGTGCATTTTTACTAATGTTTAACTGTCCCACAACCCAACCTGTTACGCATTTTCGACCATATTAATCCAAAGGTTGAAAAAACTAGTTCTATTGATGCTGAAATGAGCTGGGCAACTAGTCAGTCCATTCAAAAAAGTTACAGAAAGCTTTAATGTACTCATTTGTAGAACGTTTCCTCAAAATACTCCACCACTGGGCAGAACTAAAGCTCTTTATTACATCAACCACAAATATTGATGGTGGATATATTTGTTTATCTTTGATTTTAAAGCCCTCCGTGGTATCTTTACCTTGTCGTGGTGGAGTGGCTTGCGTGCTTAAATGATCCTGAGAGCTATGCCGGCGGTAGCATTGCTGCCGATAGGGTTACCCATGCCGGACTGGTCGAAGGTGATACGCCAGACGAAAAAAGTACCTTGGACGAAAGAGTGACGATCTTTCACCGTAAAAATAGAACCATCAAGAAATGCGGACATGGATTCAACTGGGGTAAAATTTTCCGGAGGTCAAATATTCCCCCATTCGGTTCTCCGGGCGGGAACTACTTCAGGGAACACATGCCAAAGGCTCAAACACAGGGACATGTTCCTAGGAACATGGAATGTTAAGACTTTATACAATAGCGGGGCACTAGAAATATTAACGCGGGAAATAGATAAATCGCCCTTGGAGATAGTCGCTCTACAGGAAGTTAGGTGGCCAGGAGAAGGTAGTCAGGAATCAGGAAGCTTTGCATTATAATACGGGGGTGCAGAAAGACCTGCATTTGGAACAGGTTTTTTAGTCAGAAGGAGGATCCTATCCGCTATCCGAAGATATTAAGTTTGTTAGTGATAGGGTATTATACATAATTCTAAAGAGTAAACAACATGATTTTATAATTGTAAATGTACATGCCCCCACAGAAGATAAAGATGACAAGATCAAGGATGAGTTCTATGAAGAATTAGAATGCTTATTTAATAGCCTTTCACGGTATCATATGAAAATTGTCTTAGGAATTTTAATGCAAAAGTGGGGCGGGAAGATATATTCAAACCAACAGTAGGCAAATTCAGTCTTCATGAAGATAGTAACGACAACGGGGTTAGATTAGTCACATTTGCCACATCAAAGAATCTCATTCTTAAGAGCACAACATTTCAGCATAAGGATGTAAATAAATACACCTGGACGTCCCCAGATGGAGAAACTCGGAACCAGATAGATCATGTATTAGTGGATAAACGCTGGCACAGTAGCATCATTGATGTTAAATCAGTTAGAGGGACAGACTGCAATTCGGATCATCATCTGGTCAGAGTGAAAATCAGACAACGGCTATCGATTATGAGAGGAACAAACGCTAAATATGATTCTATAAAATTTGAATTAAAAAACTTGAAAAATGATGAAATGCGGCAAGAATACCAAATCAAAATTGCTAATAGATTTGAAGTACTGGAATCTTCCGATGACAATGTGGCAAACGAAGAAGAACCTGATATAAATAAAGAATGGAAGGCTATAAGATATACTATTAAATTGTCAGCATCAGAAAGCATTGGTTGTTTAAAAATGAGGCAAAAGAAGAAATGGTTTGATGAGGAATGTGCCGACATTGTAAAGAAAAGAAAGCTAGCAAAAATGAAATGGTTACACGAGCCAAATGAGCTAAATTTAGAGCAATTGGGTGGTATTAGACGGGGAATCACCAAGCTAGTAAAGAGTAAAAAGAGGGAATATTTGAGAGAGAAGATTAATGATCTTGAAATGAATGCAAAAAATAGGAACGTAGAGAATTATATCAAGGAATTAGTATAGAGAAGAAAGGGTTTCAGGCTAGAACAAACATAATTCGGAATGAAAATGGGGATATGATTGCAGATTCCAGGAGTATATTAATTAGATGGAAAAGTTACTTTAATCAGCTATTAAATGTACGTACAGAACAGGACATTGAGGAGGATAATTTACAGACAGCAGAAATGCTAGTCGCAGAGCCAAGTGCATTAGAGGTTGAAATGGCGATTGAAAAATTGAAGATGTATAAAGCATCAGGTTCAGATGAGATCCCAGCAGAACTGATAAAATCAGGGGGAGAAAAATTGATGGACAAGATACGCTGGTTGCTTAGTATGATTTGGGAAAAAGATGTTCTTCCAGATGAATGGAAGGAGTCAATTATCGTACCAGTTTATAAGAAAGGAGATAAAACTGATTGCAACAACTACAGGGGCATTTCATTTCTTTCAACTTCGTACAAAATTCTAACAAATATATTAGTAATGAGACTTACTCCCTATATTGATGACATTCTAGGAGATCATCAATGTGCATTTAGAAGAAACAGTTCTACAACAGATCAGATTTTTGGTATAAGACAGATTTCAGAAAAGAAATGGGAATATAATGGTACTGTATATCAAGTGTATGTAGACTTCAAAAAAGCATATATTATGATTCAATTAAGAGGGAGAAGTTATATAGTATCCTGCTGGACTTTGGAATTCCTAAAAAGTTAGTTAGACTTATACGAATGTGTCTAAATGACATAAAGAGTAGGGTGCGTATAGGCAAACATTTTTCGGACACTTTTGAAATCCAGAATGGGTTGAAGCATGGAGATGCACTATCTCCTCTACTATTTAATTTTGTACTAGAGCATGCCATTAAATCTTTAGAGAATGAGGAAGGCTTTCAACTGAAGGGTATTAATAAGCTGTTAGTTTATGCTGATGATGTAGTATAATTGGCCGATAGCGAGGAGATACTAAAGAACAACACGCACACACTATTGAGTAATACTAAGAAATTAGGACTGGAAGTAAATATCAATAAAACTAAATATATGGTCACACGTAGAAATTCATTATATAATGGAGATGGATAGCTAATGACAAATGAGGGAAATTTCGAGGAAGTGACTGAATTCAAATACCTAGGAACAATGATCACAAACAGGAATGAGATGCACAAAGAAATTAAACATAAGCTAAATTCTGGAAATGCATGCTAGTATGCATTGCAGAGACTCTTGATGTCCCAACTCCTTTCAAAAAACGTTAAACTGAAATTATATAAAACTATTATTCTACCAGTTATATTATATGGGTGCGAAACATGGACTCTTATTTTAAGAGAGGAAAGGAGATTACAAGTATTTGAGAATAAAGTACTTAGGAACATTTTTGGACGAAAGGGAGATGAACAGACAGGTGAATGGAGCAGACTACATAACAATGAACTACATGGTCTTTATAGGAAGCCAGATATAATAAGAACAGTTAAGTCTCGTAGACTGCGTTGGGCAGGACATGTTGCAGGTATTGGAATTGAAAGACTTGCATGGAAGCTTCTTGTAGGAGAGCCAGAGGGAAAACGCCCAGTTGGTAGACCAAGAATTAGGTGGGAGAATAACATTAACTATGATTTGAGGGTAGTAGATTATACAGGGAAATATTGGAAAGCATTAACTCAGGATAGGGATGTGTGGAGAGCTTATGTCCGTGCGGCCATGAACCTACGGGTTCGATAGTGCCAGTGAGTAAGTAAGTAAGTTGATGTTAGAGGCTAAAAATGGTACAAGCCAATCAGGGTGTTTGCTTGTTAACCAAGACTCAGCCTGATTTTCTTCATCAGAAAATAAGCGTTTACCTACGTATTTCGGATTCATCATATTTGCAAGATAGTGTAATGGCAAAACAGCTTCGCTCATCTTACGTTGAATATTATCTTTATGCGTTTGAAGATCAGCATATTCTGTTAAGTCTATCCAAAATTCCACTGAATCAGAAATATTAGTTTTTTTTTCAGCTTGCATAAGATCAAATATTTTTCCAATAAATATTAGCTTTTTCTGCATATGCAAAACATTTTTTCACAAGAGCATGTATGTAATTATTTTAATAAGAAAGAATAAAGTAATATTATATTTAAATTTAAGTATATAGTACAAAATTATTTTATTCTAAATAAAGATTTAATTTAATATAATGTAGTATAGCTCTTAAATTATCTGGGGGGGGGGATTATACCGAAAAACCCCGTTCCTTTTAATTATTAAAAAACTCAAAATAACCCATATGGGCTGGGTTTCTTTTAAAGTTTTTAAACCCTGGTTTTTCCTCAGTCGTGGTGACAAATTCTGAGTTTGATTTCCATTACAAATACTGATATTAATTTTTCATAATACAGTTCTGAGTTTTTTTTTAAATTTAATAATTAGTACAATGACGTACGGTACAGAAACATAGGAATTACAATCTAGAATAAGAAGTAAATTAAATTCTGCAGACATGGAATTTTGGAGGCGTTCAGCTGGAATTTGTAGAAGACATACAATAAAAAACAATGTAATTAAACAAAATAACAAAATATGAATTTTCAAACTTCAATTGTGGATTTTATGAACAAAAACAATTAAAATAGTATGGTCACGACAAAAGAATGACAGAAGACAGATTCCCAAGAAGAATACTAGAATGGGTGCTACTTGGTAGAAAAAGAAGAGGACGGCCAAAAATAATGTGGGTATGATGGTGCTTTGAGCACCGTGAGGGAAAAAGAATAGAATGATTAAGACTGGAATGACAGAGAGATGAGGAGGAGAATGGCAGTAGATTAATTGGGCGCAGGAAAATGTGAAACTTTGTAAAACCTGCTAAATAAATAATATAATTTAAATAATAAAATGGACTTAAGTTGTTAAAGTGTGTGTAAAAAAAGAATGAAAACATTTAATGCAATACACACATACACAAATTATATGACCAAACACATTGGAAAAAAAATTAAATTAATGAACGATAGCTTACCTTGTACTATTTGTCATTTTATTCACTTGTAAGATTCAGATAATGTGTAATTTAAGGAATAAATTTATAGCTCCGTATTTCACTACCACTTCCATGTTCGTCTCACGTATAAACTGAAACAAGAATGAATCGTCCTTGGTTTCATAGGGGAACAAAAAAGCACTGGACAGGTTGTATTGCTGGAGGGCTGGATACCTGAGTAAAATCGCCTGTATATCACTTCCTTACCGCTCAGTAAGTTCATAGCAGCTTATACAAAAATAAGTAATATTGCTAAAAACAATTTGGATAGAAATTCCTACTGTATAATTATCATACAATTAAACATAACATTTTTTCTTCCCGGCAAAAATTCTCAAAATATAGTATTTTAATAATATTTTGAAAATATGATTAGATTGTCTGCATTTTAAGATATTACACTGGTATGCATGATTCTGGGATTTCCTGCAAAACATGTCTCATTTACTAATTCTGATGTACTGATCTCAAAGCCACAATCCGTTATTTTCTCTCATATGCACAAAGAAATTTGATGTAGGCTTACTTACGGAAATGCATGCTATTATGCATTACAAGGATATGTCGTCCCAACTTCTTTCAAAATGCGTTAAACTGAAAAGACATGAAGCTGTTATTCTCCCAGTTGCATTGTGCGGATGTGAAACATGGTCCCTTACTTTAAGGGAGGAGAAAAGATCACAAGTATTTCAGAATAAAGTTCTTAGGAAAAAAATTTGTCCAAGGAGAGATGAACAGATAGTGAATGGAGAAGAATATGTAACAGTGAGCTACATGATCTTTATAGGAAAACAGTTGTAATATGAACACTTAATTCACGTAGACTGCGATGGGTAGGACATGTGGCACGAATTGGGAATGAAACAGGGGAATGGAAGCTTCTTGTAGGAAATGCAGAGGGAAAACACCAAGTTGGTAGACAAATAATGAGGTGGGAGAATAGCATTAACCATGATTTGAGGGAAGTAATTACAGAAGGGATGATTGGAAAACATTAGCTCAGGATAGAGATGTTTGGAGAACTTATACCCGCGCGGGCACGAACTTACGGGATCGATAGTGACAGTGTGTTAGATATTTTCATTATAATTAAACAATTTTTTAGATATGTTTTTAATGTAGTTCTGTGTATAGTTCTAAATTCATTTGAAGTTAGGAGATAAAAAAACTGGGCTTAGGCCTATATTCAGATGTAGTCGGCGGCGGTTGTCTAGTGATTATGTTCCTTGCCTCAAATCCCGAGGTTCGCTGGTTCAAACCTGGGCGAGGTCGATTGATTTTTAGGATGGACAAATTCTATGGACGTGTCCTCCGGGAGGGATTTCATGCCGTGGATCCCGAGTCGTAAAAGAACCGCAAATCTGAATAAAAAGGCTTCTGTCCAAATTTAACCGACGTTCATCCATCCAAGTAAAATGTAGTTGCCTACTAGATGTCTCTTTGAGGCGATGTGCTAACCACATGTCACTCGTTGATATCCGTAGATAAATAAGCGTAAATAAATTACCTTCCTTAAGAAATTTCCGTTGGAAAATAACTGTGTCCCCATACGAAACGTATGGGGTGTATACATATTTAAATATAAGTGGTCAGTTAAGAAGAGTGCTCAAATAATAATTCACTCATCCCCGGGAAAAATCAGATAAGTCAATTTTTTCCAGCTGTCTTTTTTAATTTTCTTAATGAATACGCTTCATATGACAATACTAAGATAAGTCAATTATTTATTATATTAGCTACTAGCTAATACCCGGCGTGCGCTGCTACGCCTAAATAAATGCAAAATAATGTGATTATTTGTGTAGTTGAATAAGTAGGAGGAAAAATAACTATAAATTTATATTTTTTTAGATATCTTGTGCTCATTACCCAACGTTGCCCGGAAATCTACTTATCCCGATCTTCTTGAGATAAATGAGCTGAAATATGAACATTAATGAGTTTTATGTTTAGTTGAATATGTAAAAGGAAAAATTTATATCGTAATTAGGCCTATGTATAGATACCCCGTGCTGTTTACCCGGCCTTGTCCGGGAATCTACTCACCCCGATCTCTTGGTATAAATGAGCTGAAAGACAAAAATTAATGTAATTCTTATCATTAGTTGAATAAGTAAAATTAAAAATAAGTATAAATGTACTATATCGTAATTATTTTAAGATTCTCCGTGCTGATTACCCGGTGTTGCCCGGGATCTACTTATCTCGATCTTCTTGGCATAAATGAGCTAAAAGACAAAATTCGTTATTGTGCATTATCCGTAAAAGAATACCTGCCATGCGCTGCTATGCTTGCACAGGAATCTATGCACGCACTTGTCTCGATTTTCTCGGCACCAATGAAGGACAAAAATGGTTATTGTGAGTTATCCGTAAGAGATAAACATATATGCTGTCGCGGGCTTCTTTAAGTCTAAAGTTCTAGTAGCTTACTATTCCTACAGAATTGCATTCTGTTATCATTTTTAATATAGAACTTTTGAGATATTCAATTCTGTGTACGTTAATTTTGTGTATGTGTTATGGTTTAGACAGCGTAAGCCATTTAAGCGTCCAAAGAGCTACTTTTTCACGTTTTCCACTACAAAGTGCAATTTTTAAGGGTGTAGGAGTTGAGTATCACAACTCTCATATAGGCTATGTTCATCTCGGTAATCTCCTGAATATTTTACAAAAGCCCCATCACAATCGGATCAACAGTATGGCCGCGCATAAAGTACGAACAAACAAACAAACATTTATTTTTATATAATAGTTAATAGACAATTTATGTTTTAGATAAGTTTCAATGGGTGGAAGTTCACTGGAAAAAAATATACATCGACTTGTCTTGTTTATGCCAGTTTTTGAGTTCTGTTTTTTTTTCTCCAGAGATGAATGAATTTATGATTAAGTGGGTTGTGGATAATATTAACTTAAGATACCGGTAATAACAACGTAAATTAGATAGATCAGAATGAGGAAGTGTATTTTATTATTTCTCGTGTTGTGAAAAATTGGTAGGCCTATGTGTCGGAGAAATGCAGGGTGTTTCACAATAAGTATTACATACTATTAGGGGTTGTAGAGGGGATTTAGTAGATAAGGTTTTGATAAGAAACTCATGTCCGGAAACGTACCATTTCGTTGTAAAATAGGTTAGAAGATCGGAACACAATGACTGATATCGCGTGTCTTGTGTTTCAGGATAAGTATTACAGGTTTCTAGGGGTTGTACTACAAGTATGGTTCCACGTGGGGACTCTGTCGTTCGTTGCATGAAGTGCACCTACGACGCATGTTTTAATACACCACGCCACACAAGATCTGCAGCCAGAATTGTTGCAAGATCTTCCTCCGACTCGACAGGTGTAGTACAACCCCTAGAAGTCTGTATTAGCCTACTTATTTTGAAACACATGATACACGATATCAGCTCATTGTATTTCGATCTTCAAACTTATTTTACATCGAAATTGTACGTTTCTGGACATGGATTTCTTATCAAAACTTTATCTACTAGGTCCCTTCTTCATCCCCTAGAAGTACGTATTACTTATTCTGAATCACTCTGTATATGAGTTAATATATGCATTCAACTTGTTAGATTTAACCTATTCAGATATTATTATAGAAACTCCAAGGAAAAATTATAATTTGTATACCAGTGAATTCTGGAAACGTTTGCTATTATCCATTACAAGGACCCTTGTCATCCTAAAATTCACTCTAAAAATGAATATCATGGAGGATAAACAATGAACATCACAAGAAGCAAGAATTGAGAAAATTTAATTTATAAAGGTAAATTTCAACTGTAGGGGGCACGCCGTAGCGTAGTGGTTAAGGCACTTCGCTACAAGCCGGAAGGTCGAGGGTTCGAGTCCCGGTGGGGTCAGGATTTTTAAGCTGGCCCAAACCTTCTGGCGGCACTATGCCCTGGGGTCGACTCAGCCTCTAACATGAAATGAGTACCAGACGCTTGTTCTGGGGTAAAGGCGGCCATCACGGAGGGCTGACAATCCGGCTGACATCAAGTGCCGATTGTCAAGAAAAAGTGGGAGCCTTAACCTCCTGCTACCCCAAGGGCCTCCTGAGGCCTGTAGTGGAATCACTTTAAAATTTCAACTGTTGATTTCACTGAAACAATCAATATTTTTGCAATGTCAATTGAAAGATTTTAAAAAAATACACCAGGTGCCGGCGTTATCTCTACTTTTTATCTTGTGACATTCCTAGTTTTTGCCTCGTACCCTTCATATGTTAAACCAAAACATATAGATCTATAAATCGAATATTCTTCCAGAGCATTATATGAATGGCAGGCATGGTCACTTATTTTGAGAAGAGGAAATATTACAAAAATATGTGATTAAAGTGCTTTGGAAAATGTATGGATTAACGAGAGACGAGCAGACAGGACATTGGATTAAAGTAAAAACATATAAACGAGCTAAATTATCTTTATGGGATACCATATATTATAAGAACAGTTAAGTTTTGTATATTACGGTGGGCAGGACATGCGGCATCAATGGGGATTGAAAGAGGGGCATGAAAATTTCTTGTAGGAAAGCCGGAGAGAAGCTCCCAGTAGGTAAGTTAAAATGATCAGGGAGAATAACTTTAACAATTATTTGAAGGAGGTGAATTATTGCAAATATTAAATATTAGCTAATACCCGGCGTGCGCTGCTACGCCTAAATAAATTATAATTACTGTGCTTTTATGATTATTTCAATAAGTAAAAGGAAAAATAATTACAAATTTATATTTTTAGATACCCGTGTTGATTACCCGGCGTAGCCCGGGAATCTACTTATCCCGATCTTCTTGACATAAATGAGCTGAGATATGGAAATTAATGTGTTTTGTGTTCAGTTAAATAACTTGAACGAAAACTTTATATCGTAATTATTTTTAGATACCCCGTGCTGTTTACCCAGCGTTGTCCAGGAATCTACTCATCCTGATCTTTTTGGCATAAATGAGCTGAAAGACAAAAATTAAAGTACTTCTTATGATTAGTTGAATAAGTAAAATAAAAAAACTAATTATAAATGCATATCGTAATTATTTTAAGATTCCTCGTGCTGATTATCCGGTGATACCCGGGAACCTATTTATCTCAATCTTCTTTGGCATAAATGAGCTAAGAGACAAAACTCATTATTATGAGTTATCCGTAAAAGAATACCCGCCATATGCTGCAATGCTTGCACAGGAATCTACGAACTTGTCTCGATATTCTTGGCATGATGAAAGACAAAAATGGTTATTGTGAGTTATCTGTAAGAGATGAACAGATGCTGTCGCGGACTTTTTTGTAGAGCGTTTTGAGATATTAAATTCTGTGTACATTAATTTCTTGTATTTGTTATGGTTTACGCAGCGTAAGCCATTTAAGCGTCCAAAGAGCTACTTTTTTCAAGTTTTCCACTACAAAGGGCGATTTTTAAGGGTGTAAGAGTTGAATATTACAATTATATTATAGCCTATGTTCATCCCGGGAATCTTCTGAACATTTTGCAAAAAGCCCCATCACAATCGGATTCAACGGTATGGCCGAGCATAGAATACGAACAAAGAAACAAACATTCATTTTTATATATTAGATTATCTCAGGAAATGTATGTATGGAGAACTTACGTTCGCTCGGACATGAACCACGGAGTGTAGAATTATGGACATGATACCTTTGTGACAAAATTATTAAAAGTGTGAAATATAAATTTATTTCAAATATCATGTAAATAAAATGCGAATTTCTTTCTCAAATCGTGGTTAATTTTATTCTCTCGCCTTATTCTTTTTTATCTGATTTCTAATCATCCCCTGTATAATTCATTCCGTTCAAAACATGGTTAAAGTTACTCCCCCACCTCATTCTTGGCTTACCTACTGGGCGATTTCTCTTTGGTATTCTTAAAGTAAGTTTTCATCTTCCACTTTCATTCCGCATTAGTGTCACATGTCCTGTCCATCACATATACATGACAATTAACAGTTCTTATTATATCAGGTTTTGCATAGAGATCATATAGCTCACTGTTTAGAAGTCTTCTACATTCACATATGAGGACAATAGACAAATCAAATTTAATTTGCATATATCACCTATAGCCTACAACTTACCGTATATAATTTACATATTATCATAAGTAATGCCACAACTGATTTCCAATTTATCTAGAAAATTTGGAAATTAAGAGTGGCATTTGTTAGGACTATTTAATGAATGAAATTAAGCTGTTTACTCATAAATCATTATTAAAATATAGTTATTTTTAAATATTTATATATTTAATGTAAATGGCGATGTTTAAAAACAAGTGAGAAATGTTTGGTTATGTTTCATTTGTTCATCACTGCAAATTGATCATATTATTTATTGCCAAATAAGATCGCATAATTGTAAGAATTCACCCTAGTGGAGAAAAAATTATACACATTAAACTGTATATTATAACCAACATTATAAGTTATTAATTCTTTTTTTCGGAACAACTCAGTGAAATCTGTATTTAAAAACACAGTTATTGAACACACAATTATCAAATGTATAGTTCGAAGGAATCTGTTCATTATTCGATACATTCAACGTATTTGTCACTGGAAAATAATGTTCTGACTTGTTCAGAATATTAAAAGGAAGGAGCTTTCTTTATTTTGGTATTCAAAATTCGATAATTATCGAGGTGAAACACGACTGTCTTTGGTTGTAAAACAAAATTCATTGAAACGTGATTTAGACATTGACTCCTATTTGGAGCATGAATTAAATAGTCACCTAAACAACTTACCAAATTTAATTTACACATTATTTTATATTATCACTTATACAACTTACATTTTTAGCCTATAGTTGGTTGGTTAGAGGTGCAATGTCTTCCAATCATTTGATGAATTATTGGGATAGCAGTTATTGAAACCACCTACTGTTAAACAACAGTTGGACATCACACTGTGCTGTTATGAGCTGATCCTATTAATTAATCAAACAACCAGACTGTCAATCAATTCAACTATCAGTTAATCTGTCACATCTTTCATTTTCAATAAGTTCACTACTTCATAACTCCTAACATGGGCGCAATAACGACCCAAATGATTTGGAAAAATTGCTTAATTTTTTTCATATAAATTCGTATTACAATTATTTAATTATACATTCCGGTAATAATTATTATAATCTTAATTCTCGCACCGTTTCCTCTCTCTCTCTCTCTCTCTCTCTTTCTCTTCGTCTTAAATTCTGTTCCTCTTTCTTTCTCTCTTATTTCTCTTACTTTTCCCCTTTTTTCTCCCTTTATTCTAATCTTTCTTTGACTCTTACTTCCTCTTTCTCTCCTTTCTCTCTATTTCTTTAATTTTCTCCCTTTCTCCTTTTTTCTTTTCTTCCTTCCTTTCTCTTTCTTTCTCCCTATATATTTATATCTACCTTTCTTTTTTTCTCTTTTTCTTCCATTCTCTTTTTTCTCCCATTCTCTTTCCTTCTCGCTTTATCTTTCTTTCTCTCATTCTCTTTCATGACTTTTATCATTCTTTTTCTATATTTTTCTTTCTCTCTCTCTCCCTCCCTATTTCTTTCTTTCTTCCTCTTCAACCTGGTTGAGAGGTAGACAAGACCTTAAGGTCTTAACTCTGTCAGATAAAATTAAACTTATTGTTATCTCTTTCTATTTTCTTTATCTGTTTCTCATTTTCTCTCTCCTTTCTGTTTCTCTCACTTTCTCCTTTTCTTTCTTTTTTCTCTCCTTTTCTTTCTCTTTCCCTCTCTTTCTTTATCTTCCTCTCTCTTTCCCTTTCTGTCCCTCTTGTTTCTCTTTCTCTCTTTCTTTCTTTTCTTTCTCTATTTCTTCACTTCTTCTCCTTTTTATTTTTCTTTCTCTTTTTCTTTTTTCTCTTTCTCTCTTTTTCTTTGTCTTTCTCTTTTTCTTTCTGTTTCTCTCATTTTATTTCTCTGTCCCTCTCTAGCTCTCTTTTCCTCCTCTCTTTTTTCCGTTTTTATGTTTCACTTTTTTTCATTTTTCCGTTTTTTCTCATTTTTCTCTCTTTTCTTTCTATCTTTTTCTTTTACGTTTCATTATTTGCCTATAAGCCTACGTATGTATTTCTTTATTTCCCTCTTTCATTATTTTACTCTAATTTTTTTCTCTCTCTCTCTATTTCTTTTTCTTTCTCTCCTTTTCTTTCACTCTTCCTTAATCGAACTTCTCCTTATATAGGATAATTTACACGTTCTTTTGTCGGTCTCAATGGACTACTTCTTACTGTCCTCGCGAGGTCCACTAGTTCAACCCGGCTAGGATTTTTTAAGGGCGCAGAAATCCTGGATTTGGCTTCCTTCCGAAGAGAAGTATGACCTTCTGACCTTGTAAAATAAGAGATGTAATGAAAATTTGTCAGCCTTTTTCTAGCCCGAATTTTGACTTCGACTCTAATTAATTGTGGTGCTAAAATACACCATTAAATAAAATTACAATATATGCCTCAACTTATGTGGAGAGAGTTTTTATATATTGATCACATACCTTATTTCTTATACTACACAAGGATATGGATGCTTTCCCCGGAAAGTTCTCAGCACGATGTCTTAGCTACCGTGACCTCGTGAATATTTAGAACAAGACCTACCGTTAATCTCATACATTCACATTAAATATGTTATGGATGTTTACGAGGGCAGTTCATGTTCTAAGAATATTTGGCTTTATTTATTTCCTATTATTTATTTTACAAGCGAAAAAAAAAACTCTTTAAAACATTGACTTTCGGACTATTTGAATAGAATTTGTCTTGTCGTGTTTGTCTTTGCCAGTCTTAAATATATTTGCATTACAGTTTAAAACACAAAAATAGACATGTTACAGATAGAACAGAGAGAGATTAATGATAAACAAGATTTTCTGTAGAATGGATGAGTCTATTCATTAGTTGCTAAGGTTCTGTGGTGGTGTGTTGTTCAGTTTGCATTTCAGCAGTTATTGGTTACAGATCGGGAAAGTGAAAATTTGTATAATACTATCATAGCAGTGGAATAGAAAAACATACCAAAGTTTTAAAACGCCACCTACTCAAAGTAAACTAAAAATCAAAATTCAGCACAGACAATCTTGTGAAATAGCAAATATTTACAAGCTAATATCAATAGAGGTGAGAACAAGAGCTCCTGTTAAACTGAAATTTATCCAAGAAATAATAGCGGTGGCAACTGGTTTGTCACTAAATACTGTACGCAGAATAGAAATTGAATTAGAAGATGTCGTTTTCTATTCTGCATAAAGATAGATCAGGAAATAAAAAAAAACAGTTTCGGTTTAATGAAGAAGTCGTTCGCCATATAGTAAACGATTTTTAGCTTGATAGATAATACATATTTTTTTAAAAAACTAAAACAACACGCTTTATTAGAAAACCGAACTAAAAAATGAAAAAAAAAATTAATTTCCAACACGCTTGGGATAAAATTAAAGTGGTCAACAAAAAAATCATCTCCAACACATCTAGAATAAAACTAGAGTTATCTACAAAAAAAAATAATTTTACCATCTAAAGCGTGGGATACTCTATATCAATTAATGTATTTAATAATAAACAGGTATTGGTAAAAGTAAAGTCTCTAAGAAGAATGTAAACACCATAAAAAGCACCCCACAATTTAATGGTAAAATTATGTTTTTTGTAGATAACTGTAGTTTTATTCTAGATGTGTTGGAGATGATTTTTTTGTTGACCACTTTAATTTTATCCCAAGCGTGTTGGAAATTAAAATTATTTTTCATTTTTTAGTTCGGTTTTCTAATAAAGCGTGTTGTTTTAGTTTTTAAACTATTATTTATTTTTTATTTTTTAGTTTGGTTTTCTAATAAAGCGTGTTGTTTTAGTTTTTTTAAAACTATTATTTATTTTTTATTTTTAGTTTGATTGCCATAAACCGGAATCCCATGAAAATGTAATTGCTTACGATATTTTTAGTGTCTAGGCATGAATATAATTATATATATTTTTAATTATTATTATCTAACATTATAATATTTTTGAATATTTTAATATAGATAAATAGTTACAGTTAATCGTATCCTTCTCATTTTTTTGGATAAATTACAATGTGGTCAGTTTACAAAATTGTCATTAATATTTTACAGAATAAGATAAAAATGTAAATATCTTTAAATTCGATGCTATTGTAGTATGAGCTAATAATTATACTCTTCTAAAAAAATCCTCCGGACCGGATTTGAACCAGCGACCTATGGATTACTGAAATTATATACCACTACAGTCCACCACTCTACCAACTGAACTACCAGAGGATATTATATTAATTTCTTACAACGATGGACTAAAAAGTCGATAAGTCCGCAACCTATTATATATTACACATTATATATTATTTATTAAATTATTGTATTGTCATTGGTCCTTTACAAGTATACAAAGTTTCAAGTCGATCCAATGTTCTTAAGGGTGAAAATCGTGTTGAAAGATTCCGTTACATAGATAGATACAGGTCGGGCTAATATAAAGCGTGTAAAAAGAGACCAACTTTAAAGAGAATTAAATCTAAATTAGAAAAGTTAAAAGAAATTGATGCCAGTCTTATCTACCTTACATAAGGCACTCAAGAACACTTAGGTTAAAAGAAAAGAAGAAAGAAAATAAAGAACTAAGAAGAACAGATATATTTTGTTTAAACGGAACAAAATGTATGCCCATAGGATTGCATATCAACAGTCCGCATATGAAGTGAATGAAAGTGCGGGACGAGGTGTGAGAGGGGAAATCCAACTAAACACGCCCACAAATAAAGGATATGTCACATGTCAGTGTGTTTATTTTAGACTATTCTACTGATCATTTTGCATCAGGCTTGGAACTAGCACGTCCGCTGAGAGACTGAAATATTCAGATAGTACAATCCCTCATGACGTAATATGCTGCGTAAGAGATTCCCCGTAGTTACTTTCTTCTGAGCTGTGGACTTGACGTGCAAACATACAGGCAAGATAAAACATACATTCACTCCTCCCATTCAACACCATATGCCTGGAATGATAATAATAATGATAATAATAATAATAATAATAATAATAATAATAATAATACTTTATTTATTCTGACAGAGTTAAGGCCATAAGGCCCTCTCTTCCACTCAACCAGCACAAATACAAATAAATATTTGACAAATATAGATATACACTATACTAAATATAAACAGTTAAAGATACAATAAATGTAGCAATGTAAATTTCATGTACAAACAACATTGTATAGGGTAATAACAATAATGGTACGATAATAATAATAATAATAATAATAATAATATAAATATGATAAATTATACGAGAAACACCAATTAATATATGAGGAGTTCAGAGCAAAAGTGAACCAAGTCCACTTTTGACTCTCTTGAGAAAAAATGAATCAAAGTTAAAGCCTTATATTTAATTCCTCTTAAAATATACATTTATTTATTTTACATCTCAAAGGGTGAATTTCAACTTAACTTAATAATCATTAAGAACTTAAATTATACTTTATCTAAGTACACATTTTAAATTTTATATTCAGATTCTTGGACTTGGTTCACTAGTGCACTGAACTTTTTTGTATCAATTTTTTCAGCACATCATCTTTATTATTACTACTGCCATTGTTATATTAATATCTTTAATTGTGGTTTTAAATGAATATGAGCATGATTTGTAGGTTTTTAATCTTTGTTTTACACAAACACAACTTCATCCCCACTTACTGAATCAACATCTTCTTCCTGCACATCCTGATTCCTAGCGTGAGACCTGGTTCTTCCAGTAGTTTGAAGGTTCCGGTAGTAAGCATGGTGTAATGGTGGAATAAATTTCAGTAGATCAAGCATATCACTCTTTTTGTCTACTGTTACTATCCTTCTAGTCTTGTAGAGTAGGTCCAATGGGATGTTAGCCAATGATTGTATCGGATTCCCCTTTCTCTTCTTCATGAAATTTACCTCACTGAAATCTGCCATGTCATTCAGTGTCTCTTTAAATTTCATAGACAAGGGAGTATCCCTTTGAAATCGCATCCAACGGATTTTGAGCCAATTTACGGCTTGTCCATCAGTTGTTTGTTTTCTGTTAGTGATGACCTGCTCCATTTTATAAGTGGATACAAAATTGTCCCGTTTCATTTTTACAATTTCAAATTTTGGAGCCTTCCGTTTTGCAGATTTTATTATATTGACCCAGTCATCTGGCCCATAAATATACTGTGTTTTCTTTGCAGCTTTTTCTATTAAAGCGAAGTCAGCATCATTAGGCAGAAACGAATGACCAGATACCATAAATTTGTGGTCTAAAATTTTTACCTCCATTTATGGATCTTATACAAGCCTTAATAGACTCAATACCATTTTAATGTTTCTGTTTTGTCCTGTGCATGCATCAGAATAAAGTATGATGTGGTTGTGGTTTGTAGCATATTTCTTTAGGTGAGTAGTAATGCAACTTGCTACTTCTTGAGATCCTCTGCCTGCTTCAGTCTCATCCCACAAATACATACAAGCTAATGATTGATTGAAAGAATAAATTCCAAGATTGTAAACATACATATTTCTTTTATAATATGCTGTGGATGTTGTCAGTTTAGGGTATGGCAAAGCCTTCTGTAAATCGAATGTAGCCACATATAATTCAGTAGATGCATTTTCTTTATCAGACGTCATACAATCTCTACATTGCTGAGCTCTGGCCAAGTGCAAGTCTTTTTCTAGTTGAATTGCTGCTTTCTTTGTTTCATCAGATTCATTTGAGATCTTCAGCTGTAGTTCATCACACGTTCGACAAGTATCAGTGTAAGGTGGCTTAAAATGTAAGTTAAACTTTGTACTGAACACATGGTAATAAAACTTCTCTTTTACAGGGGTCTTATTTTCTTGTTCACATTTCTCCACATATAAATCATACATTTTGCGTATATTGAGATCCGGATTGAGATATTTCCTGTTGGGATTATCCTTACGTGAATAATGACTTTGAAACGCAGGAAATGATAGGATGTGATTCACAACATCTGAATCATCAATAGCATTAACTGAAGAGGATTTCCCACGATTGTCAGTCACTGCAAATACTTCTGGTTTTGACAGAGTCCTATAAAGTCTTCCCCAACTAATTTGAAAAGTAGCCAGAAAAAATTTCTTGCACACAGGTACACTTTCATCAGACAGTCTGAGAAAATATTTGAAAGTGTTTGATTTAGAACTTCTAGTATTCTCACGTGGACGCCTCCTCTGGAATTTAGCAGCTTGCACAAGGCCACGAAGATACACATTTTGCTTAGAGTAATCTCCAAGTTTCCAAAATGATCTGAAGCATTCCCTGTGATCTTTCACATTGATTTTCTCCTTACATTTTCGTGAACAATGACAGTTAATTTCTGGGTCAAAGTCTTTCTCTGAAACAGTACTACCTTTCTTGTTTACATACTCTTGACCAGTGTTACGCAGATGTTTACTTGAATTCCGCTTCCGGGTATCTTCATTCCTGGTCCTCTTCCTTCCACGTTGTGCTTTATCCATCTCATTTTTCCCACCTGAATTATTTAAACATTTTACAACAGGGCTTAGCTACAGAAGTTGCAGCAGTACTACTATTCTCGTAAGCCTCTTCACTATCTGTAAATAATATAATATTAAACAATTGATTACGTCACTGATAATGTCACAATAGTTTTAATAAAAATAAATAAGTAAATTGAAACATAAGAATGACAAAACCTAACCTATAAGACCTGTATTACAATGTTTTAATTGAAATGAGCTTACCTTCATTTTCATCTGTAGCACTACTGTCAAGAATATAATCACTGTCATCTTCCATGATTTCCAAAATAATTATATTCACTATTTCTTCAGTATTTACTACCACAATGCACTCAAAAACAAGAACATAAAACAATGTGCTATGGATTCCCTCCAATTTCTTTCTGATGCAATCAATCTGTTGGACTTGGTTCAATATTGCTCCGAAAGATGGCACTAATATGTCACAGCTTTATGCACTCTGGAGGAATAGTATTGAAATTCGGACTTGGTTCATTATTACACCGAATAACTACCATAATTTACTATCATAAAAGGGAAAAATAAGATATTTTAAATTTTGGACTTGGTCCACTTTTGCTCTGTACCACTCATATATACCTTACACTGGGTAATAATGAAGTCGAGGTTAGAGCAAATATAAATTTAGATTTCTTTTAAAAGACGCCAATGTCCGGCAGATACACTTCAAGGTCTTTTCACTCCAATTTCCGAAGGAAATAAAATAATAATCATTCGTGCTGGCGGTGAGCAAGACTTTGTATCGAATGCAAAATGTAAGATTTAAATCAGGCCAGAAATCTGGTGATTATCACGATGCTAAGAATTATAAGAATTGTGAAAAATGGCTTAGAGAGAAACTAATATATTTTATATAAAATTTTATTTACAGCATATTCCATTACAAATAAAGTAATACTAAATGCATTTTTATACAAAATTATTTACATGAAATTATTTGTACAATTGTATTTATGGTTTCATTTATGTTCTATGGCTAATTGTAATACTATGATCCATTTGTTTTACTTATCTTACTTAATAGTAACAGTATATAGTTCACTGTATTGGCTTTGTTTTACTCTGTAACCTATCTAAATCTAGTTTTTAATGGCGGAAAGTGACTAGACGTGTTGTGTATCGCTCGTGACCAACATATTATTTTGAAGGTGTGATCACATTCTAAGTCGTTTAAAACATCATAACTGATAGTTTGTGTTATATAAAACAATTTGGCTAAGTTAAATTCATAAGATGGTCCCCAAGAAGAATAACTCAATGGAAATAGAAGAAGTGGTGAAACGTGTCTTACAAGAGTCGCTACAAGATGCTACCATGCTGTCAAGTGTTGCCAACATAATAAAGGAGACTGTTGCTGCGGCGGTTATAGAATTAAAAGTGGCATTGGAGCAAAGTCACGCCTTAATCAGTGAGCTCCAGAAATCTATTCAGGACCGTGATAACAAGATAGTGACTTTGGAATCTAAGATTGATAGCTTAGAACAATACCAAAGGCGTCAGTGTGTGCGTATTTTTGGTATTGCGGAGGAAGAAAATGAAGACACAGATGCCATCGCCTTGCAGGTAGCAGAGAAAGTTGGTGTTAGTCTCCAGGTCAGTGACATTGACCGTAGTCATCGAGTAGGTAGAAAAACAGATGGTGGACGACCTAGGGCTGTCATTGTTAAATTTGTGTCCTACCGTAAGCGAAGTGAGGTGTTTCGAAATAAAAAGAATTTGAAAGGCAGTGGAATTACGATTCGTGAGGACCTTACTAGTCCTAGGCATCAGTTACTTCGCGAAGCTATAAATATTCATGGCGTAACCAATGTCTGGACCCAAGATGGTTCTGTCATTGTTAAGGTAGGAGACAGAAAAAAGCGAATAAATCATATATCAGATCTCAGGTCAGAGTGATAATTATCAACTCAGAAACTCGTTACTTTTTGTAATTTATTTTTATTAGTATTTAATTATTTACTGTGTTCATTTTTTTCATAATTTTTTCGCGTATAATCTATTTTTTTATTAATTTAATTTTGTACTTCATATACTAAACACCAATTGATATTTCATACTTACGGTTTTCTTGTTTTAGTTAGTAACATTTCAACCATAGATTTAAGGAATGCAC
This sequence comes from Diploptera punctata, assembly GCA_030220185.1. NCBI lineage: Eukaryota > Metazoa > Arthropoda > Insecta > Blattodea > Blaberidae > Diploptera > Diploptera punctata. The sequence continues at coordinate 1,459,631 of JASPKZ010007261.1, forward strand.
CTGCAGCCCCTTTTCGGTCTTTGACAGTTCCATTGTCCCCATCTCAACATACCCCTTCCACCTCAGACCTTTTAAAATCACGTTTCTCTTTGAACAGCAATACACTCAAAATAACACATTGTAATGCACAGTCACTCCTGTCCCACTTCTCAGAATTCCAAACTATATTTTCAACACTAAATCTGCATGCCATTTTAATTTCTGAAACATGGCTGAAAAATACCCTTCCTTCTTCTCTTGTAAACATGCAAAATTACACCTTGATTAGGAATGACAGATTCGGGAAAATGGAGGCGGCGTGGCGATGTACATACGTTCCGATCTACAACCAAAAATTGTATCCCATTCGCCTAGTGAATACTCGTCTCGACCCGAATACCTATTTATAGAAATTAGAGCGAAAATGCAGAAATGTTTATTAGGAGTAGTTTATAAGCCCCCAAATGTCGGTCACCTGCATGACATTGAAACAGTACTCCAAAATCTGATACCATCTTATTAACATGTAATTGTACTAGGAGACTTCAATACTAATCTATTAGCCACAAATTCTTACAACACTATACTATTACAGACAATGTTCCAGTCATGCAATATGACAATACTGCCTTCAGAACCAACCCATCATACTAGGTATTCTGACACACTACTAGACTTAATTATAACAAATAATCCTCAAAAAGTTATAACTAGTGGACAGATAGAAGCTCCAGGCATCTCTGCACATGACTTAATATACATTGAATATTCACTCCTTTGCTCTAAACGTAGACCTAGACTTGTAACATACAGAGACTTGAAACATATAAATTATGCGCAATTAATTGATGACGCTGCAAAACTACCTTGGAACAACATATGGACACTTAGAACTGTAGACGAGAAAGTTGAAAATTTTAATGACATGATTTTACAATTGTATGACAAACACGCACCTATCAAGACTAGACGTATAAACAGACCACCTGCACCCTGGATGTCTGATAATATCCGCTTGCTTATGACAGAGAGAGACGCAGCATTTAGGAAATACAGGAGGAACAAAGAACTGACAGACTTACAGACATACAAACATCTGAGGAATAAAGTCAACCAGACTGTAAGGAATGCAAAACTAAGATATGCCCATACTTTTATTACACAATCTATGTCCAACTCAGCTGACATGTGGAAACATTTAAAATCAATAGGCCTCTGTCAAAATAAACTACAGGTAGAAACAGCTGACCTACCACTAGATGAGTTGAATGACCATTTTACCCGCCTCCCTTCTGACAACACCTCACAACAAAAACAACAGACAATAGATGAACTAATGTCATATTCCCAACCTACCCGAGACAAATTCTTTTTTTCCTATATCTCACCTAATGACGCCAAAAGAGCAGTATTACGTATTAAATCTAAAGCACAAGGAATAGACAATATAACAATAACTCTCCTGCAAAAAATAATAGACATTATTCTCCCAACAATAACCCACATTTTTAATGCCTCTATAATGACCGGGACTTATCCCAGACTCTGGAAAATGGCTCTAGTTCGTCCTACACCGAAATCAAACACTCCCACAACACTCGATGATTATAGACCAATTAGTATTCTTCCCTGTTTATCTAAAGCACTGGAACACATAATACACTCACAGTTAACAGACTATCTCACCACACACGACTTACTTGATGAACATCAGTCTGGTTTTAGAACAGGACATCACACAAGTACTGCACTACTTGACATTGTAGAGGACATAAGAGACTCAATGGACAAAAGCAAACTCACCGCAATAGTCCTACTCGACTACAGCAAAGCCTTTGACACAGTAGATATAGACTTAATGCTAGCGAGACTAAAGACACTACATCTGTCGGAAAACTGCCTTGATTGGTTTGCATCTTACCTCACTAATCGTCAGCAATCAGTTTCTGTTAATAATCGCATTTCTTCCTGGTGCTTGGTGAGGAAAGGGGTACCTCAAGGCGGCGTCCTCGCTCCTCTTCTCTTCTCGATTTATATTAATGACGTGACCAAGAAACTACAAAACTGCAAGCATCATCTTTACGCCGACGACCTACAGATTTACACACACTTTAGGCCTGACGAAATTAATGAATATATTGACAAAGTAAACACTGACCTCAGGCATATATCTTTATGGTCCAGACAATATGGGCTGAAACTAAATGTAAACAAAACGCAAGCAATAATTATCGGACATCCAAGGCTATTACACCTCATAAACAATGACAATATGCCGGCTGTCATATTAGATAATGAACAAATTCCTTATACCGACGTCGTTAAAAACTTGGGATTTTACTTAGATTCTAATTTAAAATGGCATGAGCAAGTAAAACAAACATCTAAAAGGATCTTCTCCATAATGCATTCCCTAAAGCGACTTAAACATTTTCTTCCTACAACTCTTAAAAGAATTTTAATCCAAACTTTAGTGATGCCGCATTTTGACTACTGTGACGTTCTACTAACTGACATAAGTGACGGATTGTCGGACAAACTGCAGCGTGTCCATAATATGTGTATCAGATTCATATTTAATGTTCGAAAATACGATCACATTTCTCCATTATTCCACGAATTGTCATGGCTACATCTAAAAGAGAGAAGAAAATCGCACTGTCTAATTCTCCTATTTAAGATCCTACATGCCTCGATTCCCAATTATTTATCATCCCGTTTCCAGTATCTATCCTCAAACCATAACTTAAACACAAGATCACAACATAGTCTCTTACTTAATATACCGCAACATAGGACATCACATCACTCCATATCATATACCATCTCCACTTTTCGCAACTGTAATTCCCTACCACAAGAAATAAGGGGTTGCCGGACATTGGCATCTTTTAAAAGAAATCTAAATTTATATTTGCACTAAACTCGACTTCATTATTATCCAGTGTATGATATATATATATATTAATTGGTGTTTCCCGTATAATGTAACATATTTATATTATTATTATTATTATTATTATCGTATCATTATTGTTATTACCCTATAAAATGTTGTTTGTACATGACATTTACATTGCTACATTTATTGTATCTTTAACTGTTTATAATTAGTATAGTGTATATCTATATTTGTCGAATATTTATTTGTATTTGTGCTGGTTGAGAGGAAGAGAGGGCCTTATGGCCTTAACTCTGCCAGAATAAATAAAAGTATTATTATTAAATCTATGGGGCGCCGTGGAAGCTAGCACGACGTTTAATTATGCACTTAAACACCATTTAAATGCAACAAATAATCATAAAACGATATATTAAACATGTTTAGCCCCGGATTTTAATTATCTTTAACTCATTTTACTCGTAAATAAGGGAAAAAAGTGGGACTATTTTCCTGTCATGACCACTCTGGTTACAAGACTTATTCTATGATCTAGCGATAACCACAGAAATAACCAGCGATAACAACATTAATAACCTGCGATAACCACACTAATAACCAGCGATAAAACACACATCTCTGTCCATAACACAGCATCTCCGTAGATAATAACTGATTTATGTCCGAATTTAACGGCGTAAAACATAAACAAATGTACATATTTAACCGCGTAAAAAAAGGAAAAAAAAGCTTTTATGGTTTTCACCTAGGTTATAATAATTGATTGAATTAGGTTAGGTTATCTTTTAGTTTCACTACATTTTAAATGTGTTTAAATGCTTAAAAAAGTACCTCTTCTATGGAAATCCAAAATGACTGTTACAACGTAAAATCATATCTCCACTCGTAAATTTCACATTACACTAACATACTTTCACGATGGTAATTTTCCGGGGATAAATGTTACATATATCACTTAGTAATGGGTTCAATTGCATTAAAAATGTCTTAAGTTGCGTAAGTAAATAGGCCTACCTGGTTATGTTCAACCCCACCATCTATTGATTTAATGTATAAGATTAATTTAAGTGTGCAATCCTGTACTAGTCTTATTTTAGTGAATGTCAATTTACCATATTTTGTTAATCATATTGTTCTTAAATAACCGTCTTTCTCTTTTTAATTTCATACATTCAAATAATTCATTATCTATAGTTTGTTCTACGCTTCCGCATGTACACAAGGAACTGTCTTTCATTTTAAAATGGTAGTATTAACTGTTTATTTTTCCGTGTCATGTTAAGAAAGTAGTTATTTTTCTACAATAAGCGAATAAATAAAACTCCAATTCCACTAAAAACCATGAAGACCTGGTTACTTCAGAAAGGGTTTGGTTTCCAGAATAGCTTACTGAAACTGAATTTATATAATTTAATTAAATCAAATAAACCTACACCCTGAATTTATAAAACATCCACTTTTACCAGAGTATTCGCATAGTGTACTTCCCTTACCATCTTCCACATCTAACTTGATCCAGTATAACTCATGTGGGGAAACAGTCAAGAATTAGGTAACAGAAAAAAAAGTCACTTTTAAAATCAACGACATAATTCAACTGACTGAATTTACGTCTCTTACATAACTTTAATCGGCCGCGATGGACTAGTGGTTATGCTCTTTGCCTCTGGTCCCGAGGGTCGCGGGTTCAAACCCGGCCTGGGGATGGAAAATTCCAAGGAGAAAGTCCTCCGGGAGGGACTTTAAGCCGTGGGTCCCGAGTCTGAAGATTTTCAGGCTCGTAAAAGATCCTTAAGCCTGAATGAAAAGGCCTCTAAGCAAAATTTACCGAATTTTCCCGTCCTAGTACTACCTTGGTTTCCTAGATGTCAGTATGAGACGGAACGCTGACCACGGACCACTCAAATGACATCTATACGAAAACAAGTGTAACTAAATTAGTATGGTTCAAATTCTTCCTTGTAGGGGGAGAGCGCCTAAATCTATGTTAAGGGAAAACATGAGCTTACAAGAAGAACATAACTTTAGAGAGAGATAATATTTGATCATGTAAAGAGAATATTTCAGAAGGAAAGGTTTACTGGATGAGAGAGTGGAATAAATTGTTAGAGATGGCAATTGGGACACCACCGATACCGATAGTACTGCATTTTCTTCTACACCTTTAAGGCATATGCCGAGAAGCTTTAAGGTCAAATTAGTACCCGAAGACCATTTGACCATAATAAAATATTCGACTTGTTAATTATGAAGAGATTAGTGAATGGTATGTATTGTCTTAAATGTTAGTGTTGTATTAGAGATGGGCCTGACATTGTGCTGGCAACTCATCTGGGAATGCCCTCCATGCTGTGTGGTCAAAAAAGTATTATGTGAGCCAGAGTTAGAATCCTTTCAAGGTAGATCGTGTCATTTTAAGGCCCAGATGGCGGGGGACTCACTTAAAAGACCTATAAAAAAGAGGTTAAACTAAGGAAAAGAAATATTTTTGTTGCTTTCCAAAAACAATGTTAAAAAATTAAAATTACTTTCGGTACATCTTTAAGTTTTTAGGCCTATGTTTTTAACTTATTGATCGTAATGTGTAGCGACTTAATTTACACCAGCACCTGCCACATCTATCGGCGAACAGTTAAACTACGACAAAACAATTCTATGCACAGAGTGCGCAGGTTTACTTTTTTAAGCTAATTTTGCAAGATAATTAAGTAACTTGTACAGAGTCTTTAAAAATGTATAGAACGTTTTTGCCATCTTTAATTATTTTATCTCATTTAAATGTGAAATAATAGTGAACAGTTGGATCCCTTAATTACAAGCTTAAGTTACAAGCATATAAAACTATAACAAACCAGCATTAACAAAAAAAAAAAAACCTTTCCTAACACATGGGAAAGGAAAGTCCTCAAGGAGAATATTTGATGCAGTATGTATTCGAGATTAATGGAGAATAAGAACATATAGTGAATTGGAAGAACTTTACAAAGCCCTAACAATAGTAGCTGACATCTAAACTCAGAAATAGTGGAAAGAGTCCAGAAGAAAGTATTATATACTAAACCAGAAGGAAGCCGATCGATCGGACGCCCGAGACATATATGAATGGATAACGTACAGCAGGATGTGCGTAGTCTGGGGATTCAGAATCGGTGGAGGTTGGCAGAATCGAGGTTTGAATGGCGGAAACAAGTAGTCTACGAGGCCCTGGTTCTGAATGGACCATAGCGCCGGAAATGATTATAATGGATATCTTATGATTATAAATAGAAAATTCTTCTTGAAGATACTGGGTTCGATCCATGATTGGGTCGAAATTTTTAAACTGACATAAACTTTGTAATTTAATGAGCCTATTTCTATTTCATGATCCTAGCCTCAACTCAGCATCTAATTGAAATGTTTACCAGATGTGTGTACTGCGAGTAACTGACACACTAGCTAACGTATCGTCCCATATTTTACATAGGTGGGAGTCCTAATCTCCTTATACTCAAAGATCCTCCTAAACTCTGTAGTTGGTTCACGTTATTTTCTCTTTGGGCTCTAAAGTTAGTGCAATTTAGTAGAATTCAAATACACAAACTTGGAATTCATTTTCTATTGATTTTATTCTTTTATACATTGCATATTTTCAAATGCTTAGGATTGTTTGTATCCGTGCAGTCGATTTCGTTTTTTAAGTTTAACCCGTCATTCCATAAAACTATTGGATGATAAGGATAATAATAATAACAAATAATAATAGTGGTAATAATAATAATAGTGATAATAATAATAACAATTCTCTATTCTATAGTGTTCTGCCCTAGGGCAGATCCTCCACTACAATCATAGCATTTTCAAGCAGTACTTTGCAGCTTTACTAGGGAATTATAGGTGTGGTAGCTTCCCGTTACTTTACACACCGTGGGATTATGATGATGATGGCTAAAATATGTTTGGGGACCTTTTGGGCCTCTGCGCTTCCTTACATTTGCCTTACAGGTTAGGAAATTTTCCGAAATAAATCTCACCCAGGAAGCTTTTCTAGACCGGGAATCAAACCCGGGCCCATTGAGTGACAAGGCAGCACGCTCTAATATAAATGGAGAAGAGTACATAACAGTGAGTACATGATCTTTATAGGAAACCAGATATAAGAAGTCTTGTAGACTGCGATGGACAGTACATGTGGCACGAATGAGGATTGAAAGAGGGACATGGAAACTTGAAGAGGGAACACGAAAAAGTTGGGAAAATCAACTGTTACCTGTTCTCAGTGCAGCAAACGCGCCTGTGAAAATACAGTGTTGTGTGAAAAATGTGTTTTCAGAATGAGACAGTAAATTCTGTTTGCTTCATCTAGTGGACTCAAATGTAATTGCTTTTTTTTTTTACGAGAGAACATAATTATGAATGTTACTGGAAAAATGGTATGATTTGTTGATTTTGTTCGTATTATAATTTAATTTTTTATTAGCCAGTATACAAAAATTATGTCTAAGCAGTTCAAAGTGTTCTCAGTGGTTTTAGAAGTAAATAAACTTGCTTTATAACAAATTAAATTGCCACTTTCTTTCTGGGCCTATGAGCCCCCCCTCCTCCGTTGACATTGCATGTAACAAAAAATTACCTTGGTAATAACTAACTCACTGGCACTATCGAACCCGTAGGTTCATGGCCGCGCGGACATAAGCTCTCCATACATCCCTATCCCGAGATAATGTTTTCCATTCATTCCCTGTATAATCTATTTCCCTGAAAGCATAGTTAATTCCCACCTCATTCTTGGTCTACCAACTGGACGTTTTTCCTCTAGTTTTCCTTCAAGAAGCTTCCATGCACGTCTTTCATAAAGAATTTAAAACATTAATTGGTTTTAAAAATATTAGTAAGGGGAGAACATTTATTTCCATTTCGCGGAATATTAACATAAAGATAAAAATAATGAAAAAAAATGTTGACTGAACAAACCAATAACTTAATATCTTCCATTCCCCATTTGTGACATATGTCCGGCCCATCGCAATCTACGAGACTTATCTGTTCTTATTATATATGGCTTCCTATAAATTACCTTAGTAATACTAGGGTTTGAACAGTTAAGTCTCGCAGACTGCGATGGGCAGGACATGTTGCACGTATGGGGAATGAAATACTTGCTTGGAAGCTTCTTGTAGGAAAGCCAGAGGGAAAACGCACAGTTGGTAGACCAAGAATGAGGTGGGAGAATAACATTAACTATGATTTGAGGGAAGTAGACTATACAGGGAATGATTGGAAAGCATTAGCTCAGGATAGGGATGTATGGAGAGCTTATGTCCGCGCGACCATGAAACTACGGGTTCGATAGTGCCAGTGAGTGAATGTGAGTGAATACTAGGGTTTTCCTACAGATTCAATAGTACCAGTGAGTTAGTTAGTTAGTTACAATTATTATGGCAAAAATGAGTGCAATTATCTTATTTAATTTAAACACTGCTAGTCTGATTTCAAAGTTCCAGTGCTCGTTTTTTTTATGTTCGTATGGAAGAACCGATGCGCTTTGTAATATCTCTGATGGCGTCGAATTACTGTTTGCCTGTTGATTGCGGTTCTCTGAAGTTAAACAAGCAGAAGAGAAAGGGAGAAACAAATTAATTATTTTATGTATTTTCAAGTTTCCCTCAGGGCCTGGGACAAGTCAGATAATATTAGCTGGATCAATTATGACCCTTCCTGCCTTCCTCCCTTATTCTTACAGAGAAATTTGATGATCCCTCGTAAGAGGAATTATAGAGGGGGGAATTTCTCAACCCTAGTGCTGTCTAGATTGTTCATTCAATCGAAAGAATTTCTTATGGCTTATACTTAACTCATTTCTCATAAATCTTATTTTGCTCATAGATAAGCATGTTCTTGATTTAAAATCATCTTCAGCATCACTTTCCTTTCTCCTATTCCAAATTATGCACACTTTTAACCATAGATATATGTCGGCTCTCTTACATTTTTTATCCTCTAATCATATCCTCAGCACTAAATCTCAGTTCAGTTGAATTATTAAAGTATCGTTTTCCAGGATTTCTTATTCTTATTCTTCTTCCAATGTCTCATTTCCCGTTACTGGAATTCGGTAACAGTAGAAATCAGAAGTTTGCTTTTAAGCACAAGTTTACTTAATTTCTGAAAGAAAATACTGTAATGTAATTTTTCAACGTAATATAAATTATATACAATTGTGGGCTTTCACGGCCGGCGTCTTGATCCATATTTGGTTCGTCTTCCGGGCTTATAGGTCGTGGTCCGGTTGTCTTCATACTCGACGTTTCGTCTACTGCTGCGGTAGTACTCATCAGGAGATATGCGTGCTCCCTGTGAACTCCTCAACAGTCGGCCTATAAGCCCAGAAGACGAACCAAATATGGATAATATAAATTAGTTGATAAATAGCAATTTGATTCCTGTTTTGTTCTTCCGGGCTAAATTGCGAGATTCTGCGTGCTCTCCGTGAACTTCTTAGCTTGGACTTGAAGTTGGTTAATAGTTTAAGTAGGTATGTTAAAATTTCACTTTATGCATTTTTTTACTTTATATATTATCGGCTGCAGATTGCAATCTTCCGGGCTAAATGGGCGTTTTCATCTTATTTTTAACTATGACTGTAGCATTTATAGGATATGTACTACCAAGAGGACAAATATCATTCTGAGGTGCGACAGTAATTATTACTAAGTTTTCTTGAAACTCGACGTTTCGTCTGCTACCGCGGTAGATATCTTCAGTAGATTCTGTGTGTGCTCTATAAACAGTTGAGAGCACGCAGAATCTTCTTGAATATGTAGTAGACGAAACGTCGAGTTTCAAGAAAATAGGACCACTGCCATTTAGCCCGGAAGACGATCCAAACAGGAATCAAAGCACGGGCCGTGGAAGCCTACAATTTTACGTAAATCACAAATTATTTATACACGTAGACCTGTAGTATTTATAACCACTGTAGCATTTAAAACAATATTAAATTTATAAAGTGAATTTTCATATTAGATCGATTTTATATTATATAGTTTCATATTTAATTACAGTAATCCATTGTTGTGCATCTTACTTAATTCCTAGAGTGGAGATGAGGCTGTACTCAGTTTAAATAAAATATTTCATTATTAATAAAACTTATAATATGTATATATATATAACGTATGGGGAATGAAAGAGGTGCATGGAAGCTTCTTGTAGGAAAACCTGAGGGAAAACGCCCAGTTGGTAGACCAAGAATGAGGTGGGAGAATAACATTAACTGTGATTTGAGGGAAGTAGATTATACAGGGAAAGATTGGAAACCATTAGCTCAGGATAGGGATGTCTGGAGAGCTTAAGTCCGCTCGGCCGTGAACCTACGGGTTTGATAGTGCCAGTGAGTAAGTACATATACGTATATATATATATATTTATAATTTATTTATTAAAAAAGTATAAGGTTCGGAATTATTTGTTTTGAGTAATTTATTAATAAAGAAATAGAAAAATAAACGGATCACTTCGGGAGCTTTGGAATGAGAAAATGTATCTTGTAAGCAAGGTTTTTATGAAAGAGTCGCTCACTGAGGGGATTAAAGGGTTTTGACAGAAGGGCAGGGGAGCGACCTACCTCACATATGATCATGTTACGCGAGTCATCTCTTACATTTCCGAACTTACAGAATTATTAACGATAATTGGATCAAATCGGGGCACGCCGTAGCGTAGTGGTTAAGGCACTGAGCTACAAGCCGGAGGGTCGAGGGTTCAAGTCCCGTTGGGGTCAGGATTTTTAAACTGACCCAAACCCTCTGGCGGCACTATGGCCCTGGGGTCGACTCAGCCTCTAACGGAAATGAGTACCAGACGCTTGTTCTGGGGGTAAAGGCGGCCGTCACGCAGGGCTGACATAAAGTGCCGATTGTCTAGAAAAAGTGGGAGCCTTAACCTCCTACTACCCCAAGGGCCTCCGGGCCTGTTGTGGGATCACTTTACTTTTTACTTTTATAATTGGATCAAATCAAGGGATTAACATGTAAATTTTGTGTATTTGAAAGAAAAGAAAAATAGTTTTACTACCAATATATTTCCTTTGGTAGAAGATAAAGAAGAAGAAAATATATATTGGGAAACAGAGGGCACTCAGAATTTTGATTAAACTACCTAAATACAATCATAATGTTATTATATCACCCTCTATAATGAACAAATTTAAGGGAAATCAATGCAAAAATAAATAGAAGAGATGTAATAGGAAGAAGATAAACAAGATATAATAGAAAGAACTAGTGGAAGAAAGAAAATAAAAATGAAAAGAGGAAAAATATATAGAATAGTAGCACGATTAAGAAGGGTAAAGTAGAAATAAAAAAAAAGGAAGAAGATAAAGAACAGGAACAAAATAGGGAAGAAAGATGGATAGGAGGGAAAAACATGGAGAAAGGAGATATAGCCTAGATCAGGAGAGAGAGAGAGAGAGACAGAGAGAGAGAGAGAGAGAGAGACAGAGAGAGAGAGAGAGAGGAGAGAGAGAGAGAGATAGGAAGATCAAGAAAAGAGGTAATTAGAAAAATAAGAGAGAAGAGAGAAAACGTAAGATGAAGAAAGGGAAGAAATATATATAAAGTGGAGATATAATAGTAGAAATAGGAGGAAGGAGGGATAGAAGGTGAAGAAAGCAATGAAAAAGAGGATATAGGTGATGATGATGATGAAACTGATGGCCGATCCTGTGAACTACTAGTTACAGTATATTCGCCTCTTGTATCGAGGTAATCACATTCTAAATTGATGGTAATTTTGAGGGGGTAAAAATATTTGAGTCGTGGTTTTCTTCGGTGAGAAAGTAAAGTTATTGGTCCCATTTCGTACATTTGACATGACTATTTAATTCATGCCCCAAATAGTAGACAATGATCAATCACGTTTCAATTAATTTTGTTTTACAATCAATGACAGTCGTGTTTCACCTCGCTCATTATCAGCTCCTGCTTTTGTGATAAACAAAGCTCCAACTTTTGAATATTCTGAAGAGCTCAGAGCATTATTTTTCTCCAACAAAAACATTGAATACAGCAAATAATGAACATATTTCTTGATTTTCCGAAGTTGTTTACTAAAAAATTAATTAACCTATAATGTTGATTATAATATACAGTTCCATGTGTTTCATTATTTCTCCGCTAGGATGCATTCTTACAAAATTCCGATCCTATTTGGCAATAAATAATATGATTAAATTGCAGTGAATATACATAACCTCACATTTCTGATTTGTTTTCAAACATCGCCGTTCACATTAAATGTATACATATTTGAAAATACCGGTAACTATATTCAAATAATGCTTTTTGAGTAAACAGCTTAATTGTATTTGTTAAATAGCCCCTACAAATGCCACGCTTGATTTACAAATTCTTTAGATAAATTATAAATCATTCGTGGCATTACTTATGAACAGGCGTTCTCTTATGAATATTTTTCAGTCTAACTACAGCCAGATTTGAATTGCCCGAGCTGACTTCAACTGTTACAGAGCGTCGTTAAAAATACTAATAAACAAGATAACATGTATACAGCATTCTACAAAACATGTGCGACAGCATATGTCTATTTTTTACAGATAACTGACAATAAATTTTCTTTGTCTTTAAGAATTAGGTTAAAAGTAAAGATTTAATTACAAAGACTTCTCCAACACAATGTTATTGCTATGATATTAATTTTTTAACAGTTGCAGTAAGTACATGTTTTGATCAAATATTTCTTTGTGTACGTTTTAGTAAATTGTTTAAATTATTTTGTCCACACGAACAACTTCGCGGGTGCCGCAAGTTACTAATAACATTTAGTCTAAAAATACATTTGTGTGACTGTATCTATAAATAGTTAATAATCTGTTGGATATTTTCAGAATTTAGCTTTCAGATGTAGTATTGCGATTATAAAACAGCATGATGATTTCCAAATAATTTATTTGTTTGTCTGGGGATTCATATTTACTGAATCTAAAAATGTACATGGGAACATGGATCACATTTTAGTGTAAATATGAAATTGTCGCTATGTTTAAACACTGCTGTTTATTTTGGGGAATGACTGTGTAATTTCGTTGCATTGTTTAATAACTGCAAAGGTTATTAATACTAATGAGTTTTCAGATTGTGCAATCAAAATTATTTTACACATGTTTAATCACTGTTTATTAATAACATTGTTTTGAATATTACTTATTGTTTATTTTCCTATGTAGTTTCGTTTTCGGAAATTTACATAAACAATATTTGAGTGGTATCACCAGCATTCGTTAAACGTAAAAAAGTAGCCCTACAGCGAATTAAGTGTTAGGTTGCATTGAGGTATCTTTCCGCTACTACAAATCGAAACAATGGTCTCCGAATGAAAGCGAATAGCCTGCTTATATCGGCTGACAGATATAGGTATAGCAATCATTCTATATTATCAAATTACAGTGGGAAGTAACAATATGACGTAATTTTCAAATTATAATTGAGTTGGATAATTTTTTTTTGCATCTCACCTCATAAAGTTCCGTGTTTTCACAATACCTGTTTCAAAGGCCATTTGCCTTCATCTTCAGCCAAATTTCAACTGTTCAAATTTTGCCGTTACCACTATATTCCGAACTGCCACCTGGTGCCGATTTTATGAACTTGGAGATTAAATTTTGTTCGCCGCAAACTAAAAAAATTGTGGTTCTTAGGAGAATATAACTTCCTTTGGTATAAATTAATTTAAAAGCATTTCGTTTCATGAAAATGGTTTATAATTTATATTTTATTCTCATGGAGAAATTAGATTTTACTTAGGTACCTCTTCACAATATGTTGATGTAATATTGGTAATCATAAATATTGAGGGAAATTATAATTACATACATTATTTACTGAATGCATTTATTTATTTACAGTGTGCACTTATTAATTTAAATATTTTGTTATATTTTACAATATAAACTAAATACAGTCTATATGCGCATAAATAATTTAATTATGGATTGTCACTAACAGCAAATTGAATTCTTGTCAAAATACAGGAAATTGTGGCAGATGCAATTTTATTTTTGACGTCCTTGTTCAAGCGATAGGTAATGTCATTAATAGAAATTGTCTCGATACCAAAGTATCACATATACAAATATCAGCAGAAAATAGCTGCTAATATTATTTGTATTAGAATTGTTAGTACGTCAGTCTCACTATCGGATGAGATTAGAATCTTAGAGGTTGTCTCACTTATTTCTTCCTACACATGTCTTCCTTCTTGATTCAAAGTTTTAATCATTTCCTCCATGCTGGATATATTTGATGGTGTTCCAGTCTAGGAACCACTTCTCGTTTGAGCCAATCATTGAATTTAACATTGAACATTTTAATATCAAATTGAGATACGTTTAATGACATCAGACAATTGATGCAAGCTTTATAAAATGTATATATTACGAATGCCGATCTTGGTGACTGTATTTCGATAACAGCTTTTCCTAGCCGTTTAAACGGTAACACCATGTATTTAGGTGCCACACGATCACTGATGGGAATTGTAATACTATATTTGTAAGCCTCAGGTGCAAAAAAATTATTATATCGAACAATCTTCATCCAATTTTCATGCTTTCTTTTTATGATTATTATTTGATCGCAGGACACGTGTCAAGTTATCGTATGATGGTCTCATTATCAATTTACTAAAATGCTTATTTGATTGTTTCCAATTCTTCGCTCTTGTTATGCGAAATAATTTTAACTTTTCGTACAGATTATATGTTTGTAGAACTTGTTCATACTGAACTGATCCCATATAATACTTTCCTCTTAACTCACGTAATCCGATTTCTTCAAGAAATTCCGCATGAGCATCTAGAAATCTGAGGAAATGTAATATCTTCATTCTACTTTTTAGGTTCTGTCTTATTATTTCTTCTCTAATCGTGATGTATTTTCGATATTCGTTTTCATGTGTATCCGTCTCGGAATACAAAAATGTCTCGATTATCAATTCCAGAATTACGTTATTCGATATGAAAAGCTTCTTGTCTTTTTCCGAAAGGATAACATTTCCACTTCTAACATCATCAGTAATCTTTGATAATAATTCACATTTTTCCAGAGGACTGTTTAGAGTCTCTTTAGATAGTAACATTATCAGAACGCAAATTATCTTCATCTTTATTTCATTAAAACGCATTTCTTAATGTTTTCTTTTTTCAAATTCCCCAGGTTTGTCTTTCGACATTCCTGGTTTCTCTCCTGGCATGGCGTACTTGTAACCCACTTCTGAGGTTGGGGCGCCTGGAAGGCGGGGTTACGTTGCCCCGATGATATGATGGGTGATGATGATGATAATGGCGCCAGGAGAGTCCCTAATCCTAAGCTTAACCTAAGACGAATATGAATGATGATGATTGCGATGGCCATATGATTTCGGGCACCGTTTGGGCCTTAAAGTTTTCCTGGCATTTGTCTTACAGGTGAGGTAAAACCCCGATAAAAACCTCACCCAGAAAAACTGTCCCGACCCGGGGATCGAACCCGGGCCCGCTGCATGACAAGGCAGCACACTACCCCGAGACCACAGCTAATGTCATGGAAATAAGTTCAATTGTTGTAATTGTAGAACACAGGCTCTAATTGTTTAATTTAATTGTTATAAATTGAACATTTCTAGACTACCGTGATCATTATCTTTATTAGAGATTTGGATCCAGCGTAAGAAATTGATAACCGAGTTTCAAGGTTGAAAAGAAGTTTAGGAACGTCAAACATTGAAACATCTAAAAAAGTTGCTGATAATCAAAAGAGCAAGAAAAATATCCATTTATACAGCAATATTCTCTATGTGCCTGAGGAATATAGTGACTATGTAATTGTTACATCACTATCAATACTCCGTATTCAAATAATTATAGTCCTTGATAGGCACCTGGTTAACAAATACTGTATTGAAGAACTTCAATTGTTTATTATTTTAGTATAAGCTTAGTTGGATAAATTGTTTGCCCACATATTTATGCAATATTTTAATAGTATGTTACGATGCGAGGTTAGGAAGTGGTTTTTACAGAACCGAGAAAATGTTTAAACATCGCTATCACTCGGTTTTTAAACATTTCCTCGCTTCGGTAAAACACTTCACAAACGTGTGTTGTACTTTTTTTTTGCGCAGTGGTGTTTTCAAAATAATAAATAATAGTAAAATAATAACATCTTTATTGGAAATATTTGCGTTCATTAAAAACAACTGACTAACGTTAACAGTGTGGGCAATGTTTATTAGTTGAGACTTCAGCAGGCCATGGCACCAATGAATCATAAAATGGCGGCAAGTACGTATTTTATCTTTTATCTTTTGGATATATTTTTGTATATAGCCTACATTGTACGTTGTATACATAGTGGACACTGGTTTTATTTCCCGCACGAGGTTTGTAATTACAGTATAGTTATTTAGGTTGGTAGCCCCGAAATGTAGGAAGTTGAACTTTCAATCACGGTCGCCATTGCTGTAAGTACGACAAAACGCACTACCGCGCAAAAAATAGTTTTGATTAGTAGATAAGACATAGCTTGTATTAGCTATGACGACATAGGGACGTCACAGTGTGAATTCCTATACCTGATAACTTTGTCGTATGTTTGATATCTGCGATTTCAGTTACCTGACTATCACATTTATGTCATGAAAAATATGCTTTCTGCTTTCTCTCCGGGACCAGTTTCATGGGCTAGTGGTCAGCGTTACTTACTACTGTTCATGAGGTCCCGGGTTCGATTCCTGGTCAGACCGTATGAATTTTTCTTAAAGGGAATTATTCCTGTGGATGCCCATGGTCTAGCATTTAGGCCAAATTTAGGTAAAGAACTCTTCTGGCGCTTCATTACAATTTATCACCCATCATATCATCGGGGTAACGTAACTTCGCCTTCCAGGTGCCCCAATCTAAGAAATGGATTACGCTTCCGCCAATGCCAGGGGAGAAAGCCAGAAATGTCATAAATGACATTAAACAAAGAAAAATTGTTCTTCTGAATGTTGGAGCACGTTGAAAATAGAACATTATAACTCAATCTATCCGCTAATCGCGGAACTTGAACAAAAAGTGCAGTGGATGACATTGGAACATGCAAATACTATTGTATAACAATAAATACTAAGGCTCTGAGTGCCTGTTAAATTACAATATTTCATATGTTTTAGTTCACAATGTGGAGTGGAATGATAATCAAGATAGTGAATTGACATGACGTCATATAAACCTCCCCATATTACTGCCCACTAACATGCAAACAGTGTTACCACAACCTCTGCAGTCAGTATTCGCAGAAATATATCTTAGGATGAGTATGAAAGACGTATCCTAATAGTATTAAATTAACTAAATTTCAGTCCCATTTTCTCTGGTACAGTTTAAGGTCATAATATGCCTCAGATGAAAACTCGAAATATACCTTGAAATTCATATTATATAAATATATTTACATTTTTACACATAATAGTACAATGAAATATACACAAGATTTTAACTAATGCTTCCTGGTGTGGAATATGAAATTTCATAAAATTGATAGTACTATCTCCACTTTTTTTACACATCTTACAATAATGAAATTTTACTAGATTTTAAGTAATTTATCCTGATGTGAAATATGAAAGTAATAAATATAATGCTACTGGAGGTGGAAGAATAACATTAACTATGATTTGAGAGAAGTAGATTATACAGGGAATGATTGAAAAAACATTAGCTCAGGATAGGGATGGATGGAGAGCTTATTTCCGCGCGACCATGAACCTACGGGTTCTATAGTGCCAGTTAGTTAATGCTACTGAATTGCCTTTTACAGGATTTTAAGTTACTGTGCAAGAAACAAATAACAATAATAATAATAATAATAATAATAATAATATAATGATAATAATAATAATAATCCATCCATAGTAATTCTGCCCGAAGGCAGGTCCTTCACTGCAATCATAGCATTATCATGCTATGCTTGCAGCTTTACTAGGGAATTGTAGGTGTGGTAGCTTCCCGTTGCTTTCCACACCGATGAAGGATGATTGATGATGATGATGATGATGATAATGATAAGGATGATGATGATGGCCATATGATTTCGGGGACCGTTTGGGCCTTAAAGTTTTTCTGACATTTGTCTTACAGGTGAGGAAAAACCCCGATAAAAACCTCACCCAGAAAAACTGCCCCGACCGGGGATCGAACCCGGGCCCGCTGCGTGACAAGGCAGCACGCTACCTCGAGACCACAGCGGTGGACATAATAATAATAATAATAATAATAAATAATAATAATAATAATAATAATAATAATAATAATAATATATAAATAAGTGCACTTTAAAAAACAATCATTATAAAGTGATTTTTTGTGATATACCATGGTTTGACATGTTAGAGCAACAGTTTTATCATCTTCAACCATTTAGTAAATACTTGTAAAGTTAAAAGAATTTTTATATAAAAGTTATACAAATGTTCAACGTATACAATTTTTTACTAAAATGGTACAAATGGTAAAATAGTCAAGAATCAAACCGTGATTGTACAATACAAAAATTATGCATAAAATTAGGTATCTTGTAACTGCAAAATCCTCAACTAATAAAATATTTAAAACACTGTAGGTTTTTCGGGACGAGTCCCATCTTCAGCAGAATATTAATTTGTTACAAGCTTCTTGTTTTGCTGAAAAACCATCTGCTGAGGATGGAGATAATCCCGAAAGACTTGGTTTTTTTAAATGCATTAGTTTCGATGATAGCAACTATAAAGTATTTAATTAAACTAACTTAGAGGTCGTAGGTTTATGGACGCGAGAACATATATAACCTCAAATAATATTTATCAATCATCGCCTGTATAATTTTTCTCCCTTAAATCACATTTAATATTATTCTCCTACCTCATTCTTGGCTTGCCTACTGGGTATTTCTACTCTGGGTTTCCTACAAGAAGTTTCCACGAACCTCTTTCATTCCACATTCGTGTCATTACTACCCAGTGAATGAGAGTTAATGTCTAATTTTAATATTCAACACAGAAAAGGAGGGTTAATTTTTTATTTCCTGTTTTTTTTTGTGATTACTCAAGAATTATTTTTTATAAATGTTGCCTGGCCAGTGAGGAATTTGAAAGCTGTTCCTGTTTAAGAAAATTAGCTAAATAAGTGGTGAGCCCATATTCTGACCACATGCCATCCCTTTACTGGTTGAATGATCGTCTACGTCTCTAAATTCAAAACAGTTTGAAAAAGTTCACTAAATAATATTTAGTCTTAGACAATATAATATATAACCGTGTTCCAGACATACTTTTATTATTATTATGTCATATTTTATGCTTTCTTTACCAAGCCAATTACTTAATCAAGTTATAGGTTATTATTATTATTGTTATTAATTGTTGTGTTCTTTCCTTGTGAACTCTATTGTGTAGCCTATGTCTACTATGTTATATTAATCAACAGTTTTAACATTCATTGTTATCACAATTGAGGTTATATATTAAAATGTTTTAAATAATAATATAGTAGGCCTACCTTTTTTATCAGTCTTCAAGTAGCATTGATTTTTACCCAATAAACTTCGTTAATTCCTGTTGGGTTTGTCTTTCGGGCTAAATGGCCGTGGTCTGGTTTCCTTAAAACTCAATGTTTCGTCTACTACTGCGGTAGACATCCTCAGGAGATTCTGCGTGCTGGATCAAATCTTAACTCTTCAACTGTCTGCGTGCTGTATGGACTCCTAACTCTTCAACTGTTTGCCTGCTGTATGAACTCCTAACTCTTCAACTCTCTGCGTGCTGTATAAACTCCTAACTCTGCAACTGTCTGCGTGCTGTATGAACTCCTAACTCTTCAACTGTCTGCGTGCTGTATGAACTTCTAACTCTTCAACTGCCTGCGTGCTGTATCAAATCCTAACTCTTCAACTGTTTGCGTTCTGTATGAACTCCTAACTCTTCAACTGTCTGCGTGCTGTATGAACTCCTAACTCTTCAACTGTCTGCGTGCTGTATGAACTCCTAACTCTTCAACTGTCTGAGTGATGTATGAACTCCTAACTCTTCAACTGTCTGCGTGCTGTATGAACTCCTAACTCTTCAATTGTCGCATGCAGACAGTTGAAGAGTTAGGAGTTCATACAGTACGCAGAATCTCCTGAGGATGTCTACCGCAGTAGTAGACGAAACATCGAGTTTTAAGAAAACCAGACTACGACCATTTAGCCCGTGAGACAAACCCAACAGGATTCAAGACACCTGCCGTAAACGCCTATGATTTTACATAAAATTCATTAAATTATTCAATCATGAATGCCTTTCAAAAACTTGTTCCATCTTCGGCATGTTATTGATATTGAATAAACATGAATTCTAATTGAGGAATCGGATTAGAAAGGGTACTATATTATTATTTGTCCACCGCTGTGGTCTCGAGATAGCGTGCTGCCTTGTCACGCAGCGGGCCTGGGTTCGATCCCCGGTCGGGTCAGGCTCCTGGGTGAGGTTTTTTCGGGGTTTTTCCTCACCTGTAAGACAAATGTCGGGAAGCTTAGGGCCCAACGGTCTCCGAAAATCATCCGGCCATCACCATTCTTATCATTATAATCATCATCCTTCACCGGTGTGGAAAGCAACGGGAAGCTACCGCACCTATAATTTCCTAGTAAAGCTGCATAGCATGTAAATGCTATGATTGCAGTAAAATACCTGCCCTCGGGCAGAATTACTATGAATGAATATTATTATTTAAAACATTTTATTAATTTTAGATAATTTGTAATTGTTTTTATATGTATAATTTAACCGTGGTGAAGTGGAAGAGAAGTCCTTACGATCTTAACCCCTTCAGGTAAAATAAATAAATTAACTTAAAATAAATAAATGATAAATCGTAATGTGAGTCCAGCAGCCGGCTGTCGCACCTTTGAGTTAAAAGTCATTAAATATATACTTTAAATGAATACGTGGAGAGAGGATGCTCAAGTAATTTGGCATCAGTTAATTTCTGCGACTAGCTGTGTCCAGTAGATGAATAATCCCATTGAGGTTTCTGGAGAAATGAGGTACTTGTAGGGCTGCATCTCTTCAAAAAAAAAAAGTGAATCCCTCTCACTGAAAGAGAAAGGGGAGAAAGTCGGAACGTGCTCTGTAGCAAAAATCCCATTAGCTGATTTCAACTTATTATGGAGCAGTCGTGAAGGGAATTCAAGTGTATCGCTATCAGGGGACACGAGATGTTCATCACCAGATGTTGAAGAGTTGGAGATTAAAGTGATAAGCATCAACCCCGTGTGGACATTTAAATAAAATATTTGTAACTAAGGAGAACTTTCCACCCTAATAACTGAATCTTTTGACTGGAATGTTCCGCAATTAACATGTGAAAATGTATAAATACCATAGGCTTATTACCATAAAGAACCGCTTTAGGAAATTCTGTAATTTTTGTTATTAACCAATTAGTGCCCAGCGTTACATAATGTAACACCTGCATTTTTAAACAATACAACCTCAATCCCACTGTTGACAATATAATGATTATGGAAGTTGCTCATTGTTGCGTTCCTGTAAGTCTGACCTTTCAGTCTGGTGTTTTTTTTTTTTTGTTTTGCATCAGATCACAATGTGAAACAGTGGATGCTTATTTATCACTAATTTTCGGATTGCATAATTTATACTACACCATGGACGAAGAGTAAGTATAAATTAAATAATGAAGTTTATTATATACAAAAGCATTGAAAATTGAATAATATTCCCAATTCTGGTACATTCAGTTGTTATGAGTACTTGGAATTGACATAGGGTGGTGTTGAAGTTTTCTGTAACATAAATGTTACGCTAGGCAGTAATATAAGCAGATTTCTATATTAAAAGCCAGTTTATGTTCCCCAGAATAATGTATAAAATGCTACTTCTTTCTTTTAAAATAATTTTGTGGCAGTATAATTTAGGATCTTCGTTTAATTTTATGGAACTTGGTAAGATCCTAACACCGGAATTTAGAATCAAGGAAGCTCTAGACAATTTATTTGGCGAGGAAATTGATAACGTAGAAGATATTTTTATTGCTCCTCCTGATTCTAATGTCTTGACTGAAGAAGACACAGATGGGACTCCAAATAATCTCAGTGGAAAACAACAACTTGCTGAGGCCGAAAATCGAAATACCGATGGAAGAGAAATACTACCTGAACCAGCTCAAAATGACGCAACCTCCCTGCTAAGTGCACCAGAAACACGAGTTCTTCCGGTATCGTATACACAGTACACAAAAATAGTACATTGGTTTGACGGTGTTTTTCAAAATATCAATAGAGATTTTGACGCTAGTAATTTACCTTTACATGAAGAAAAAAATCGAACTAGAACTTTGGAACTTTTCCTCACTCACGAATCTACTGACTTCAGAGTAGAAAAATCTAATAGATATGCATTGCACAATAACATTCCCCAGCCTATCATATCAGCAGCCGAAACTAGATGTTTTATCGCTATTATCATTCTTAGTGGGTACAATCAATTACCTTCTAAGAGATGTATTGGTAGAATAATTATGACAGAATAAATTAGTGAGCAATGCAATAAGAAGGAATAAGTTTGAACAGATCTTGAGATTCATATATTTTTCTAATAATGATGATTTCAATCTTGAAAACAAAGACAAGTTGTGGAAAATTAGACCGCTTATAAATCGAAAGAGTAAGTTTGATGCTTCTTTGTCCCTGAAAATAAAAACATCCTACGATGAGAGCATGATTAAATATTTCGAAAGAAATGGGTTGAATCAGTTTATAAGATGAAAACCCATCCATTTCGGATATAAAGTCTGGTCTTTGAACGCCCTAAAGGATATCTTATTGGCTTTGACATACATAAAGGTGAATCAGTTGCCTCGACCATTGATATAGAGAAGAATTTTAGTAAAGCAATGTCCTAAACGTGACATGGAATTGTGATTCGTTGCTTTTCTGTGTATCACACCCAATAAATGACTAAAATAATTTATTTCCTAATTTTAATTATGTGAATAATAAGTTATATGGTGTGTTTAATGTTATTAATTTTTGCTCCCATGTGTGCCTAGCGTTACATATATCGTCGGCTTGGAAGAAGACTGTCATAACTCAAAATTAACACATTTCACAGGGGAAGCATTTAAACATTTTACTTGATAAAAGTGCTCAGTGTCATTACATAATTAGAAACGATAATCGGTACAGGTGGTTTGCAGACAATTTAAGCTGCATTGAAAATCTACAGTTTTGTACTTTTGTACAAATTCAACCCATATTTTACCCCCCTTTCAAAGATGTGACAGTCTTCCTAAAAATAATTTTTCATATTTTTTTATATTTTCTAGAGAATTAAGTAATGGTTATTTAGTTGCTTCTGAAATAAATTTAAAGATACAAAATTAAAACTACATGCTTTTGTCAGAACAACTACATATACTCAATCGTAATTTTGATAAAACTTACAACAATGTCAATAAAGACATTTTCACCTATCAAGAATACAAATGACAAACTTATTTTAAGTAAAGAAAAACTTTTCCGGGAACAACTTTACTATACATTATTATAAATTTGTATAAAAGTCTTAATATCTAGGAACAACTTATCTATCAAGGATATAAAATGAGAACCGTGCTTTAAGTAAACAAAAGCTTTGCGAGAACAACATTATCATACATTATTATATTTTTTTATAAAACTCATAATAATATCGGGGAAGAATTTTTTTATCTATCAAGGTGAGTATTCCATTTCTCTTTGCTTCTGAAATAGGTAATTTCTATTTATAAGCTCTGTTTAGTTTAAGAAAATCGAAGTCTGTTTTCTGGCGCCTTGAGTTCACAATATTTGCAGTATAGAATTCCTCCTCAAAGTAACAATTTTTATAGAAGATTTTTCCGACTTGATCGTTCTTTATCATGCACATTAATAATAATAATAATAATAATAATAATAATAATAATAATAATAATAATAGCTTTATTTTACCTGGCAGAGTTAAGGCCTTAAGGCCTTGTCTACCACTCAACCAGGTTTAAAAAAAATACAAAAGAAAAGTCTTAAATCTAAATTACAATATATATATATAGGTATATAAACGATTACAAGTTATGAATACAATACAATTAATATTTATAATGTATTTTGATTTACTCTAAATTTAACGAATTAAATATATAATATGTACAAGATATATAAAAAAAACGAGGAAAATATTAATGACATAGTATAAAATTAAATAAATAGAGAAAAATTAATTATTAGACAACAGGTAACTGTATAAGCGTGACTTAAAGGTGCCAAGTGTGCGGCAACCCCTGATATCTTGAGGAAGGAGATTCCAGGAGCGGGCGGAGGCTACTGTGAAGGAAGTAGAATAGGAGGAAGTGCTATGAAGAGGAATTGTTAGCAGACTGCTATCTTGTGACCTAGTGTCAATATTGTGGTAGGAGAATAACTTCTCAAATCTGGACGCCAGGTAAGTAGGAATGTAGGAATTCAGAAGCTTGAAAAGTAGCGAAAGAGAGTGCAATTTACGTCTGTCAGTAAGACGGAGCCAAGAGAGGTTATTAAAGTGTTCGGAAATATGGTCATAAACGCGGATATTGAAAATGAATCGAATGCCAGCATTATGAACACGCTGCAGTCTCTGCGACAAGGCATAGTTTAGATCATTATATATAATGTCACAATAATCGAAGTGTGGTAACAAGATTCTGCACTAGGATTTGTTTTAACGAAACTGGGAGAAAATTCTTTAAACGTCTAAGATAATGTAAGATGGAGAAAGTCTTTTTACATATGTGTTTCACTTGTGTTTGCCAGGTTAAATTTGCGTCTAGATGTAGTCCAAGATCTATTACTGAAGAAGAATAAGGGATAATTATATTATTTATAGTAATGTTTGGAAGTGTAGATATGTCAAAGGTTGTAAGCAGTCTTTGTTGTCCCATTAGAATTACTTGTGACTTGTTAGGATTTAGATTTAGACCGATACTTGAAGACCAGTTAAAGATGGATATGAGATCGTCATTCATTTTCATCAAGCTGTTATAGAGAGAATGAGGTGGTGAATGTAGGTAAATTTGGAGATCATCAGCATAGAGGTGATAACGGCAGTGCTTTAGTACAGTTGGCAAATCATTTATGTAGATTGAGAAAAGAAGAGGTCCGAGAACACTGCCCTGGGGGACTCCAGCCGGCACATTACGCCAAGTCGAAGATCTAGAGTTTAATGAAACGTATTGTTGACGACCGTGCAGGTATGAGTCAAACCAGGATACAGCGCTGTCAGACAAATGTAGGTGCTTGAGCTTTATCATAAGTAAGTCATGGTCTACTGTGTCAAAAGCTTTGCTGAAGTCAAGTAAGGTTAAAGGAGTCAATTGACGTCTGTCCACGGCTTCACGAATATCTTCGGTAATTTTTAGCAAAGCTGTGGTTGTGCTATGACCAGATCTAAAGCCGGATTGATAAGGATCAAGGAGGTGATTTTCTTGGAGATAATCAGTCATTTGCTTATGTACAATATATTCCAGGGCTTTAGATAATGTCGGAAGGATGCTAATCGGTCGGAAGTCATTACAGTTAGTAGGTGTACTTATTTTTGGTATAGGCCGAACTCTAGACTGTTTCCATACAATAGGGAAGATAGAAGTTATAAGGGAAGCATTGAAAATATGAGTCACTGTGGGTAGTATAATGTCAATGATTTTATTTAGCATTAAAATGCTGATGTTATCTGTTCCTTGCGCATTGGATTTAATCCGCTTGAGTGCTTTTTTAACGTCTATAGGCGAAATGTCGTAAAAGTAAAATTTATCTCTTCCTATATGTGGGGATGGGGATAAGTCTTTAAGAGTGTCTATTTTAGTCTTGTTGTCTGGAGGTGTCATGGGTATTGAGGTAAAATGTTCATTTAAGTCATCTACAGAAATGTCTATAGAGTCAGTTGAGGGATTCAACTGTCTAAGTCCCATTGCACGGAGATTTCGCCAAGTGTCCCGTGCACTTATTTCAGGTCCGATTATACTGTGGGCGTGTCGTAGTTTGGCATTACGAATAGTTTGTGTAGTTGTTGTTTCTAAGTTGTTTGTACAGTTGCCAGTTCTCGTCATTTTTATGTCGTCTGTATGTTCGGTATGCTTTGTCTCGTTTTGACATAAGTTCACGTATTGAATCATTCATCCAGGGAGCAGGGGAGCGGGAAAATCGTCGGGTTTTTACTGGTGCATGTCTGTCGTATAGTTGTAGTATCAGTGTATTAAATGTGTCTACTTTTTCATCAACTGATCTAAGATTCCATATTGAATACCAAGGTAGTTCTAAAGCGTCTGATTTTAGTTTAGTATCGTCTATGTTTTGTAAATTTCTGTACGTAATCAATTTAGAGCGTCTTTTAGGACATTGGAGTGAGT
The DNA here is from genome assembly GCA_030220185.1 of Diploptera punctata. Lineage (NCBI taxonomy): Eukaryota > Metazoa > Arthropoda > Insecta > Blattodea > Blaberidae > Diploptera > Diploptera punctata. Next base: position 1,485,967 of record JASPKZ010007261.1, read on the forward strand.
ATTCTACGAATACAATGTCATGAGCAGATATGCCAGGAGCAGGAATTTGTCCATATGACGTACTTTCTGTGGATGTGTAGTCACAATGAAGTCCAGTAGAGTGTCGGAAGTAGCACTATGGTGTGTGGCAGAGAGAGGAACAATGGTCATATTAAAGCTTTGGAACATTTTTTAAGTTGTATGGCTGGTGAGTCAGTCTGAAGAAGATTTGTATTAAATCGCCTGCGACAATAACGTGTTCATAACGAGGCAATGAATCGTTCAGAGCGTTTTCTAGATCCGAAAGGTGCCCAATTTTTGGAGGTTTGTATACAATGCATAAGAGACATTTTTTTAGACTGGCTTGAATTTCTACGAATAAGAACTCGGGGCGAGCGGAATATACAGAAGGGGACTTGTGGACAATTCTTGGATTAAGCTCATTTGATATAAAGGCACAAACTCCTCCACCTCTTTTACCTATTCTGTCATTTCTGAGCAGTGTATATATCCGTCTAGGTGAACAAGGGACGAAGGTATGGATGGGGTGAGCCAGGTTTCCGAAATTAAAATGGCGCTCAGTCCAAGAGATGAAAATATGGTTTCAAACTCATCAAAGTGGGACAGAATGCTTTGTGAATTTACGTGAGCGATTTTAAGTGATGATTTATCAATAGAAAATGCATTCCTAAGTAGACTGGTAGTTGTTTTTGGAGGGGATGGTAGGGATTGAGGAATGTTGCTACCTGTGTTAAAAGCTGTCTGCACAATAAGAGGGTGATTGTAGAAGGTGAGTGAGTCAAGGGTTGCAAATAATTCATCATTTGTCAGCTCAATGTTGCCAATAGCAGAAAGTAAAAATAAACTATGTACTGTAATAACTCTAATAAAATTAAATTAATTTAGCTAAACAAATAACTTAAAAAATGAAAATAAAACAAGTAAGTTGTCCTAAATAAAAAATAATAAACTTAAAACTTACCTAAATTAGAAATAAATTAACAATATAATTGTTAGCAAAGAAAAGACAAATAAAGTAAACATATTTTACACTCAGGTCCTATCTAGTTGATATCCGTAGAAGATCTAATTTTACGTTTTTCGCCATTTACTTTGGCTATGACGGCACCGTCCATTGTCCATACATTTTGAATACCGTATTTTTGTATACTGTCTTGTAGCAGGCGATAGCGACACTTCGTTAGGTCCTCGCGAACAGTGACCCCACTTCCTTTCAACTTTTTCTTGCTTAGAAAAACTTCACTGCGCTTGCGGTAACTAACAAATTTCACTATTATAGCCCGCGGTCTTTCTGCATTATTAACACCAACACGGTGACTTCTGTCAATGTCTGTCACTGATAGATCGACACCGATTTTTTTGGCCACCTCGATGGATTTCTGGTCAGTGTCCTCTCCGGCCTCTTCTTTTACACCAAAAATTCTGAGGCATTGACGTCTCTGGTATTGTTCTAGATCGTCTAATTTATTTTCCAACACCTCAATCTTTCTGTCTTTTTCATCGAGGGTCTTTTTCAGATCCTCAATTACTTTAGTGTTGTCCTCGATGGTCTTCTGCAGTTCCGCCACTACCTGGTCCCGCAACATGGACACAAACACCTGCAGAGTGCCGGGATCCTGCAGCGCCTCTTTCACCACACGTTTCACTGCTTCCTCCGTAGAACTTGTCGAATCATTGTTTGAATTACGTGTGTTTTTACCCATGTTGTTAAATGTACACACTTTTGATATAAATTTAAACTTAAACTGACTACGAATATACAACTTTAACTATGAAATAACGAAGGCACCTGCTGAAAAGTAACTTAAAACCTGGAGCGTAACTTGTGCGTGTTAGTAGCTAGCCGCCATGACACTCAATCAATTGTCATGTCTGTGATTTTAACTACTTCACCTGCAGAATTTTTTAATGTATTACTGATGCCCACCTCTACAACAAGCTTTTTTAATTCGAAAAAATCTTCGTAACACATTTCTTCTACCGAATACGGCTTGCCATTTTTCTTTGCTTGCCTGATGAGTGTCACATACGGTTCAAAAACATGGATTGGAACACACTTTTTGAATTTCTTGATATGTCGTTCAATCACTGAATGGGAACTATCACCTTCATTCTAGGTATGCCCAGTTATTAAGTATTTATGGGCCACTGATTGTATATTTGATAATTTTATAATGGCGAACATGTATAAGGCGATAATGCATTTGTTTTTATTTTGACCCGTACAGTTGTCGCTGTAGAATATTACATCTATGACTTTGTTCTCGGCGTGAGCCTTAGTGTTTATACCATAAGAAAGCGGCTCGCACATGAGCCAATTTAATTAGCCCCCCCCCCCATTCATTCCCCATTCATGGCATATGTTCTGCCCATACAGTCTGCGATACGTAACTTTTCCTGTTATGTCTGATTTACCATAAAGATCATCTAGTTTCCTGTTATGTAGTTTTCTTCATTCACCTGACTGTTTGCCTCTTTTCGGTCCAAAAATTTTTCTAAGTATTTAGTCTCAAATACTCGTCTTTGACTCTGGACCCACGGCTTATAGTCTATCCCAGAAAGACTTGTTCCATGGATATTTCCAACCTATAAATCCATTGACCACGGACGGATTTGAACCCCCCCCCCAAATTGCCAAATTGGTGTGGGGCATATAAAATTACATACAAAGAAGAGGTTTTATTAAGTTTTAGATATATATATATATATATATATTATTTGCGAAAGGAAATATACCTTGCATATATGATAAACGTAATCTATATAAAATATATAGGATCTGCATGAAACTGTTTTGTTTAAACTGTGAATTATCCTGGTGGCCTAGTGGTGTCTGGTTCCGGTGTTAATGGATTTTTTGGGCGTAAAAATCTTAAGAAGGATTTTGTACGGAAATGGAGTATTGTTGTGGGCACCTTAAACATATTCATTTCACGTAAATAAATCTCAACCCTTTGGAAATAGACTTGTGAGCATAATATGTCGTCCCATTTTCGAACAGATTTGAATTCCGATGCTACTGGCCTGAACCATTAAAGTTCATGATTACACAATATACTAACAGTAATAACTAACGTGTGAAATATTAATGTTTTTAATTCCAGTTTAAAATAATTTAGAAACAATTTTTCTGAGTTTCACATTAGCTGACGTTTCTTCGTAACGTGCCAGTTATTACGTCATCATTATAATTATTGCTATGCAACTAGAAGAATTTTGCCAAGAAAGTTTATGAAATTAATTTTTGTAATAAAACATGAATTGAACGTAATGGATAAAGCTGCATACCGATTTAAATAAAATATGTAACATCTGGATTTGTCGTGGAATTTCCTGTTTAAGTAAGTTATTCACATACACAGTTTTATCTTTTAAGAAGCTACTATAAGCTAATTTTAAAAAAATATATATTTACATTACACATTTAATATGCATTCAATTCCAGCATATTTCATCTTCTTTATCTTCTTTTTTTGGGCGCTGCAATCGATTGTGGTGGATTACTAGTTACCATCTACTCTGGTCCCAAGGTTCACACCAGTTTAGAAGTGGCTGTAGGAGTCAATTGATGTTACAGGTTGTATAAATTCTCATCCCAAATTCTTTCGCAAGGAACTAAATACGTGAGTCCCCTGTATGCGTATCCGGCATATATTGGAAACTCAAGCTTGACAAACAAATATCAGCGAATTATTTTGTCTCTCTCTTGCCCAGATTTAACTTACTCCGCTATTTGTCCCAACTATGAAAAAGCGTCGTTAAATATAAATAACTAGCTAATACCCGCGTATGCTGCTACGCCTAAATAAATGAAAATTAGTGTTTTTATGTTTAGTTGAATATATAATCCATAGTAATTCTGCCCGAAGGCAGGTCCTTCACTGCAATCATAGTCTTTCATGCTATGCTTGCAGCTTTACTAGAGAATTGTGAGGTGTGGTAGCTTCCCGTTGCTTTCCACACCGATGAAGGATGATGGTGGTGATGATGATAATGATAAGGATGTTGATGATGGACTTATGATTTCGGGGACCGTTTGGGCCTTAAAGTTTTCCTGAGAATAAATAAAAGGAAAAATAATTATAAATTTATATTTTTTAGATTCCCGTGCTGATTACCCGGCGTTGCCCGCAAATCTACTTATCCCGATCTTCTTGTCACAAATGAGCTGATATATGAAAATTAATGTGATTTATGTTTAGTTAAATAAGTGAGAGGGGACATTTATATCGTAATTATTTTTAGATACCCCGTGCTGTTTACCCGGCGTTGTCCGGGAATCTACTCATCCCGATCTTCTTGGCATAAATGAGCTGAAAGACAAATATTAATATTCTTCTTATAATTAGTTGAATAAGTAAAATGGAAAATAATTATAAATGTATATCGTAATTATTTTAAGATTCCCCGTGCTGATTACTCGGTGTTGCCCGGGAATCTACTCATCTCGATTTCTTGGCATAAATGAGCTAAAAGACAAAATTCGTTATTGTGAGTTATCCGTAAAAGAATACCCGCCATGTGCTTCTCAGTTTGCGCAGGAATTTAGGTACTTGTCTCGATCTTCTTGGTATCAATAAAAGACAAAAATGGTTATTGTGAGTTATCCGTAAGAGATAAACATATGCTGTCGCGGACTTTTTTTGTAGAGCCTTTTGAGATATTAAATTCTGCAACATTAATTTTGTATATTTGTTATGGTTTAACGTTTTCCACTACAAAGGGGATTTTTAAGTATATAGAATTTGAGTATCACAACTCTCTTATAGTCTATGTTCATCCCGGGAATATCCTGAACATTTTGCAAAAAGCCCCATCACAAACGAATCAACGGTATGGCCGCGCATAAAGTACAAACAAACAAACATTCATTTGTATATATTAGGTAACGTAACACTGATAGAACAGTTTGACTTTATGAACTATACTTTTCCTTACTATTACATAATTGAGTTTCTTTTGTAAGAAATTTTATGGATACGGTCTAATTTCCAACCCCAAAATTGAAATATTTGTTTAGGGTTTTCTCCCATAGAAAGTTTATCTTCTCTACAGCAAAGCAATTTCTCATACCTGTTAATTTCTCTTCTCTTTGCCATTGAAAAGTGAAAATTTCTCACTCTGAACCGTGTATGCGTAATTTTTTTTAACTTTGTGTTGCCGTGACGTCAGTTGTGAGCGTTGTTTTGCCTGTGTTTTCCCGATCCCTTTCTCCTTTAGTGTCCACTCCTTTCCGAACTCACCCTTCTCCAACTCATTTTGTACAATGTATTTTTATTTGAAGCTATATACATGTGGACTCTTTAATATCGTCTCTATTATTGATCGCCAAATTAGTTTATTCTTGCTCAACTCTCGTGCTCCGTGGATTATCACAGGATAATAAATACTAACATGAAAATGAATCATCCTCCACGGACATATATTGTACAATAATATCTCTACAAGGTACGATTATAGCTTTTGCCAATATTCAATATAAAGATAAACGATAAACATTTTTTTCTATTGTAAGCCCATGTTTTCCCTTTGCATAGATTTAGGCGCTCTCCCCCTACAGGGAAGAATTTGAACCATACTAATTTAGTTACACTTGTTTTCGTATAGATGTCGTATTTTGAGTGGTCCGTGGTCAGCGTTCCGCCTCATACTGACATCTAGGAAACCAAGGTAGTACCAGGACGGGAAAATACGGTAAATTTTGCTTATAGGCCTTTTCATTCAGGCTTAAGGAATTTTTACGAGCCTGAAAATCTTCAGACTCGGGACCCACGGCTTAAAGTCCCTCCCGGAGGACTTGCTACTTGGATTTTTCCGTCCTAAAAAATTAATCGACCCCGGCCGGGTTTGAACCCGCGACCCTCGGGACCAGAGGCAAGGGGCATAACCACGTTAATAATAATTTTCCCTTTAATTTTTTTAATCCCCCTGTGTTTTATGGTGAATTATTGATTTATTCAGTATATAATTTTTATTATTATTTTTATATTTATATTTTTATATCCTTATTATTATTGCTTTAAATAAAAACTTAAATTATATTATTGAATAATTAGTTAATATATATATTCACTTATTTATGTGAAGTCCACCGCGGCCGATTACCGATAAATATAACTATTCATTTAGGATAGCAGAGATTCTGCGAGCTGGGCCCGTATTTACGCAAACTTGCTTCATTTCGCATAAACATCTGCTAGTCTGAAAGAAACAATACTTTAATCTAAACTTTACTGTACTTAGCGTGATACTAAATGAGATCATGAGAGTGGAGATCTGAGGACACTAAATACTTGCAATACAGATAATTAACTAAAAGTGAAACTATCTTTATTATAGAAGTAGTCACATAAATTAAATTAACAAGATAGCGGCTGTAACCCAAAATTATCAAAAGAATAATGAAAGTTAACATAATTAATAACAACCGTCTCCAAATATAATAAAAATAACTATTTCTCTCATACTTAAACAATTGAACTGCAAACATTCATACGAAAACAATGCTTATCTCTTAAGTTCTTTTCTAAACAGCCTTAACAAAAACATATACCAAATCTTGAAGTAATGGCCTCAACGCCGCAACTAAAGAGTCCTAATCTTGGAAAAAGTCTCTTCCATATTTTAGGCAGATTACCAGACTATACGAAACCAGTACGCCGACTGCTTAACGTACCATGTCACTGCGGACGGACCTCCTCTATCGCGCAATGCGTGCGCGCAGAGGAGTGGGAGAAAGGTGAGTTCGGAAAGGAGTGGACACTAAAGAAGAAAGCGATCGGGAAAGCATAAACAAAACAACGCTCACAACTGACGTCACGGCAACACAAAGTTAAAAAATTACGCATACATGGTTCAACCCATTGATGCTTTTTAACGTCTTCTGCATCGCTTCTCTGTCTGGTTTTTCGCCAAAAGTTAGTCCAGCAAGGAGAGATTGACAATAGTTAATCCACTTCAGATTTGGTCATTGCGGTTTAGATGCACACAAACTCCCTCCACCAACTTCAAAGATATGCAATTCATATGTGGAGGATGTTTACTTATGATTGCTATTAGTTAAACAGATACTTTCTGTAACTTCGTCTGAGCAGGTCTATGTGTTTATTCTCTTAAATTGTCTTGTGCTGCCATTGAAGTTGACTCTTGAATCTGATAACTGGAACCTGTGAAGCCAATCACTATGTACTAATTTAATGCGATATTTAAACAGCAGCGGTGACAAAAATAATGTCTCTCACTCTTGAATAAGAAATTAAATTATCCTCGGGATCATAGATTAATTGACACTTTCGGTGGGGATGATAAAAGTGCTATTGCTTGGTTCCACTTGGTTAGATCCATCCATCCATCCATCCATCCATCCATCCATAGTAATTTGCCCGAGGGCAGGTCTTTCACTGCAATCATAGCATTTTCAAGCTATGCTTTGAAAGTTTACTAAGGAATTTTAGGTGTGCTAACTTCCCGTTGTTTTCCACACCGGTGAAGGATGGTGATGATAATGATAAGGATGATGATGATTGCCGGATGATTTCGGGGACCGTTGGGGCCTAAGCCTCCTGATATTTGTCTTACAGGTGAGATAAAAACCCCGAAGAAAACCTTACCCAGGAGCCTGTCTCGAACGGGAATCGAACCCGGACCCGCTGCGTGACAAGGCAGCATGCTACCTTGAGACCACAGCGGTGGACAATTGGCTGGTTGGACACACATAATTTAAAAACCGAGGACGGCATTAAATTATATCCGCTTTGCAAGTAAAGCTAAACAACTGGCGACATATTATGTCATTTTGCAATGTGACAGAACTATTTAGATTACTGTGACTGCCAGAGAGATTTCTCAGGTCGATGGTTGTAGAATGGCGTTTTGGGATCTATTAGGGGTGGTCGAGCGCGATGAAAAAACAGGGAAGTTTTTGGATGCAGTGAGAAAATTGAGAGAGGACAAAATCGGAGCATCGAAAAAAACTTGCGCGTAGCAATCCGTCCATCCATAGTAGTTCTTCCTGAGAGTAGGTCTTTCACTGCATTCATAGCATTTTCATGCTATGATTTGCAGCTTTACAAGGGAAATATAGGTGTGGTAAATTCCCGTTGCATTCCACACCAGTGAAGGATAATGATGATAGTGATAAGGATGATGATGATGATGATCGGATGATTCTCGGGGACCGTTGGGCCCTAAGCTTCTGACATGTCTTTCATAGGTGAGCAAAAACCCCGAAAAAACCTTAACCAGGAGACTATCCCGACCGGGAATCGAACCCAGGCCGCTGCGTGTCAAAGCTGCACGCTACCTTGAGACCAGATCAGTGGACAGATACAATATATATATATCTGTTTATGTGTGTTAACGTTCTAGCGACCTCAATTTTTGTTTTGCCGGAACCAAACTCTTGGCATTCATTCATAGTGTTCTGGTCAAGAGCAGGTCTTTCACTGCAAACTCAGCATTCTCCACTCTTTCCTTAACTCAGTTTTCCTTTTTGTATCTGCATACAAACCATTTATTTTAATATTGTCTATCTTCTGATGTCTTTTTCTGCCTCTAACTTTCTTTCCGTTGACCATTCCTTCTAGGGCATCCTTCAGCAGGCAGTTTCTTCTTAGCCTGTGGCCAATACAGTTTATTTTCCTCCTCTTTACGAGTTCCAGCATTGTTCTTCTTCCGCCCACTCTGTCTAGCACATCTTTATTTCTGACTTCGTCTGTCCATATTATACGTTCCATTCTTCTCCATATCCACATCTTAAATGATTCCAGTCGCTTTTCCTCATCCCGTAGTAATGTCGATGTCTCTGCACCATACAATGCTACACTCCACGCAAAGCAATTCACTAACCTCTTCCGTAATTGTTTTGCCAAAGTTCCGCAGAAAATGCTTCTCTTCTTGTTAAACGCTTCTTTTGCCATTGCTATTCTCTGCTTTACTTCTTGACCGCAGTTCTTGTTACTACTGATAGTACAACCCAAGTATTTGAAGCTCTCCACTTGCTCAATGGTCTCATCTTTAATTCTCATGTTTATTTTCCTTGGTTTCCTTCCTATAATCATGGCCTTCGTCTTATTTATATTTTTCTTTATCCCATAATCCTCGCACTTATCATTTTGCTCCATCAGCATGTTCCTCAGTGTCATTGCATTTTCTGCTTGCAAAGCAATATCATTAGCAAATCTTATGCACTTTATTCTTCTTCCTCCCATGTTTGCGCCTCCCGTATTGCTGAAACTGTTCTTCATTAGATCCTCCAGATAGATGTTGAAAAGAGTGATAGAGGACATCCTTGCCTTACCCCCCTTCCAATTTCTCTTCCCTCAGACATTTCCTCTCCTAACTTAACTTTCATTCGCTGTTTCATATAAAGACTACTTATGAGCCTCCTCTCCTTCCAGTTCACGCCAATTTTCTTCAAGATATTTAGGAGTTTATTTCAATTTATTCTGTCAAAGGCCTTTTCCAGGTCAACAAATACAGCATAAACTTATTTATCTCTTTCTATATATATATATATATCTTACATTTCTTTGAATTGTTTTTCTTCGGTATTGGTATTAACACTGTCTCATTCAATTCTTCGGGCCATTCACCTTCTTTATATATCTTGTTGCATAAACGCAGAATTTTCTTCTTTCCTTCACCCAAGCATTAAACCAATTCAATGGGGATTCCATCTACCCCTGTTGCTTTCCCATTTTCCATTGCCTTAATTGCTAGTTCAACTTCTTCCTTCAGAATTCAAAATCCTTTTTCATCTTCTGATACGTCGTCTTCATTTTCTATATCCAAGTTGGCCGGACGATTTCTTGTCTCATATAACTCTTCCCATGTATTCATAATGCCCTGTTTATCTGTTATTTCTTAATTATTTTCGTCCTCAATCAGCCACATAGTTTTCCTGCTCTTCTTTCCATAGTCCAAACCTTTAACTTCCTGGTACATTAAATCATATTTTCCTTTCCTTTCCAGATTCTCTAGTTCTTCACATTTCTGCAACATCCATTCTTATCGTGCCTTTCGTTGTTTAGTTTCCTGTAGTTTCATTTGGCTTCTTCTGTATTGCTATTTTTCCATTTTCTTCTTTCTTCCATATTCTCTAACATTTTTTCTGTGACACAAGGGTTGTTAATATTCTTGCTCTCTTTGTATCCTATTGTTTCCTCTATAGCTATCTGTATAGAGATTTTCAAATGACTAAAGTGTTCCTTCGTATTGCCATATAAGATATAGCAATAAATTTAAACCGTCAAAATCAGACCATTACATGGACTTCTGAGAAGTTCAAGATTAACAACTGTGCCAAATCATAATTACTGATACGTAGCTAATAGCTGTAATTTATAGAAATCTATATCCATACATCCTCACATGAGAGAAAGGTGCTCCCTAACGGGAGATTTATATAGAGCTAATTTAGTTACACTTATTTCCCTACAGATGTCAGCTAATGTCATGAGTTTAGCACATCCTCTCAAAAAGATCTTGCCGATACTAATGTATAACTTGGATGGGAAAGGCCGATTAAATTTTAACCAGAAGCTCCAATTTAGACTATAGGATTTTCTTACGACCCCTAAAGTTTTCAGACTCGGGACCCATGGCTTAACTTCACTCTCGGAGATCTGATCCCTTGAATTCTGACATCCGAAAAAATCCACTGACCGCCCGAGTTTGAATTTCCGACCCTCGGGACCACAGGCAAATAACTAAAACTCTAGTCGAACAAGGCCTTAGTTAATAGCTATAACTATTATTTTTTCCTCACTTTATACCAGTAAATATATATATATATATATATATATATATATATATAATATAGCAGAGTGCATATTATTCCTAACAAGTACCGGATGCTAGAAAATTAACTTTAATTGTTTTGTAAACTTAATTTTTTCATTGAAGTTGAATGTCCAGAGGATGGGTATTAATGAAGCCAGTAAAAGGTAAGGAAGAAATAATCGATGAATGGAAAAGTTGAATGAAGTTGAGTCTGTAACGATGAATGATAATAGATAATGGCATCTATTACTCTTAGCATATAATTTAATTTCAAATGAAGAAAATCTTAATTTTGATGTTCAGTATGATAGAGAAGTTACGCCATTAAAAGGTAAAATTGATTCTTGGCTTATCAGATTTTAATATAAAACAGCGACTACCACAACTAATACAGCTATAATACTACTATTAATACCGCTACTACTACTACTACTACTACTACTACTACTACTACTACTACTACTAATATTACTATTACTACTATCACTATCTCTAATATTACTGATACTACTTTGATTACTACTACCATTACTACTACTACTACTACTATTACTACTACTACTACTACTACATTTTTTTAAGTCAACTACGCTTTATTCGAAACAATATAAAACAACAAATACGTAATTGCTGCCATTTTATAACTGACTCATGTCACGGCCTGCTAATAAACACCTAATAAACATTGGTCACACTGTTAAAGCTTTTCATTTGTTTAAAATGAACGCAAATATTTCCAACAAAGATGTTATTTTGAGAACACCACCACTCTACAAATTAGGTACAACGCACTTCTACTAGAACCACCACATCTACTATTACAAACAATTCCACTATTACCACTACTACTACCACTACTACCACCACTACTATTACAACTACTACAACTATTACTAATACTGCTATTATTACTACTGCTACCACTATCACTAATACTACCAGTATCAATACTACTACCGCAATCACAAGTACTACTACCACTACTACTACACCAACCACGAATACTACTACTACCACCAACACTATTACTACCTCTACCAATACCACCGCTACTACTACTAGTACCACTACTACCAAAATACTAATACTACCACCTCCACCACCACCACCACCACCACCAACGCTGCTACTATTAATACCACCACTATTTCTACCACTATTACTGTCACTACTACTATTTCTACTATCTTTTACTGCTACCACTACTATTACTAATACTACTACCACCACTACTATCATCACCACTACTACTACTAACAATTCTACTAACCAACACTACTACAACTATTACCACCACTACTACTACCACCACTACTACTACCACCACTACATCTACTACTATTACTAACGATTCTACTACAACCAGCAATACTATTACGACAACCACTTCTACTAGAACCACCACAACTACTATTACTAACAAATTCTACTATTACCACTGCTACTACCACCACTAAAACTACTACTATTAAGATTTCTAGATCTACCACTACAACTACTACTACTACTACTACTACCACCACCACCACTACTACTACAACAACTAATACTACCACCACAAGTACTACTACAAACAATTTTACTATTACTAGTACTATCTCTACTAATATTACTACTATTTTCACCATATCTTCTATCACCACTGCTACTACCACCAGTACTACTATCACCACCAACACTACTACTACCACTACCACAACTATTACTACTATTACCAATACTACTATTACTACCCCTAACACAAATACATCAACACTAATAATACTACTATTATTACTACCATTACCACTGCTACTATTACTACCACTACTGCTACTACAACCACTACCACAACAACTACTACTACTACTACCACCACCACTCCTACGACCATTACTAATACAATAACTACTAATTTTACTACCACTACTACCACTAATACTACTACTATTATTATTACTACTATTATTATTACTACTACTGCTACTAGTATTACCTCTACTACTATTACTACCACTACAACTGCCACTACCACCACAAATACTACTATTACTAATATTACCACTTCTACTATTACTACCACTAATACAACTACCATCACCACTACCAGTATTGCTGCTTCTACTACTACTTTTACTACTATTATCACTGCTAATATTACTACCACTACTACTACCTACACCAATACTACTACTACTACCACCACTAACACTACCACTATTACTACTACTACTACTATCACAACAACTACTAGTATTACTACTACCATCACAACTACTATTACCATTACTACAATTATTACTACTACCACTACTACCATTACTACCACAACTACAACCTTTACCACTACCAGCCCTACTTTTATCACTAATATTACTAGTACTACTGCTACTAATACTATTACTACCACTACTATTACTACTCCTACTACTATTACTACAATTACTACTTCATATGCTACTACAACTACTACTACCACTACTACTATTACATCTATATCTACTACTTTACTACTACTACTAATACTACCACCACTACCATAACTACTACTATTACTTCTACTACAACTACTATCACTTATACTACTACTGTCACTAATACTACTACCACTACTACTAATATTATTACTGCTAACAGCACTACTACTATTAATACTATCACCATAACTACAACCACTACTCCTAATATTACCACTATTACTACTACAACTTCTACTGCAAATACCACCACAACTACTACTATTACTACTACCACAACTACTGCTATTATTACTTGTACTACTACTACCACTAATACAACTGCTACTACACCCACCACTGTTACTACTAATATTATTATTAGTTCTACCACCACTACTACTACTACTATTACCATTACTACAGCTACTACCACTATTATTATTACTACCACTACAACTACCATTACCCCTAACAGCACTAATTACTACTGCTACTATTACCAACAATACTATTACTATTACTACTACTACTACAACAGCTATGACTACTACTACACTTCCTTCACTACTACTACTACCACCACTAATACTACTACTATTACTACTACCACCACTAATACTACTACCATTACCACCACTACCTCTACTACTAAACTACCACTACCTCTACTACTATACTACCACTACTACTACTGCTAATACCACGTCTACTGCTACTCCCATCCGTACTAGCATCCCTACTAATATATTACTATTACTATCATCACTGCTAATATTGTTACCACTACTACTACCAGTATTACAACTACTACCACTACTACTACTAATACCACAACCACTTCTACTATTACTACTACTAGCACTAAAACTAATATCTCTATTCATACTACTACTACTACCACCAATACTACTATTAATAATATTACTACTACCACTACTACTGCTAATGCTACTAGCACTACTATTATCTCTACCACCACTACTACCACTATAACTATTACTACAACTACTACTACTACCACCACCACTACCACCACCACTACCACCACCACTACCACTCTATTACTACCACTGCTAGTATTACTACCATCCACCATCGCCACTAACACCTCTACCACTACACCAGCACCACTACAACCACCACCATCACTACATCAGCCACCACCAACACAACCACCTTTACCACTAACAACACCACCACAACCACTACCTCCACCCACCCCACTACCACGACCCATAACACGACCACCGCAACCACTATACCCCACCACCACAACCATCACCACTACCACCACTATCACCACCACCACTATCACCACCACCACTATCACCACCACCACTATCACCACCAACACTATTACTAACACCACTACCACATCCCACATTACCACCAACAAAATCCCCCACCACTATCATCCCCCACTACCACCACCACAACCACCTCCACCCCACCCCTACCATTACCACCTCCATTCCTACCACTATCACCACCACATCGACCCCTACCACTACCACCTCCACAACTACCACTTCCAGTACCACCACCCCACCACCATCAGCACCATCACTATCACTACTACCACCACCACTATCACCACCATCACGACTACCACTTCTACCACCACTACCATCCCTCACTACCACTACCAGAACTATCACCTCCACCCCTACCACAACACCCTCCATCCTACCACCACCACCTCCACTCCTACCACCACCACCTCCACTCCTACCACCACCACCTCCACTCCTACCACCACCACCTCCACTCCTACCACCACCACCTCCATCCACCAGAACTACCACCTTCACCACTACCACCACCATCACCTCCACTCCTACCACTATCACCACCACCACATCCACCCCTACCACTACCACCACCATCTCCATGCCTACTACGTCCACCCCTACCACTACCACTTCCACCACTACCACTTCCACCACTACCACTTCCACCACTACCACTTCCAGTACCACCATCATCGCCATCATTATCACTACTACCACCACCACTATCACCACCATCACCACTGTCATCTCTACCACCACTACCATCCCCCACTACCACCACCAGAACTACCACCTTCACCCCTACCACCACCACCACCTCCATTACCATCACCATCTCTATCACTACCATCACCACCAGTATCACCGCCACCAATATCACCGCCACCACTATCACCACCTCCACTCCTACCACCACCACCTCCATCCACCAGAACTACCACCTTCACCACTACCACCACCATCACCTCAACTCCTACCACTATCACCACCACCACCACCTCCACCCCTACCACTACCACCACCATCTCCATGCCTACTACGTCCACCCCTACCACTACCACTTCCACCACTACCACTTCCACCACAACCACTTCCACCACTACCACTTCCAGTACCACCATCATCGCCATCATTATCACTACTACCACCACCACTATCACCACCATCACCACTGCCATCTCTGCCACCACTACCATCCCCCACTACCACCACCAGAACTACCACCTTCACCCCTACCACCACCACCACCACCACCTCCATTACCATCACCATCTCTATCACTACCATCACCACCAGTATCACCGCCACCAATATCACCGCCACCACTATCACCACCACCACTATCACCACCACCACCACTATCACCACTACCAACTCTACCACTACCACCATCCTCCACTACTACCAACAGCACTACCACCTCCACCACCACCACCACCACTACAACCAACTTCACCGCTACTACCACCACTACCCTCGCCACCACTATCAGTATCACCACCACTACTAACACTACCACCACACCACCACCTCCATCTCATCTACTTCCACCACCAGGACTACCTCATCCACCCCTAACACTACCACCACTACCTCCAGTACCGCCTCTACCAAAACCACCACTACGACTACCACCACCTACACCACTACCACCACCACAATCGCCTATAACTCTATCACTACCACCACCACTACCAACTCTATCACTACCATCATTACCACCGCCACTTCCACCACCACCGCCACTTCCACCACCGCCACTACTACCACCACTGCCACTACCACCACCACTGCCACTACCACCACCACTGCCACCACCACCACTACTACCACCACCACCACTACTACCACCACCACCACTACTACCACCACCACCACTACTACCACCACCACCACCACCGCCACTACCACCACCACTGCCACCACCCCACCTACTGCCACCACCACCACCACCACCACCACCACCTGTACAACCACTATCACTACAACCACCACCACTGCCACTATCATCACTACCACTACCATTATCATCACTACCACCACCACTATCATCAGTACCACCACCAATGTCATTGTAAAATGTATGGACAATACTTAGGTGAACAGTTTCAGCACCTGATTCATACAAGTTGGCAAGTACGTGAATTTGTAAAATAGTTACGAATATATGAGAGGTTGTATACCGCGATCCTACGCTGTCCATTCCCCGCAGCCAGTGCGTCAGCAGTGTATAGTGAAATCCTCGAGTCTGCTGTCCAGTGCTATACTGATCGCACTGTACATTAGTGTATTCATATTTTTCACCATTATGTAAAATATTATACTTGCACAAAATAAAATATCTCAAAAATAGGCAATTTTACCCTATGTACTGCATTCGAATGATTAATAGTCATCTTAAAGGGACTTATAAATTTTATTTTGAGATAGGATAAGAACAATCATTTTTAAAAACTAATTAAGTTGCTGGTACTATACCCGGAAGTTTATAACCGCGCCGACCTACGCTCTAGATATATTCAACCTTGAATATCGTTTTTCAATCATTCTCTTTGTAATCCTCTCCCTCAAATCATGCTTAATGTTATTTTTTGCGCAATAAAGCGTATTGTCATACTTACAGCAATGGCGACCATAATTGAAAGTTCAACTTCTATATTTTGGGGTTTCCAACGTAAATAACTATTCTAAAATATATTAAACCACGTCTGGGACTTAAAACCACTGCCCTCTACGTATAGTACGTACAATGAATGTACAAAAGTATATACAAAAGATAGTGTTTAATATACATTATACGTAACAAATCACTACATTTTAAGTCAACTACGCTTTATTCGAAACAATATAAAACAACAAATACGTAATTTTATAACTGACTCATGCCACGTCCTGCTAATAAACACTTAATAAATATTGGTCACACTATTAACGCTTGTCATTTGATTAAAATGAACGCAAATATTTCCAACAAATATGTTATTTTGAAAACACTACCATTCAACAAATTAGGTACAACGCACTTTCGTGATGTGTTTTACACAATCTTGGAAATTAAAATCCTTGATATCGATCGGTTTTTAAACATTTTCCTAGCTTCTGTAAAAACCACTTCCCAACATCATATTATAATATACTATTATCCCACATAATTTTGGCCTAACTACTGGACTATTTCTCTCTGATTTCCTTTATAATGCTTCCGACCCCCTCCCCCATTCATGGCATATGTTCTGCCCATACAGTATGCGATACGTAACTTTTCCTATATCTGATTTACCATAAATATCATCTAGCTCCCTGATATGTAGTTTTATCCATTCACCTGTCTGTTGGCTCTGTTCGGTCCAAAAATTTTCCCAAGTATTAAATCTCAAATACTCGGAACCCAAATACTCGGAACCCAAATACTCGGCTCTTTTACGAGCCTGAAAATCTTTGACTCTGACCCCACGGCTTATAGTTCCTTCCGGAAGACTTGTCCATTGGATTTTCTCCTCCTAAAAATCCATGATCTAAGGCAGGGTTTGAATCCGCAATGTGGTGTGGGTCATAAAAGAAGTACATACAAAGAAGAGGTTATATAAAGTTGAAGATATACACCCATATATATATATATATATATATATATATATATATATTTGCGAGAGGAGATATTCCTTGGATATTTGATAAACGTAATTCACTGTATATAAATTATAATTCATATAGACCCTACATTATAGGGTCTGTATAAAACTGCTTTGTTTAAAGTGTGAATTGTCCTAGTGGCCTAGTGGTGTCTGGTTCCGGTGTTGATGGATTTTTTTTTGGCGTAAAAATCTTGAGAAGTATTTTGTGCGGGATGAAGTAAAGTTGCGGGCTTCTAATCGCATATTTTTTCACGTAAATTAATCTCAACCCTGTGGAAAGATACTTGTAAGGAAAGTACGTCGTCCCATTCGCGCCCATATTTGAATTCCAATGCTACTGGCCTGAACCATTAAAGTGTATGATTACATAATATACTAACAGTAATAACTAACCTGTGAAATATTAATGTTTTTAATTCCTGATTAAAATAATTTAGAAACAATTTTTCTCCAGTTTCACTTTCACTGACGTTTCTCAGTAACGTGCGAGTTATTACGTCATCATTGTAGTTATCGCTATACAACTAAAGCATTTTGTCAAAGAAGTTTATTAAATTTATTTTTGTAATAAAAACATGAATTGAACGTAATGGATAAAGACGCATACCGATTTAAATATAATATGCACATCTAGATGTATATTGTAATTTCCTGTTTAAGTAAGTTATTCACATTACAGTTTTATCTTTTAAAAATTTACAATAAGTTAAATTTTAAAAAACTATATTTACATTAGATATTTTAATATGCATTCAATGACAGCATTTTTCTTCTTCTTTATCTTCTTTCTTTGGGCGCTGCAGCCATTCTTGGTGAATTACTAGTTAACATCAGCTCTCTCGTTCCAATGTTCACCAGTTTAAAAGTAGCTGAAGGAGTCAACTGATGTTAGAGGCATTTTAAATCCGGATCACGAGTTTTTTGGAACGGACTAAATACGTGGGTTCCCTGTATGCGTATCCGGCATATAATGGAACCTCAAGCTTGAAAAAAAATTGAGCGAAATAATCTTGCACAGATATAATTTGCTGTGCTATTGATCCCAGCTATTAAAAAGCGTCGTTAAATATAGTTAATAACCTAGCACTGATAGAAGAGTTTGATTTTATCAACAATATGTTTCCTTACTATACATAGTTCAGTTTCTTTCGAATCAATTTTTATGGATACTGGCCTAACTTCCAACCCTAAATTGAAATATTTGTTTAGGGTCTTTTCCCATAGAAGGTTTATCTTCTCTACAGCAAAGAAATTTCTCTTACCTGTTAATTTCTCTTCTCTCTGGCGTTTAAAATGTGATACTTCCTCACGAGCATTGATGCTTTTTAACATCTTCTGAATTGCTTATTTGTCTGGTTTCTCGCCAAATTTTGTCCAGCAATGGGAGGATTGACAATAGTTAATTTACTTCAGATTTAGTCAACTTCAAAATTATGCAATTCCTATGTGGAGGGTATTTACTTATGATTGCTATTAGTTAAACAGATACTTTCTGTATCTTCTTTTGAGCAGGTCTCGAGGTAGCGTGCTGCCTTGTCACTCAGCGGGCCCGGGTTCGATCCCCGATCGGGACAGATTTTCTGGATGAGGTTTTTATCGGGTTTTTTCCTCATCTGTAAGATAAATGTCAGGAAAACTTTAAGGCCAAAAGGTTCCCAAAATCACATGACCATCATCATCATAATCATCCTTATCATTATCATCGTCATCCTTCACTGGTGTGGAAAGCAACGGGAAGCTACCACACCTACAATTCCCTAGTAAAGCTGTAAAGCATAGGACGAAAATGCTATGATTGCAGTGAAAGACTTGCCCTCGGGCAGAATTACTATGGATGGATGGATGTGTTTATTGTCTTAAGTTGTCCTGTGCTGTCTTTGAAGTTGACTATTGAATCTGATAACTGGAACCTATGAAGCAAGTCAGTATGTACTAATTTAATGCGATATTTAAACAGCAGAGGTTGCAAAAATAATATCTCTCACTCTTGAATCAGTAATTAAATCTTCCTGGGGAACAGAGATACATTGACACTTTGGGTGGGGATGGTACCAGTGACATTGCATGGTTCCACTTGGCTCGATGGATACACATAAATTTACAAGCGAGGACGGCATTAAATTATGTCCGCTTTGCAATGAGCGGAAAAACTGGCAAAATATTATGTCATTTTGCAAAGTAACAGAATTACTTAGATTGCTGTTACTACCAGAGAAATGTTCAAGTTGATTGTTTTAGAATGGCGTTTTGGGACATATTAGGGGTGTTCGAGTGCGTAGAAAAGACACGGAAGTTTTTTTTATGCAATGAGAAAATTGAGAGATAGCAAAATTGGAGCTTAGAGAAAGAACTTCTAGCAATCCATCCATACATAGTAGTTCTTCCCGAGGGCAGATCTTTCACTGCATTCATAGAATTTTTTGTTATGCATGCAGGTTTACTAGGGAATTATAGGTGTGATAGCTTCTCGTTGCTTTCCACATTGGTGAATGATGATGATGATAATGATGATGATGGCGGCACAATGATTTTCGGGAACCGTTGGGCCCTAAGTTTCCTGACATTTGACTTACAGGTGAGGAAAATCCCCGAAAAAAACTCACCCAAGAGCCTGTCCCGACCGGGAATCGAACCCCGGGTCCGGTGCGTGACAAGGCAACATGCTATCTTCAGACCATAGCAGTGGATCAATACAAATATATATATATATATATATATATATATATATATATATCTGCGTGTGTATGTTTTAACGGTCTAGTGGCCTCAATTTTTGTTTTGTCGGAACCAAACTCTTGGCGTATAGCAATAAATTTAAAGCGTCAAAATCAGACCATTACTTGGACTTCTGAGGAAATGCACTCACTTTACGCACTCACTTTTCCTGCATGACGGACTTCTATAAGTTTAAAAATAACACCTGCGTAAATCATAATGATTACCGATACTTAACAGATAGATGTAGTTATTAGACATCCATATTTATATTTCATCACGTGAGAGAAGGGTGCTCCCTAACGGGAGGTTCATAACCGAGCTAATTCAGATACGCTTATTTCTTTACAGATATCAGCTACTGACACGTGGTGAGCACATCCTCTCAAAAAATCTTGTAGACAAGTAATGTATGACATGGTAGGCAAAGTCAATTAAAATTGTGAGAGGAGCTATAATTTAGACTGGAGGATCTTTTACGACTCCGAAAGTTTTCAGACACCGGATCCACGGTTCAAATTCACTCTCGGAGAACTTATCCCTTGATTTTAACATCCTAAAAAATCCACCGATCACCCGAGTTTGAATTGCCGACCTTCGGGGCCAGAAGCAATGAACTGAAACTCTAGCCCAACAAGACCGTTTGTTAATAGCTGTAACTATTATTATTTTTTCCTCACTTTATATCAGTATATATATATATATATATATATATATATATATATATATATATAGTACAGTAGTACAGTGCAGAATATTCGTAACAAATACCGGATGCTAGAAAGTTAACTTAAATTATTTTGTAAACCTAATTTTTTCATTCAAGTCGAAATTCCTGAGGTTGGGTATTAAAGAAGCCAGTAAGAAGTAAGGAATAAATAATCGATGGATGGAAGAGTTAAATGAAGATGAGTCCGTAACGATGAATTATAATAGATAATGACATCAATTATCCTTTGAATGGAATATAATTACAAATGAAGAAAAATCTGAATTTTGCCGTTCAGTATTATAGACAAGGTATGTCACTAAAACCGTAAAATTCATTCTTGGCTTATATTAAGCAATTTTAATATAAAATTACTAACACTACTATTATTACTACTACTGAATACCTACCACGACTACTCCTATCTCCACTACAATTACCACTACTTCAACTCCCACTACCACTAATACCACCACCACTATTACAACCTCTACTATCATTTCTATTATCACTACTGCTAACACCACCACCATTTTACAATTATTAACACTACTAATACTACTACTGCCATCACCGCTACTACTAGCACTGCTACCACTATTATTACTACCAGCAACACTACAGCTAATTAAACTATTACTACCACATCCACTATTACAACTAATATTACCACTATTACTAGTATTACCACTATTACTACTACTACTAACACAACTACTACCACCACTACTACTATTACCACCATCACTAACACTATTGCTACTTCCATCATTACTGCCACCTCTACTACCACCACCACTAACACTACTTCCGCCACCACTAACACTACTTCCACTAGTTGTACTACTACTACTCCCACCACTACAATCACGCAATCACGTCTACTGGTACTACTACTACTGCCACCACCACCACCACTATTAGCAATACTACTACCGCTCCTACCACTAGTACTAACATTACTACTACCACCAATACTACTTCTACTATCACTACTAAAACCACTACTATCATTACTACTACTAATACCTCTACAAATACCACTACTACTATTATCACCACTACCGCTACTAGTCTGCTACCAATACTACCACTACAACTAACATCACTATTAACACTACTACAACTACTACCATTACTACTACTAATACTACCACTACCACCACTAATATTACTACTACTAATACATCAATGCCACTACCGTCACCACTACTAGTACCACCAGTAATACTACGACCACTAACACTACTACCACCAATGACACTACTACTATTACTAATACTACTACTACTACTACCATTACCATCACTACTACTATTACTTCTACCACCACTACTACTACTACCTCTTCTACTACTAGTACTAATATTTTTCCAACACTACCACCCCTACTACTACCGCCACTATTACTGGTAATACTACACTACCACGACTAATAATACTACTACTATTACTACCACATCTACTACTACTACTACTACTACTACCACCACTACACCGCTATCACTACTAACACTATTACTACCACTACCACTATCAATAATACTACTGCCACCACTATTATGATAACACTACTACTACCAATACTACCACCACCACCACTACTACTACCACTACTAACTCTTCTACCACTACTACGACCCCACCACGATTAATACTACTACCACTACTACTAATTCCACTCTCTACTATTCCTACTACTACTGCTACTACTACAACTACTACTACCACCACAGGTACTACTACTGCCACTACTATCACTAACACCACCACCACCACCACTACTATTATTACCACCACCACCAGTACTACCACGATCACTATTACAATTACTAATAACTCTACCACTAATTCTACCAGCACTACTACCATCAAAAAACTAATATTATTACTACCATAACTACTACGACCACCACCACTACTACTACAATAACGAAAAATAATACTAACACTAATACCACCACTACCAATACTACAACCACTACTACTACTATTACCAACAGAACTACTAACACTACCACTATTACCAATTCTACTACCACCACTACCAATGCTACTACCACTACGTCAACGTCTACTACAACTACTACTACTACTACTACTACTACAGCCACGACCACTATTACCACCATTCTTGTGCCGTGAATACGAAAAACGTACATGCGTGATGTACCGTGACGTATTATGTTATCTTCTGTGGTTGTGAAATACTATGTTCTGTGCTCTTTCTTCTCCTCTTTATCCCTTCCTCTTTCCCTTCCGTACGTCATCGGCGCGGTTAGGTGTTCGCCGATACCAATGTCCGAGACGCGGAGACATGTTTCATTAACAGTCTGACTAAAGATTTGTTCTTTTAAGATCTCTGGGGATCGAGGGAAGATCCCCTGGCCGAGCACTGTTCCGTTTTCTATTACAGAAAAAGCTGTTAAAGAAAACGTATTTTGTTGGAATGAATGACGACTTTTAGCGCTGTAGTGAAAGCATGTAATGATTCATTACATATACCAATGTTATGTAAAACTTACGACTTTCCATTATTCTGTTACATTCTTTGTTCATATTCAAGTTGTGACAGCTAATTGTATTGTTTGTTTTTCATACAATTTAAATTATAGTTATGTTTAATTAAATAATCTTGATGTCAAATTATTATGATTTGTTTAGCTGTCTTGAGATATGCTTGAACCTGAGATTTGGGTCCTGTAGAGCACGTTCCCATTCATTTCATGATCAGTCATTAATATTAAAAGATAGTAAGAAAGATCAGCCGTAATTTAAAAATATTAATGCTAAAGGATATTACACAAGTGGTCTACATAAATAAATATGAAATTGTGTGTAGTCGTGGGCCCAGCTACAGACGCTGCCAAAAAGCTTGTATCATATGAGCTAAGTTTGTATTTAAATATTGGTTCCACACGATAGATATAATAAAAATAGTCCGCCGTACTCTCTTACCTCTACTACTACTACTACTACTATACTACTACTACTACTACTACTACTACTACTACTACTACCACCACCACCTCTGCTACCACCACGAATACTACTACTTCTTCTACTAATACCACCACTACTACTACTACCATCACCATTACCAACATAACTACCACCACCAATACAATTACTATCACTACTACTACAACCACCACTAATACTAACACTATTATTACCACTACTACTACCGTAACTTCTACAACTGCTACGGTTACTACTACTACTACTACCACTACTACTACTCTTGCCAATACTACTACTAATAATAATAATACCACTATTGCCACCACCATTACTACTACAAGCATCACTACCACTAAAACTATACCACTACTACTAATGATACTACTACTACCACCAATAATATTATTACTATAGCTGCTACTAATACCACGTAATCACCACTACCTCAACGACCACTACCACTAACACAACTACATCAATATCAATGTTACTACTACTACTACCATTACTACCACCACTAATATCAATACTACTACTTCTACCACCAACACTATTACTAATACTACTATTACTACTACTACTACTACTACTACTACTTCCACTTCTTCTTCAATTTCTACTATTTCTTCCAACGATATCACCCCTACCATTACCACCAGTACTAGTACTACTACTACTACTGTTACTACCACCACTACGATTACTACCACCATCACTACTACTACTACCACCACCACTATTACTATCATTACTACCACTACTTTTACCATTACTACTACCGCAACTACTACTATTGCTGCTATTACGACCATTTACACCAGTATCACTAATACTACTACCACCAATATCACTAATGCTGCTACTACCACCACCACTGCTACTGCTACTACCACTACCACTACCACTTCTACTACTATTACTTCCTCCAATGTCAATACTACTACTACCACCAACACTATTACTAATACTACTATTACTACTACTACTACTTCCACTTCTACTTCTACTTCCACTTCTACAACTACTTCTACTATTTCTTCCAACGATATCACCCCTAATATTGCCACCAGCACTACTACTACTACCACCACTACTACCACTACTACTATCACCACTATGTCACTACTACTACCAACACAACTTCCAGCTCTTCTACCACCACTACGATTACTACCACTAATACTACAACTACTACCACCACCATCACTATTTCTACCACTACTACCGCCGCAACTACTACTACTGCTACTACTAGGACTACTACTACCACCCCATTGAATTATTTTCAATATAATTTTTATTCCTAGAAACATCAATTCTTGGTTATATAGGTGGGAATTTCCTGTCCAAAAGTTGTTGATATAATTCAGACAATGTAGGCCATTTGAATTTATTTCTATTTCCTTTTCCTTCTAATTTACAATAGGAGGTACAAACTACTTTAGAAATATTTTTCAAAAATATGTAAAATTAAATAAAGACGATTTTTAAGTCAATCCATAGCAAGTAAAAAGGAATCAGAAACATATTGATATTTTGTTATTTTCGAACTTTGATTTAAAGGAGAACATTCCATATTTTATTAAAGTAATTTCTTCCCTCTACACATATTTTATACTTACTTTCCCTTATAGGAAGGAAAGCTTCAATCCAATGATCTGAAAAATAAGAAAAATCATAAAAGAATACATGACCTAATCTTGCACCTCTATTACTAATACCAATACTACTACTACTAGCCCTACTACTAGCAATACTACTAGCACTACTACTAGCACTGCTACTACCACTACTACTACACCACTACCACTACTACTACACCATTACCACTACTACTAATAATACTACTAGCACCACTACCACCACCATTACTACCACTAAAACTATTATTACACCTACCACTACTACTAGCACCATTATCACCACTACTACTACTACTACTACTACTACTACTACTACTACTACTACTACTGCAACTACTACTACTACTACTACTACTACTACTACTCACTACTACTACCACTACTACCACCACCATCACGTATTACTACTATAACCACCTCTACTAGTACCACCTCTACTACTATCACCAATTTTATTACTACTACAACTACTAATTCCACAACCTTCACCACTATCACTACCACAATTATAACTACTATTACTAATACTGCCACCACCACTATTATTACTACTACAACTACTAATACCACTACAACCACAACTACTACAGCCGCCACTACCGCTACCATCAATATTACTACTACTACTACTACTACTACTACTACTACTACTACTACTACTACTACTACTACTACTACTACAACCTCTACTATTATTACTACTTTACTAATATCACACCACTACTACTAGCTCTACAACAACTAATACTACTACTACCACCACTACTATTTCTATTACTACTAATACCACTACCACCGCCACCAACACTACTACTGCTACCACTACCACAACTAAAACCAATACTATCACTAACGTCACTAAAATCAATACTACTATCACCACTACTATTACTATTACTACCTCTACTATTACTACTACTACTACCACTACCACTACTAATACCACCACTACTACTACCACTATTACCACTACTATTACTGCTACTACTATACTACCACTACCACTACTACTACTACTACTACTACTACCACTACTACAACTACTACTACTGCTACTACTATACTACTACTACCACTACTACTACCACTACTATTACTGCTACTACTATACTACTACTACCACTACTACTGCTACCACTACTACCACAACCAATACCACTACAACTAATACCACCTTTAGTAATGCTACTACTACTACTACTACCACTTCCACTAGTACTGCCACCACTTCCACTACTACTACTACTACCACCACCATAATTATTACTACTATTACCACCACTACCGTTACCAATACCACTAATACCACTATACCACTACTACTAATTCCAACACTATCACAAGTACTTCTTCCTCTACCACCACTACACTACTACTACTACTACTACCGCCACTGCAACTGTTACTGCTACTACTACTACTACTACCACCACCACTACTACTACTACTTACCACCACTACTACTACTACTACTACCACCACTACCACTACTACTACTACCACTTCTATTACTGCTACTACTATACTACTACCACCACTACCACCACTACTACTACTACTACTACAATTTACACCACTAGTACTACTACTACCGCTACTACTACTACTTCCACAACAATACTACTAATACTACCACCACTACTACTACTAACGCCACTAACACAGCTACTACTTCTACTACCACCACTACTACTACTAATACCACCACTTACACTACCACTACTACTACCACTACTATTACTGCTACTACTATACTACTACTACTACTACTACCACCCTACTACTACTACTACCACCACCACTTCTACTACTACCACCACTTCCATTACCACTACTACTACTACTAATACTACTACTACTATTTCTATTACTACTAATACCACTACCACCGCCACCAACACTACTACTGCTACCACTACCACAACTAAAACCAATACTATCACTAACGTCACTAAAATCAATACTACTACCACCACTACTATTACTACTACTACCTCTACTATTACTACTACTACTAACACTACCACCACTAATACCACCACCACTACTACTACCACTATTACCACTACTATTACTGCTACTACTATACTACCACTACCACTACTACTACTACTACAACTACTACTACTGCTACTACTATACTACTACCACTACTACTACCACTACTATTACTGCTACTACTGTACTACTACTACCACTACTACTACTACTACCACTACTACTGCTACCACTACTACCACCACCAATACAACTACAACTAATACCACCTTTAGTAATGCTACTACTACTACTACTACTACCACTTCCACTAGTACTGCCACCACTTCCACTACTACTACTACTACCACCACCATAATTATTACTACTATTACCACCACTACCGTTACCACTACCACTAATACCACTATTACTAATTCCAACACTATCACAAGTACTTCTTCCTCTACCACCACCACCACTACTACTACTACTACTACTACTACATACTACCGCCACTGCCACTGCTACTGCTACTACTACTACTACCACCCCCACTACTACTACTACTACTACCACCACCACCACTACTACTACTACTACTACTACCACCACTACCACTACTACTACTACTACCACTTCTATTACTGCTACTACTATACTACTACCACCACTACCACCACCACCACTACTACTACTACTACAATTTACAATACTAGTACTACTACTACCGCTACTACTACTTCCACAACAATACTACTAATACTACCACCACTACTACTACTAACGCCACTAACACAGCTACTACTTCTACTACCACCACTACTACTACTAATACCACCACCTACACTACTACTACCACTACTATTACTGCTACTACTATACTACTACTACTACCACCCTACTACTACTACTACTACCACCACCACTTCTACTACTACTACTACCACCACTTCCATTACCACTACTACTACTAATACTACTACTACTACCGCTACTACTACTACTACTACTACTACTTCCACAACGATACTACTAATACTACCACCACTACCGCCACTTCTATTACTACTACTACCACCACTTCTATTACTACTACTACTACTACTACTACTACTACTATTAACGCCACTATCACAGCTACTACTACTACAACCACCATCACTACTATTACTATTATTAATACCACTACCACCACAACTACTACTACTAACACTACATCTACCACCACTACCATCAATACTACTACTGCTACTACTACCACTACCACTACTCTTACCACTATCACCACCACTACTTTTACTACCACCACTGTCTCCACCACTACTACTACTACTACTACCACTAGTACTGCCACTACTACCACTATGATTATTATTATTTCTAATACCACTACCAGGTCCACTACTACTACTACCATACTACCACTATTATTATTACCACCTCCAATACTACTACCACTACTACTACTACTAATACTAATACTAACTACTCTAATAATACTACTACTACTAATACTAATACTACTAATACTACTACTACTACTAATGCTGCTACTACTACTACTAATACTGCTACTACTACTAATAGTAATACTGGTACTAATACCAATACTGCTACTACTACTAATACTGCTACTACTACTGCTACTAATGCTACTACTACTACTACTACTTCTACTACTACTACTACTACTACTACCACTACTACTACTACTACTACTACTACTACTACTACTACTACTACTACTACTACTACTACTACTACTACTACTACTACTACTACTACTACTACTGCTACTGCTGCTACTATTGCTTCTGCCGCTGTTCCCGCCTACTACTAACAACACTAATATATATTTTATTAACGTACAAGTTTACTTTTATTTTTGTGTTAAAGAATAAAATCTACTGTAGATACTTTGTAGGGCAAATATACCTTATTTCGTGATTTTTCTAATTTTGCGATACATTTCAATTCGTTGTCGCTGAATTAAATGTTTTGAAATGTAGTACTGGAGTTACTCCATACATGGCACCCTGGTTTTCTTTCCATTTTATTGCTTTGTCCACCTTGTCCCACCAATGCAAAGCCTGATAAGCCATCGTGATCTTCAAAATAGTTGAAGGATTTTTGTTCTCACTTTCTTGACTGTCCTTAAAGTAATGTTATATATTTTGGGAAACTGTTTATTTAATAGTTATATCATATTCTAATATCAATTAAACCAACTGATACATGAGTCTTAACAAAATAAAAGGACAATAAATAATATAGCAGCTTCCACATTTACGATTTCATTTTAATTTTTTTTTTATGCTATGTCTCCATCGCCTATTTAACCGTGTGAATGTAGACAGTATAAAAATAATATTAATAAGCTTTCATATAACACTACGTATATATTAGTTACATTACCATTACATATTTTACTCGCTCACAGGGCTATAATATTTAAACTTATAGAGGCTAAAGAGGCATTTGATTGAAAACATTTTCTAAAATTATTTCTTCATCGTGCGTAAAAGTAAGTTTTTCTGAATTTTTAATTTCCTCTGTTATTTTTCTTAATTAATATTCATTATTATTGTTATTGTTATTATTGTTATTATTATTATTGTTATTGTTATTATTATTATTATTTCAATCTTATGTTTATAGTGCGCAATACTTTTGCTGGAAAGTAGGACTTGTGTAGTGCCTATTTGTTTGCAGACATTTTACCACCATCTGTATTTTTAATATAATTATCTAATGTTAAGTTTATTTTTAGAGGGAAATAGGCCAAAATGTCAAATTTCATTCAATATAATTTATATATTTTTTTTTTGTATTTGCCCACAATTAGTTTCTGATATTGATTATCAGCTTTAATAACAACGGTGAAATCAGTTATATTTTTAATTTATAAGCTTCTGTTTTAAAATCACGGAATCAGGATACCACTACCACGGATTTAGGAGCCATACCAAGTATTTGCAAAGTCTAGGATAAAATAACGAGACATTGGGGACAACTGTACATCGGTTTGGAGAGAATTCGATAAATATTATCATGGAAGGTTCATACTACATTACTGTATTCGGATTTTGTCACCATTGTGTAAAATATTGTATTTGCACACAAAAAAATCCGTGAATTAGGCAAGTTTGCCCTATGTACTGTATTTGGATGACTAATAATCATCTTAGAGGGACTATTATAGTTCGAGATAGAATAATAACAATCACTTTTAAAAACTAACTAGCTGGTACTTTACCCGCAGGTTTAAAACCGTGCGGACATATGCTCTCGATACATCCCAACCATGAATATAATTTTTCATCATTCCCTTTGCAATTCACTTCCTCAAATCAAGCCTAATGTTATGTTTTGCGCGATAGGGCATTAAGTCGTACTTAAAGCAATGGTGACCATGATTGAAAGTTCAACTTCTACATTTCGGGGTTGCCAACCTAAATAACTATACTGTAATATTACATATTACAAACCACGTGTGGGAAGTAAAAGCACCGCTCTCTTTATATACTACGTACAATGTATGTACAAAAGTATGTCCAAACGGTAGTGTTAATATACATTATATGAAACAAATCACTGCATTTTAAATGAACTGAACTTTATTTGAAACAGAATAAACCAATGAATACGTAATTGCCGTCATTTTATAACTGATTCGTGTCACGGCCTTCTGCACTTTCAACTAATATACATTGCCCATACTGTTAGCTTCAGTCTGTCGTTTATAATGAAAGCAAATATTTCCAGTAAAGATATTATTTTCCTATTGTTCGTTATTATGAATGCACCACGCGCAAAATGTGTACGTATGTACATTGCATGTTTGTGAAGTTTTTTACAGAATATCGGAAATTAAAAGCCTCGCCATCTCTCGGATTTTAAACATTTTTCTCTCTTCTGTAAAAACCATTTCCCAACCTCGCATCGTAATATACTATTATCGCGCCTCATTTTTGACCTACCTACTTGAATCTTTCTCTCTGATTTACTTGTATGATGTTCCCGACCCCCTCCCATTCATGGTATATGTTCTGCCCATACAGTCCGTGATACGTAACTTTTCCTATTATATCTGATTCACCATAAAGATCATATTGTTCCCTGATATGACCTTATCTCTATTCACGTGTCTGTTTGTCTCTCTTAGGTCTAAAAAATGTCCTAAGTCTTTGTCTCAAATACTCGCAACCCAAATACACGATTCTTTTATGAGCCTGAATATCTTCGACTCTGGACCCACGGCTTATAGTCCCTCCTGCAAGAATTGTCCCCTGGATTTTTCATCATAAAAATCCATCGACCACAGCCGGGTTTGAACACGCAATGCGGTGTGGAGCATATAAAAAATACATACAAAGAAGAGATTATATTAAGTTGAAAATATATACTCATATATTTGCGAGAGGAACTATACCTTGGGTATCTGATGAACGTAATCTATATAAATTATATAGGGTCTACATGAAACTCCTTTGTTTAAGTTGTGAATTTTCCTGATGGCCTAGTGGTGTCTGGTTTCGGTGTTGATGGATTTTTAGGGCGAAAAAATCCTGAAAAGGATTTTGTACGGAAATTAATTTGTGGTCTCTTATCACATATTATTTCACATAAATGAAACTCATCCCTGTGGAAAGAGACTTGTGAGCAAAATAAGTCGTCCCATTAACGCTCAGATTTGAATTCCGATGCTACTGGCCTGAACCATTACAGTTCATGATTAGATAATGTACTAACAGTAATAACTAACCTGTGAAATATAAATATTTTTAATTCCTGATTAAAATAATTTAGAAACATTTTATTTTTCTGTTTTACATTCACTGACGTTACTTCGTAACATGCGAGTTGTTACGTCATCATTGTAATTATCGCTATGCAACTAGAAACATTTTGTCAAAGAAGTTTATGAAATTTATTTTTGTAATAAAATTTTAATTAAACGTAATGGATAAAGCCGCATACCGATATAAATATACATCTAGATTTCTCGTAGAATGTCCTGTTTAAGTAAGTTATTCACATATGCAGTTTTATCTTTACAAATAGTTACAATAAGTTAATTTTTTAAAAAGATGTTTACATTATACATTTAATATGCATTCAACTAAAGCATTTTTCTTCTTCTTCTTCTTTATCTCCTTTTTTGGGCGCTGCAGTCGATCTTGTTGAATTACTAGTTACCATCAGCTCTCTGGTTCCAAGGTTCACCAGTTTAAAAGTGGCTGTTGGAGTCGATTGTTGTTACAGGCTGTTTAAGTCCTGATCACGAGTTCTTTCGGAAGGAACTAAATACGTGGGTCCACTGTAAGCGTATCCGGCATATAATGGAAATTCAAGCTTAAAAAATGAGCGAATTATTTTGAATATCTCTTTTCCAGATTTAATTTACTGCACTATTGATCCAGCTACTAAAAAGCGTCGTTATATTTACATTATAACGTAGCATTGATTGAACATTGACTTTATCAACTATTCGTTTTCTGGCTATACATAGTGCAGATTCTTTTGTAAGAAATGTTATGGTACCAGCCTAATTTCCAACCTCCCCTTGAAACATTTGTTTAGGGTTTTCTCCCATAGAATGTGTATCTTCTCTACAGCAAAGCAGTTTCTCTTACCTGTTAATTTCTCTTCACTCAGCCGTTGGAAAGTAAACTTCCTCACCCGTATTGGTGATTTTTAACATCTTCTAGATCGCTTCTTTGTCAGGTTTCTAGCCAAAGATTTGTCGAGCAAAGAGGGATTGACAATAGGTCATCTACTTCATATTTAGTCATTGGGGTTTAGATGTACACAAACGCCATCAACCAACATCAAAGTTATGCAATTCCTATGTGGAGGGTGTTTACTTATGATTGCTATTAGTTAAACAGATACTTTCTCTAACTTCATATGGACAGGTCTTTGTGTTTATTCTCTTAAGTTGTCCTGTGCTGACATTGAAGTTGACTCTTGAATTCTGATAACTGGAACCTGTGAAGTCAATCACTATATACTAATTTAATGCAATATTTAAACATCAGCGGTGACTAAAATAATATCTCTCGCCCTAGAATCAGAAGTTAAATTATCCTGGGGAACAGAGATGCATTGACACATTGGATGGGTATGTACAAGTGCTATTGCATAGTTCACCTTGGCTGGATGTATACACATAATTTAACAAGCGAGGAAGGCATTAAATTATATCCGCTTTGCAATGAACGGAAAAACTGGCAACATATTATTTCATTTTGCAAAGTAACACAACTTCTTAGATTACAGTTACTGCCAGAGAGATTTCGCAGGTCGATGGTTGTAGAATTGCGTTTTTGGATCTATTAAGGGTAGACGAGCACGAAGAAAAAACAGTGACTTTTTGGATGCAGTGAGAAAATTGAGAGAGGGCAAAATTGGAGCTTAGAGAAATAACTTCTAGCAATCCATCCATCCATAGTAGTTCTTCCCGAGGGCAGGTGTTTCACTGCATTCATAACATTTTCAGGCTATGATTAGCAGATTTACAAGAGAATTATATGTGTGGTAACTTCCCGTTGCTTTCCACACCGGTGAAGGATGATGATGATGGCAGGATGATTCTCGGAGACCGTTGGGCCCTAAGCTTCCTTACATTTGTTTCAAAGTTTGAGGAAAAACCATTCTCCAAAAAAATACACCTCACACAGGAGACTGGCCGGATCGGAATCGAACCCAGGCCCGCTGCGTGACAAAGCAGCACGCTAACTTGAGATCAGAGGGGTGGAGAAATACAAAATATGTATATATATGTTATATATATATATATATATATATATGTGTGTGTGTGTGTGTGTGTGTGGTCGATGTGAGTATGTGTGTGTGTGTGTGTGAGTATGTGTGTGTGTGTGTGTGTGTGTGTGTGTGTGTGTGTGTGTGTGTGTGTGTGTGTGTGTGTTAACGCTCTAGCAGCCCCAATTTTTGTTTTGTCGGAAGCAAACTCTTTGCTTATAGCAATAAATTTAATACGTCAAAATCAGACCATTACTTAGACTTCTGAGGAAATGCACTCAGTTTACGCACTCACTTTCCCTGCGTGACGGAATTTTATAAGTTTAAGATTAACACCTGTGTTAATTATAATTACTGATACGTAGCTAATAGCTGCATTTAACAGAAATCTATATCCGTACATCCTCACATGAGAGAAATGTGCTCCCTAACGGGAGGTTAATCACGAGCTATTTCATGCTTATTTCCCTGCATATATCAGCTAGTGGCATGTGGTTAGCACATTCCCTCAAAAAATCTTGTAAGCAACTAATGTAAAACTTGGTAGACAAAGGCCGATTAAATTTTGTGCAGAAGCTATAGTTTAGACAATAGAATCTTTTAAGACCTCGAATGTTTTCAGACATGGGACCCATGGCTTAAATAAATTCTCGGAGAACTTATCCATTGGATTTTGACATTCTAAAATATCCACCGACCGCCCGAGTTTGCATTGCCGCCCCTCGATACCAGAAGCAAAGAACTAGAACTCTAGCCCAACTAGGCCGTTAGTTAATAGCTATAACTATTATTATTTGCTAATTTTATACTAATTATAATATAAGATATCTATATATATATATATATATATCCATCCATAGTAATTCTGCCCGGAGGCATGGTCCTTCACTGCAATCATAGCATTTTCATGCTATACTTGCAGCTTTACTAGAGAATTGTAGGTGTGGTAGCTTCCCGTTGCGTTGCACAACACCGGTGAAAGATGATGATGATGATGATTGCCATATGATTTCAGGGACCGTTTGGGCCTTAAAGTTTTCATGACAATTGGATTACAAGTGAGGGGAAACCACGGAGAAAAACCTCACCCAGAGAAAAACTGGCCCCGACTAAGGGATCGAACTAGGGGGCCCGCTGCGTGAAAAGGCCGCACGCTAACCCCCCCCTGACAAGGCAGCACGCTACTAGCACCACAGCGGTGTATATATTATATATATATTAATATAGCCACAGTTACAGAATATTTGTAACAGGTACCGGATGCTAGAATATTAACTTAAATTATTTTACAAATCTAATTTTTTCATTCAAGTTGAATTTCCGGAGGTTGGGTATTAAGGAAGCCAGTAAGAAGTAAGGAAGAAATAATCTCTGGATGGAATAGTTGAATGAAGTTGAGTCTGTAACGATGAATTATAGTAGATATTGAAATCTATAAATCTTTGCAAAGTATATAAATTCAAATGAAGAAATATCTGAAATTTGATGTTCAATATGATACAGAAGATTTGCCATTAAAAGGTAAAACTGATTTTTGACTTCTAATTTGCAATTGTAATATCAAACAGCACACAAAGATTACCACCACCACCACCACCACCACCACCACCACTACTACTACTACTACTACTACTACTACTACTACTACTACTACTACTATTACTACTAACTACTACTACTTCTACTTCTACCATTATTCCCACCACTACTCCCACTATTACTATCACTATTAATACTACGTAAACTACTGTATATCATAACTAACTACATCTAACCACCTACATTACTACCACCACCACCACACTACTGCCACTACAAACACTACTACCATCATTACTCCTACTGTTAATAGTACTCATAGTAGTACTAATAATAGTACTCAACCATTACCACTAACACCACAACCACTAATACACCTACTACCACAACTACCAGTACTACTACCCGCACCACTACTACCACCAATATTACTACCACCACTATTACTACCACCACTACTACCAGGACTAATACTATTGTTACCAATACTAGCACTGTAGCTATGACTGCCAGAACTACTACAACTACTACTACTACCACTACCAACAATACCATTATCACTACAACTACTACTAATACTACTACTACCTCTGCTTGCATTACTACCACCACTACTACTACCAGTACAACTACTACTATTACTATCAGTGCTACTATTACTATCATCATTACTAATAATACTACCACTACTATTACAACTACTACCATTACCACTGCTACCACTGTCAATATTACTACGGCTACTACTACCACTAACACCATTACTACTACCATTACCACTGCTACCATTGGCAATATTACTACGGCTACTACTACCACTAACACCATCTCCACTACTACTATTAATGCTACTATTAATACTACTACCACTGTTACTATTACTACCACTACTACTACCACAAATACTACTAATATGACTACTACTACCACTGAGAATATTACTACCACTAGTACTACTACTACTGCTACTACTACTACTGCTACTACTACTACTATTAGTACTGTTACTACTATTAAAACTGCTACTATCACTACCACGACCACCACATCTGCTACCACTACTACTGACAGTACTACTACCACTGCTACTATTACAACCACCATTACAACTACTAATATCACTACCACTACCAAAACTTCTACAACTACCACTAACAACACTATTACTACTGCTACTATTAATACCACCACTACTATCAATTCAGCTACTATTACTACACTACCACCAGCAATAGTACCACTGTTACTACCTCCACTACAAATACTATTGTTACTACTTCTACTACTACTACTACCACTGCTACTATTAATACTATAATTACTACCAATACTGTTATTACTACCAAAAATAACACTACTACAAGTACTACTACTACTACCACCACGTCTACAACAATATCCACTACCACCATAACCACAAACATTACCACTACTACTTCCACTACTACTACTGTCACTAATACCACTATCACCACATCCAATATTACCACTACTACTACCAATAATTCCATTACTACCACTACGACTAATGCCACTACCAGTACCTCCACAAATACCACCACTACTACTACTGCTGTTGTTACTACTACTACCACCATTGCTGATGTTAATACCACCACTACTACTAGCACTAAATTATTACTACTACATTTACTACTACTATTACTACTACTACCATTACCACTATTACTACCACTACCACTATTACTACCACTACTGATACCATTACTACTACTAACACCACTACTAATACCACAGCTACTATTACTGCAACTACTACTACCATTACCACCACTACTAGTATTATTACTATTAATACCACTGCTACAATTATCATTACCACCACTAATACTATTACTATCACTCCCACCACCATAAATACTACTACCACTATTACTACTACTACTATTACTTCAACTAATATTACCAGTACTGCTAGTACTATCAACTATTACTATTACCACTGCTACTACCACCATCACCACTACCACAATTACTAATAATACTACCACTACTAATGCGATTACTTCAACCACCACTGCTACAATTCATACCACTGCCAGTATCTCTACCACCAGCACAAGTACTACTACTACCTCTATTACTATTACTACAACTACCACTGCTACTATTACTACCATCATTTCTACAACTACTTCCACTAGTAGTACTAGTATTAAGGCTACCACTATTATTATAACTTCTACTACCGCCACCACTACCAAGATTATTAGTACTACTATTACTTCCACTACTACTACTATCACTAACACTACCATTACTACTATCACCACTACTACTAACGATAATTCCATTACTACTTTTATAAATGATATTACTACCTCAACAACTACTACTACCACGTACATCACTACTACCACATCTACTATAACCACATCTACCAACATTACTAGTAGTACTACTACTACTTCTACAACTAATGCTACTCTTGTCGCTAATACCACCACTATTACTATCTTTACCACCACCACCATCACCACCACCACCACCACTACTACTACTACTACTACTACTACTACTACTACCACTACTACTACTACTACTACTACTACTACTACTTACTGCTGCTGCTACTACTACTACCACTAAAAGTACTACCACTGCTACTATTACTACCAATACTACTACCATTATCACCGCTACTACTTCAACTATTAATACCATTGCTACTATCATTACCACCACTAACACCATTACTATCACTACCACTACCATACCTTCTACTACTACCACTGTTATTACTACTAGTACTTCTACTACTACCACTACTACTAGTACTATCAAATACTACTTCTACTAGCACTGCTATCTGTACCACCACCACAACTACTACTAATACTACTACTACTACTACCACCACCACCACCACCACTACCGATACTATTATTACTACTAACATTATTACTATTACTATCACCATTTCTACCACTAATACTACTACTTCGAATACCACTATTCGTACTAAAACTGTCATTTCAGTCACTACTACCATAAATTCTACTACCAAGACCACTACCAGCATTGCCAATACTATTATTACTACTATTATTTTCACTACTACTACTACTATCACTAACACAACCACTAATACTACCACCAATAGTTCTAATACTAAAATTACTATTACTACCACTACAAGTACTACTAACACATATACCACTGCTATCACATCTCCCAACATTACCACTAATACTACTACTATTGCAGCTACTGCTGCTACTAATGCTGCTATTGTTGCTACTGCTGCTACAATTGCTTCTACTGCTTCTGCTACTACTGTTGCTACTGGTGTTACTGCTGCTACTGTTGCTGCTACTACATCTGCTGCTACTACTACTATTACTACATCTGCTACTACTATCATTACTGTTATCGCTACCGCTACTATGGCTACGACTGATTGTACTACTAAACACCACCACAACCACCACTATTAACAATATTAATATCACTATTACTACTACTACTACTACTACTACTTCTACCACCACCACCAACACCACCACTACAACTATTAGATATATTACTGATACTACTATCGCTACTACTATCACCGCTGCTGCTACTACTACTACTACTACTACTACTACTAAGAGTACTACTAATATTACTACTGCTACCACTGCAACTACTATTACTGATTATACCTCTACCACCAACACTACTACTACTACTATCATCGCTACCACTGCTAGCAATACTACTACTACTAATAGTGCCGCTGCCACTACCACTACAACTAATACTATTATTACTACTACCACTATTAGTACTGCTGCCACTATTACCACTCCTACTACTTCCACCATCATTTCTACTATTACCAACAATACTACTACCATACTAGTACTACTATTACTATGACCATCATTACTACTAATATTTTTATGTATTAGTACTACTATTACTACTAACTTTATTACTATCACTTCTCTCACTACTAATACTACTACTATTATTAAGAATACTACTAATATTACTACTATCACCTCGACTACTACTATTTCTACTACTACTAATACTACCAATATTACTACCAATACTGATACTACTATTACCATTACTACCACTATCACTGCCACCACCATACTACTGCTATTATCACTACTACTACTACAACTACCACCATTACTTCTATAAATACAGCTACCAATACTACTACTACTACTACAACTACCACTAATATTACTACTGCTACCACTGCTACTTCTACTAACACCACCACTACCGCTTCTAGAGCTACAACTACTACTACTTTTACTATTACTACTGCTACCTCTACTAATACTACTACCACTGCCACCACCAATACTACAACTACCACCAATACCACTACTACCACCACTAACATTACAACTATTACCACTACAATTAATACTACAATTACTACGATTACCATTACTACCGTTACTACTACTTTTTAATACTACTAAAATTATTACTACAATTCTTACTATCACTACCACCAGCACTATTACTAATATTACTAAACTACAAGTATATTACTAAAACACAACTACTACTAATATCACTACCACCACTAATACTACTCCTACCATTAATACTACTAACGCAAACTCAACTAAACCTACTACTATTAATGTTGCCACCACTCATACTTGTACGACTACCACATCTACTACTTCTACTACCACACCAGCATCACTACTGTTAATACTACTACTACTACTAATATTACTGCTACTGCTACCACCACAACTATTGTTACTATTAGCCCTACCAACACTCCTAATACTAGCACTTCCTCCACCACTGCTAATACTACTGCCACTACCAGCACTACTCTTTCCATTACCACAACCATTACTAAAACTACCGCCACCACTATCAACACCACTACTACAACCACCACCGAAACCACTAATTATACTACTGCCACAACCACATTACCACCATCACCACTTCCACCACCATCACCACCAATCCAACTACTTATATTACTGTACTACCATCATCACCACTACAATCACGGTACCACCACCACCTCTACCACCAAAATATCTACCACCATCACCACGACCACCACTACCAGTACCAATACCACCACTGTCACCGCCTATATCACAGCCACTATTTCCAACATCACCAGAAATACACAAACGCCACCACCACCAGTACCATTACAAATATTCCCATCACTACCAACACCACATCAATCACCACTACCACTATGCCAGTACAACAAAACACAACTTCAATGCAACAACCGCCACCACTAACAATACCACCATCACCACCACTATCATCCCATCACCACTATCAGTACCACCATTAACACCACCATCACTACCACCACTACTAATTCGACTGGCATTACCAACAACACCGCCACTACCAATACCAAAACAACTACCACTACCATCACCATCACCACTAACACCACCACTATCACCACCATCACTAATAATACTTCTGCCATTACTACCACCTCAATCACCACTAACACCACCCCATCACTAATAATACTACTGCCACTACTGCTTCCACCATCACCACTAATAGTACTACTGCCACTACCACCATCAATACTACCACCACCACAAACAATTGCCCCATTACTAATACTACTGCCTCTATCACCACCACTACAAACACTACCACCATCACAACTACCACTACTTCCACCACCACTACTAAAATTAATGCCACTACCACCACCATCAACACTATCACATTCACCATCACCACTACCACAACCACCACCAGTATCACCAACACCAATACCTCCACCACTACTAATACTATTGCTACCACCACCACTACTACTACCAACACTACTAATACTACTGCCACTACCACCACTACTACTATTACTACTGCCACTACCTCCACATCCACCACCACCACCACCAATACTAATACCACTGCCAGTACCACTATTACCACCACTACTACTACCACCACCACTACTAAAAAATTACTGTTACAACCACCTATATAACCACCAACATCAAAACTACCAGCACTACCACCACCACCACTACTAATACTACTGTCACTATCACCATTACCAGTACCACATTTACTACCATCACCAAAACCACCACCAATAATGTTACCACTTCAACTATTAAAATTACCACCACCACCATCGCCAATACCATCATCAATACTAATACTACTGCCACCATCACCACCACCAGCAGCATCATTATCACTACTAAAGCTACTGCCACTAGCACCACTATTACTACTACTGCCTCTACCACCAGCAACACCATCACCAATATCACTACCGTCACCACTACCAACAAAGCCACTACCACTACTAATACTACTGCCACTGCCACCACCACCATCACCAGCCTCCTTATCACTACTACTACTACTACTACTACTAAGACTTCATCACTACCACCACTTCTATTATTACTGCCACTACCACCAGCAACAGCATCACTACCACCATCAACACTACCAACAATACCATCACCACTACCACCACCACTACCGCCACTAATTTATCACCACCATCACCACAACTGCCACCATCACCACCAATGCCAATTCCACCACTACCAATACCACCACCATCCCCACCACCACCACCACCACCACTACTTATGTCACCACAATCACCACTTCTACTACTAATACTACTGCCACTACAAGCTCCACTACTACCACTACCAAGACTACCACCACTATCACCACTACCACCAACATTAATATTACCACCACTAGAACCACTACCAGCACAGCCACCACCACCTCCACTACACCCACCTTCACTACCACCATCACTTCTAATACTACTGCCACTACCACCACAGCCACTGCCAAAACTACCACTACCATCACCGTCATCACTTCCATCACCACCATCAATGCCACTACTTATACAACTGAAAATACTACCACC
Source organism: Diploptera punctata (assembly GCA_030220185.1). Lineage (NCBI taxonomy): Eukaryota > Metazoa > Arthropoda > Insecta > Blattodea > Blaberidae > Diploptera > Diploptera punctata. Next base: position 1,529,330 of record JASPKZ010007261.1, read on the forward strand.
ACCATTATCATAACCACTACCACCACCATCACCACTAACACTATAACCATACCACCACCACCACTATCACCACCACTACAAACACCACCGTCACCACTACCACCAACACCACCGTCACCACTACCACAACCAATACTAATACCACTAACACCCGTACCACTAATAATACGACTGCCACTACCACGAACGTCATTACCTCTGCCTCCACTGCCATCAATATTACCACCATCACTACTAATACTACTGCCACTACCACCACCACCTTCACCACTACCACCACTACCATCTCCACTAGTAATACTACTGCTAGTACCACAACTACCACCAACACCACCATCAACACTTCCACCACCAGCACCACTATCAACATTACCACCAGCGCTACGACCACCACCACCACTACCACTATGACTACTAATAATACTAGCACCTAAACCATCACCACCTACACCACCATCACACTACCATCACTACTACAGGCAGCACTACCACTACTAATACTACTGGCACTACTTTTACTACCGCCTCCACCATGATCACTATCTCTAGTAATACTACTGCCACTACCACCACCACTACTAATACTACTGCCAGTACCAACACCACTAATAATTCTACTGCCACTACCACCACCCCAGCACATCCACCACCACCATCTCCACTGCCACTACTACCATTCCCGCTACCACCACCATAACCACCATCACCACTACCACCATCAACACCACCACTACCATCATCATCACCACCACCTTACCACTACCACCACTATCACTACTACCGTCACCACTAATACTACTGCCACTTCCACCACAACAATTATCACTACTAATAAAACTACAACAGACCACCACTACTACCTTCACCATCTTCTACACCATCATCACCACTACTACCGCCACAACCACCACAAATAATACTACTGTCACTACCACCACCGCCACCACTACACTAATAATACTACCACTACTGCCACATCCACCATCACCAGAACACCACCATCACCACTAACCACCACCACTTCTACCACCACCACCACTACTACCACCACCACCACCACTACCACCACCACCACTACTACCACCACCACCATCACCACCACTATCACTACTAATAATACTACCACTACTACTACTACATTCTCTAACATCTACTATATCACCACCACCACCACCACCACTACTACCACAACAAACCACAGCTACTAATACTACTGTCAATGACACCACCAGCAACACTATCACTATCAATAATACAAGCTCTACCAGTACAACAACCTACACCATCACCACCTACACAACCATCACCACTACCACCACTTCTACCACCACCACCACCTTTCCTAATACTACTGCCACAACCACCACCGCTATCACTACTAATAATACTACCACTACCTCCACAAAAACCTCCTACACCACCATCACTACTACCACCAGAATTACTGCCACCTCCACCACCACTACTACTGCCTCCACCATCACCTCGTACACCACCATCACCTCGTACACCACCATCACCAGAACTACTCTTATTACTGCCGCTACCAACAATACCACCACCACCATCACCATCGGAACTGCTACCACCAGTACTACCACCACTAATACTACAGCCACTGACAAAAGTCCCACAGCCATCATCACAACTTCACCACCACTACTGATACTACAACCACTACCACCACCACAACTAATACTACTGCCACTACCACAATTAATACTACTGCCACTAACACCTCCACCAACACTACCACCACTACTAATAATACTGTCACTACCACCACTATATCAACCATTACTAATACTACTGCCACTACCACCACTATCACCACTACCACCACCACTGCCACCAATACAACCACATCCATTACCACCGTAACTGATAACACCAACACTACCACCACTATTGCCACTACCTCCACTGCCACCACTACTATCACCACTAACACCACCACTACTAATACTACTACCAACTCAACTCCGTCAACCCCACCACCACAATCAATACCATAGGATTACCATCACCACCACCACCACCGTAACCACTATCACCACTACCACAAAGTCCACGACTATCACCATCACTCCCACCACCATCAAACCCACCACCATCACTACAACCACCATCACCACCACCACTATCACACCTACACAACTACCACCATCACCACTAACACCATCAGGAACATCACCACTACCATCACTACAACCATCACCACTAACACCACCATCACCAACTTATCACTACCACCACTATCAACATTACCACCACCACTATCAACATTACCACCACCACTACTAATACTACTGTCACTTCAACCACCACTACCACCACCTCTTAATATTAGTGCCACTACTAATACTAATGCCACTACCACCACCATCACCATTACCACTATCACTACCAGCACCACCATCGCCACCGTAACTGCTACCACCACAATACCATCGCAACAAGCACCACTATTAACACTACTGCCACTGCCACCAGTACCACTGCCATCATCATCAGCATCATCAACACTACCACCACTTCCAATACCACTACCACTACTAATACAGCCGCTACCACTACTACCATAAACACTACTAATACTACTCCCACTATCACCACCACTACCACCACCATCACCACCAACACCATCGCCTTCATAACTGCTACCACCACCACCACAACCACCACCACTACAACCTCTACCACCACCACTACAACCTCTAACACCACCACTACTAATACTACTGCCACTACCACCACCACTACAACCTCTACCACCACCACTACAACCTCTAACACCACCACTACTAATACTACTGCCACTACCACCACCCACACCACCACCACCACAACCGCGACCACCATAGCATTAACAAGAATACCACCTTATCTCTATAAACCCTACTAACACTACTTCCACTACCACTAATACCACCACCACCATCACCATCGCAACTGCTATCATCAGAACTATTAACATTACTGCCACTACCACCATCCATACTATCACCACAACAACGACCACCATAGCTTAAACACCAACACTATCACCACCTTATCACCACCACCAACGTAACTGCTACCATCAGCACTACTAAAACTACTGCCACTTCCATCACTACTATTACTACTGCCAGTACAATGACCACTACTATTACTACTGCCAGTACAATGACCACTACTAATTCTACTGCCACCACCACCACCACCACCACAGTATACCACCATCTCCTCTACAATCACCACCACCATAACCACCATCACCTCTACCACCACCAGCACCATCAGCAACACCAACACCACCATCACCACCACTACCACCACGACTACTAATACTACTACCACTATTACAACCACCACTATCACTACAAATAATACTACCACTACCACTAGTACTATTTTCACCATCTCCTACATCATCATCACCACTACCACCAGCACTGCTACCATCACAACCATCACTACTAATACTACTGTCACTACCACCACCACCACTATCACTATTAATAATACTACCACTACTACCACATACACCATCACCACCTCCATCTCCACCATGACCACTACTACCACTGACACCATACTACTAATACTACTGCCACTAACACCACTACTACCACTATCACTACTAATAATACTACCACTATCACTACTACCGCCTCCACCATCACCACCTACACCACAATCACCACTACCACCACCACCACTAGTATTACTGCCGCCACAACCGCAACTACTATTACTACTGCCGCTACCAAAAATACCATCACCACCATCACAACTACCACCACCATTAACACCACCATCATTACCATTATCCCCACCATAACTGCTACCATCAGCACTACCTACACTACTAATACTACAACCACTTCCAAAACTGCCACCGCCATCATCATAATTGCCACCACCCCTACTGAAACTACAGCCACTACCACCACCACAACTAATACTACTGCCACTGCCACCTCCATCACCACTACCACCACATCCACCAGCGCTACCACCACCATCACCACCACCATCACTACCACCACCATTACTGATACTACTGCCACTACCACCACTACCACATCCTCCACCGGCAGTATCATCGCCACTACCTCCACCACTTCCACAACCACCACCACCACCACTACCACCACCATACTACCTATCACCACCACCCTATCAACACCACCCTCATCATCACCTTATCATCACCACATCTACCACCACCCCTACCACCTTCAACAACACCACCATCATCACAACCTTATCACCACCACCACCATCACTACCTTATCACCACCACCACTATTATCACTACCACCTCCACTACCACCACCATCAGCATAATCACCATACCTTCTACCACTTCATCACACACCATCACCACTACCAATCACTACCACCACCATCACCACCCTCACTATTTGCTACACTACCATCATCATCACTTATCACCACCACATCTAAACCACCACACTCATCATCACCACCATCCACCAACACTACACATCAACACACCCCTAATATACACTACCATCATCAACTACCTTATCACCACCACCAACATCACTACCTTATCACCACCACCACCACTCACTATTATCAGCCACCACCACCATCAGCTCATCACCACTACCATCACTCACTCCACACCACCACTTACCAGCCACTCATCCACCGCCACTCACCACCACTACTACCACTACCTACCACCACCACACAACCACTACTAATACTAGTAACCCTACCAGCACAACACGCTAATACTACTGCCACATCACCACTACCAAACTCCACCACCATCAGCATCATACCACTACCTACCACCACATCAGCACTATCACACTCACTCCCACCACCACCACTGCAAATACTACTTCCACTATCACACACTACCCGCAACCAATTCTAATACTACTACCGTACCACCACCACCATCACAACCGTACTGCTACTACCACCACTACCACTAATACTACTGCCACTACCACCACTGCTACCGCTACCATCACCACTACCACCACCACTACTAATACTACTACCAGTACCACCACTGCCACTTCCACGACCATTAGCATCTCCATCACTACCACCACCACCAACACCACCGCCGTGACTTCTTCCTTTACCACAACTATCGCCAGCACTGTTATTACCGCTACCATCGTTACCGCCGCAACCGCTGCTACCGCTGATCTTGCTACAACTGCACATGCTGCCACTTATTCTGTTGTTGCTACTTCTACGGCTGCTACTGTGCTACTACTCTCACTGATACCAAAATGACCACTACTACCAAAACTACCACTATTACTTCCAATACCACTAACACCAGTAATTTCACCACTACTACTACTAGTACCGCTATCATTGCCACTACTACTACTGCTATTACTACTGCTGCTCCTCCTGCTACTGCCGATGCTGCCGCCGTCGCCGCCTATTCCTTACAAAAGTAATATCCACTTTTTTATTGCCATGCAAGTATACTCCCATTTATGTTTTAGACAATGAAAGCGACTGTAGTTATTTTTTAGGGTAAACATACCTTTTTTCGTGATATCCCTAATTTCGCGATACATTTCAATTCGTTGTTACGGATTTCAATGTTTAAAAAATGTAGTTCCGTGGTTACTCCATACATGGCATAAGCGTTTCTTTCTATTTTATTACTTTGCCCGCCTTTTAATTACTAATACAAAGCCTCAAAAGCCATCGTGATGTTGAAATTGGTTGACGAAGTATTTTTGTTCTGTCTTTGGTAACTGTCCTTAAAGAAAATTAATATATTTTGGCTATAGTTTATTTAATAGATATATAATATTTTAATATAAATTAAACCAACTGATACATGAGTCTTAACAATATAAAATACAATACATTATACAGCAAATTCCACATTTACGATCTAATAATTTTTTTTTCTGATGCTATGGCTCCATTTCATAATTAACCGTGGTGAATGCAGTAGAAAAAAAATGAATACGCTTTCATATTACTTACACTACGTATATATCAGTTACACTACAATTACAAATTTTACTCACTAACAGGGCTATAATGAAATTAAACCAATAGAGGCTAAAGAGGCAATTAATTGAAAATATTTCCTAAAATTATTTCTTCATCGTTCGTAAAATTAAGTTTTTCTGAATTTTCAATTTTCGTTGTTACTTCTCTAATTTACTATTGTTGTTGTTATTATTATTATTATTACTATTACTATTATTATTATTACTATTATTATTATTATTATTATTACTATTACTATTATTATTATTATTACTATTATTATTATTATTAATATTATTATTATTACTATTAATTATTATTATTATAGTATTATTATTACTATATTTATTATTATTACTATTATTATTATTATTATTATTACTACTATTATTATTATTATTATTATTTATTTCATACTTATATTTATAGTAGGCAATATTTTTTCTATAAAGTAGGACTTCATGTAGGGCCTATTTTGTTGCAGATATTTTATCGCCATATGTATTTTTAATATCACTATCTAATGTTAAATTTATTTTTAGAAGAAAATGGATTTGATATAATTTATTATTTTTTTGTATTTGGCCATATATAGTTTCTGATATCGATTATCAATTTTAATAAACTAGTCAGCTTCTGTTTTAATATCACGGAATTAGAATATTACTACCATGGATTTAGGACTCATATATAGTATTTACAAAGTTGGTATACTAGAAGGAGACATTAGGAAAACTGTACATCTTTTTGTAATAAATTCGATGAATATTATCGTCGAAGGTTACATTACTGTATTAATATTTTGTCACCATTGTCTGATAAATTTGCAAAAAAATAAATAAAAAGATCTCAGAATTAAGCAAGTTTACCCTATGTACTGCATTTGACTAATGATCACCTTAAAGGGACTTATAAAGTGTAGTTGGAGATGGGATAAGAACTATAACTTTAAAAAATATTAACTCGCTGGTACTATGACCGGAGGTTTAAAACCGCGCGGACGTATTCAATCATCCCCTTTGTAATCCACTCCCCCAAATCATGCTTAATGCTATTTTTTGCGCGATAGTGTTGTTTTATCGTACTAACAGCAATGGCGACCATGACTGAAAGTTCAACTTCTAGATTTCGGGTATGCCAACCTAAATAACTATACTGTAATATAACATATTACAAACCACGTGAAGGAAGTAAAACCTCTGCCCTCTATGTATATTACGTGCAATATACATATGTACAAAAGTATATCCAAAAGGTAGTCTTAATATACATTATACGAAACAAATCACTACATTTTAAATGAACTGAACTTCATTTGAAACAACATAAAACAATAAATACATACTTGCCGCCATTTTATAACTGATTCGTGTCACGGTCTGCTGTATTTTTTACTAATAAGCATTGCCCACACTGTCAACGTTGGTCAGTTGTTTATAATGAACGCAGATATTTCCAACAAAGATCTTATTATTTTACTGTTATTTATTGTTTTGCAAACACCACCCTGCAAAATATATAGTACAACGCACGTTTGTGAAGTGTTTTACAGAATCTCGGAAATTAAAGACCTCGCTGTCGCTCGGTTTTTAAACATTTTCCTCGTTTCTGTAAAAACCACTTCCCAACCTCGCATCGTTATATAGGGAAACTTTGGGTAATGTGGACTCCTATACCGGTATTGAATTTGTTGTTTTTCTTCCTTTAGATAAGGAATTTTAACTTTGTTTAATTACAATGATTATCATTAATGGTATAACTATGAAAGAACATCTTATTTTATTCACATATGAAAACATCTTCATCATTTATAAACTTTACAATACAAGAAAGCTCCACTTTTTCCATCATTTTCGAGTAAAGTGGACCCCAGAGTCCACCCTAGCTTTTAGTCTGTTTTTAAGTTTATTCGCTCTATTAATTTATACAGACAAGTACAAATAAATCAGAAAGTATTTTTGACTGATCGTAATTAAAAAGCATTGATATTTATTTAATGTTTCCAAAAATTAGTGTTGATTACAACATTCACACGTCATTCACCTGCAGAAAACGACGGTCTTTGAGTTTAGTTAAATTATAAGAATATTGAATACAATTAAGTACATGGTTTTTAAAGGTACCATCCCCATTGATAAAATATACGTATTCATATAAAGTGAACCCAGGTCAGCTTTAACCGCTTCGTGGAAAGTCCATATTAACCTAATTCCTTTGTTATGTTGAATTATTTTATACAGCCGCCATGCACATAATATCAAATGAAACTCGCCAATATATTAAAACAGCATATATATATATTATATATATATATATATATATATATATATATATCTTCTTCTTCACTTCCTGGTTTAGGCAAGAGTTGCCTGTCCCGTATATATATATATATATATATATATATATATATATATATATATAATATAACATATTTAAGAGATTTTTCAACATTTGTAATATTGAATAGCAGAAATTAAGAATTAATTCTTAGGTTGAAAAACGTTTAAAATGGTATTTTCATAGAAATATCACAAATAGACCCTTCGCACAAATAATAAAATTGGTCTTGAACACGTCAAAGTTGATAAGGTGAAGTAGTTTACATATTTTCTGTTCCAGGGCAATACCAACTAAAGAAGATATTAACAAGGTCCACTCAAACCAAAGGGTTGACATTACCCGAACTTCCTCTATCATTATTCCACCTCATTTTTTGCCTATCTACTAGACTCGTTCACTCTGATTTGCCTATATAATGTTTTCGACCCCATTAATTCACCATTCAAGCATATGTTCTGTCCATACAGTCAGCGATACGTACTTTTCCTATTATATCTGATTTATCATAAAGATCATCTAGCTCCCTGATATGTAGTTTTCTCCATTCACCTGTCTGTTGCCTCTCTTCAGCCAACAATTTTCTAAGTATTTAGTCTCAAATACTCGGAGCCGGAGCCCAAATACTCGGCTCTTTTACGAGCCTGAAAACCTTTGACTCTGACCCCACGGCTTATAGTCCCTCCCGGAATACTTCTCCCTTCGATTTTGCATCGTTCACGGCCGGGTTTGAACTCGCAATGTTGTGAGGGGCATATAAAACAGTACATACAAAGAAAAGGTTATATTAAGTGAAGATATATATATATATATATATATAGTCCTCCGCTGTGGTCCCGAGGTAGCGTGCTGCCTTGTCACACAGCGGGCCCGGGATCGATCCCCGGTCGGGGCAGTTTTCCTGGGTGAGGTTTTTATCGGGGTTTTTCCTCACCAGTAAGACAAATGTCAGGAAAACTTTAAGGCCCAAACGATCCCCGAAATCATATGGCCATCATTATCATCATCATCCTTCACCGGTGTGGAAAGCAACGTGAAGCTACCACACCTATAATTCCCTAGTAAAGCTGCAAGCATGGCATGAAAATGCTATGATTGCAGTGAAGGAACTGCCTTCGGGCAGAATTACTATGGATGGATATCCATATGCTTGCAGCTTTACTAGGGAATTGTGTAGGTGTGGTAGCTTCCCGTTGCTTTCCACACCGGTGAAGGATGATGGTGATGATGATAATGGTAAGGATGATGATGATGATGATGGCCATATGATTTCGGGGACCGTTTGGGTCTTAAAGTTTTCCTGACATTTGTCTTACAGGTAAGGAAAAACCCCGATAAAAACCTCACCCAGAAAAACTGCCCCGACCGTGGATCGAACCCGGGCCCGCTGCGTGACAAGGCGGCACGCTACCTCGAGACCACAGCGGTGGACGATATGGATATATATAATTATTTGCGAAAGGAGCTGTACCTTGCATATCTCATAAATGTATTCTATATAAAATATATAGGGTCTATTTGAAACTGTTTTGTTTAAACTGTGAATTGTCCTGTGGCCTACTGGTATATGGTTCCGGTGTTGATGGATTTTTTGGGCGTACAAATCTTGAAAAGGATTTTGAACGGAAGTAAAGTTGTGGGCCTCTTATTGCATATTTATTTCACGTAAATGAATCTCAACCTTGTGGAAACAGACTTGTAAGCAAAGTACGTCGTCCCATCGCGCCCAGATTTGAATTCCGATGCTACTGGCCTGAACAATTGAAGTTCATGTTTACATAATGTACTAACAGTAATAACTAACCTGTGAAATATTAAAGTTTTTAATTCCTGATCAAAATAATTTAGAAACATATTTTTTTCAGTTTCACATTCACTGACGTTTCTTAGTAACGTGCGAGTTATTACGTCATCATTGAAATCATCGCTATGCAACTAGGAACATTTTGTCAAGAAAGTTTATGAAATTTATATGTATGTAATAAAACATGAAATAACATAATGGATAAAGCCGCATACGGATTTAAATAATATATGTACACCTACATTTCTCGTGGAATTTCCTCTTAAAGTTAGTTATTTGTACGAGTATATAGAGTTTTATCTTTAAATAGTTACAATCAGTTAATTTTTTAAAAATATTACATTAGACATTTAATATGCATTCAATTACAGCATTTTTCTTCTTCTTTGCCTTTTTTTCTTTGGGCGCTGCAGTCAATCTTGGTGTACTATTAGTTAACATCTGGTCTCTGGTTCTAATGTTCACCGGTTTAAAAGCGGTTGGAGTTAATTGGTGTTACAGGCTGTTAAAATTCTGGGAAAAAGTTTACTTTAACTTGCCTGATATATTTTCAAAGTACTATAGAACAACAGTGCGCATGCGCCATAGTTTATAGAGCCAGCGATAACCCACCATCGAACGACATATCGATTATTAGCATTGTTTCGATTATTATCGTTTTTTTTTGTTTTATGTATTTAGACGCTTTTAAAATGTAATGAATCTAAAAGCCAACTAACTAAACTCATACTTAACCTAATTCAATTACTCTAACCTAGGTTGGATCTCATGAAACGCCCTTTTTTTCTGGCTCCATAATAATCTCAGCCATTGATAACCCACCGGTTCCAAATATGTAATATACTCTCTGGAGAAAATAGCAAGTCACCATCACAATAAGTGTATTTGAATAAATATTTAAAAATTCTAAAATAAAGTTATAAAAATTGTTTTAAATATTTTAAAATATTTAAAAAATGTTACTAAATACAGAAGAAGAGTTATAATTCACAACAATAAACAGAAAAATCAAGGGTAAGCGTTTGTCAACTTGATCCAAATCCTGATCATGAGTTCTTTCGATACTAACTAAATACGTGAGTCCCCTGTATGCATATCCAGCATATAATGGAACCTCGAGCTTGAAAAAAATTGCGAAATAATTTGAATCTTTCTTGCACAGATTTAATTTGCTGAGCTATTGATCCCAGCTATTAAAAAGCGTCATTAAATATAAATAATAACTTAACATTGATTGAAAACTACTTTATCAACTATATCTTTCCTAACTGAGTTTCTTTTGTAAGACATTTTATGGATACCAGCCTAATTTCCAATCCCCAAATTGAAATATTTGTTTGGGCTTGGCTCCCATAGAAGGTTTATCTTCTCTACAGCAAAGAAATGTCTGTTACCTGTTAATTTCTCTTCTCTCTGCCGTTGGAAAGTGAAACTTCCTCACCCGCTATAATGCTTTTTAACATATTCTGCATTGCTTCTTTGTCTGGTTTCTCGTCAAAGATTTGTCCAGCAAGGAGGGATTGACAATAATTAATCTACTTCAGATTTAGTAATTGGGTTTAAATGTACACAAACCCCCTCCACCAACTTCAAAGTGGAGGGTGTTTACTTATGATTGCTTTTGGTTAAACAGATACTTTCTCTAACTTCGTCTGGGCAGGTCTGTGTGTTTATTTTCTTAAGTTGCCCTGTACTGTCATTGAAGTTGATTCTTGATTCCTGATAACTGGAACCTGTGAAGTCAATCACTATGTGCTAATTTAATGCGATATTCAAACAGCAGCGGTGACAAAAATAATATATTTCACCCTAGAATCAGAAGTTATATTATCCGGAGAACAGATATATATTGACACTTTGGATGGGGATAGCACAAGTGCAATTGCATGGATCACCTTGGCTGGTTGGATACCCATAATTTTACAAGCGACGAAGGCATTAAACTATGTCCGCTTTGCAATGAGCGGAAAATCTGGCAACATATTATGCTCTTTTGCAAAGTGACAGAACTCCTTTGATTACAGTTGCTACCAGAGAGATTTCTCAGGTCGATGCTTGTAGAATGGCGTTTTGGAATCTATTAGGGGTAGTCGAGTGCGAAGAAAAAAGAGGAATTATCTTGATGCAGTGAGAAAATTGTGAGAGGCAAAACTGGAGCTTAGAGATAGAACTTCTAGTAATGCATCCATCCATAGTAGTTCTTCCCGAGGGCAGGTCTTTCACTCCGTTCATAGCATTTCATGCTATGATTTGCAGCTTAACTAGGGAATTATAGGTGTGGTTGCTTCCCGTTGCTTTCGACACTGATGAAGGATGATGTTAATAACCAGATAATTTTCGGGAACCGTTGGGCCCTAAGCTTCCCAACATTAGTCTTACAGATGTGGTAAAACCTCGGCACAAACCTCACCCAGGAGACTTTACCGACCGGGAATCGAACCCGAGAACGCTGCGTGACAAGGCACCACGCTGCCTTGAGATCGCAGCGGTGGACAAATACAGTATGTATATATATATATATATATATATATATATATATATATATATATATATCCATCCATAGTAATTCTGCCAGAGGATAGGTCTTTCACTGCAATCATCGAATTTCCATGCTATGCTTTGCAGTTTTACTAGGGAATTATAGGTGTGGTGGCTTCCCGTTGCTTTCCACGCTGGTGAATAATGATGATGATAATGATGCGGATGATGATGATGATGGCCGGATGAATTTTGGGAACCGTTGGGCCCTAAGCTTCCTTACATTTGACTCACAGGTGAAGAAAAACTCCGAAAAACCTCACCCAAGAACCTATTGTTTTGTCGGAACCAAACTCAGGCATGTAGCAATAAATTTAAACCGTCAAATTCTGACCTTTACTTGGACTTCTGGGGAAATGCACTCAGTTTACGCACTCAGTTTTCCTTCGTGATAGACTTTTATAAGTTTAAGATTAACAGCTGTGTAAATCATAATTACTGATACGTAGCTGATAGCTGTGGTTAATAGAAATCTATATCCATACATCCTCACGTGAGAAAAGGGTGCTTCCTAACGGGAGGTTCATAACTAGTTAGTTTAGTAATTCTTATTTCCCTACATCTGTCAGCTAGTGTCCTGTGGTTAGCACATTCTCCCAAAAAAATTGTAGCCAACTAATGTATAACTTGGATGGGAAGTGCCGATTACATTTTGCGCTGAAGCTCTAATTTAGACTAGAGAATCTTTTATGACCCCGAAAGTTTTCTTACTCGGGACCCACGGCTTAAACTCACTATCGGAGAACTTATAGCCTACCTTGTATTTTTCCATCCATGAAAATCCACCGACCGCCCGAGTTTGACTTCTCGACCCTCAGGACCAGAGGCAAAGACCTCAAACTCTAGCTCAACAAGGCCGTTAGTTAATAGTTGTAACTGTTATTTCCTAAATGTATACCAATCAAGAAATATATAGCCATGTGCACAACATTTGTAACAAGTACCGGGTGCTAGAAATGTTTATTAAAATATGTTGTAAACCTAATTTTTTCATTCAAATTAAATTTTCAGAGGAAGCCATTAAGAAGTAAGGAAGAAATAAATGATGGGTGGAAGGGAGAGTTGAATTAAGTTGAGGCTGTAACGATGAATTATAATAGATAAAGGCATCAATTACTCTTTTCATGGAATATAATTACAAATGAAATATCTGAATTTTGATGTTCAGAATGATAGGTAAGGTTAGCCATTAAAAGGTAAAATTGATTTTTGTCTTATAATATGTAATTTCATTATAAAACCACTACTACTACTACTACTACTACCACCACTACAATTTCTACCATCACTTATACTACCACTACGACCACCACTACACCCACAACCACTACTACTAATACTATACTAATACTAATACTAATACTAATACTGACCACAACCACTTATACTACTACCACCACCATTACTACTAACTACTACTACTACTACTACTACTACTACTACTACTACTACTACTACTACTACAACTACTACTACTACTGCTACAACTACTACTACTACTGCTACTACTACTACTATTACTACCACCACGACTACTAATACCACCACCACTACTACTAACACCACCACTACTACTAACACCACCACTACTACTACTACCATTACCACCACACTAATACTACCACAACGACCACGACCTACACCCACAACTGATAATACTACCACTACTATTGCTACTACTAACTACACCACTATAACCACCACCACCATTCTACTACTACTACTACTACTACTACTACTACTACTACTACTACTACTATCACCACGACTACTAATACAACTAATACCACCACCACTAAAACTACCATTACTACCATCACTAATACTACCACTACGACTACCACTACACCCACTACTACTACTACTACTACTACTACTACTAACTACACCACTTATACTACTACCATCACCACTACAACCACCACAATTACTACTACTACAACCACGACTACTAATGCCAATACTACTACTAACTACATCACTTATACTAGGGGCATATGAAAAAGTACAAACAAAGAAGAGGTTATATTAAGTGAATATATATATATATATATATATATATATATAATTTTCCAAAGGAGCTATACCTTTCATATCTCATAAACGTAATCTATAAAATTATATAGGGTCTATATGAAACTGTTTTGTTTTAACTGTGAATTGTCCTGGTGGCCTAGTGGTATCTGATTCCGGTGTTGATGGATTTTTTGGGCGTAAAAATCTTGAGAAGGATTTTGTACGGAAGTAAAGTTGTGGGCCTCTTATCGCATATTTATTTCACGTAAATGAATCTCAACCCTCTGGAAACAGACTTGTAAGTAAAATGTGTCGTCCCATTGGCGCCCAGATTTGAATTCCGATGCTACTGGCCTGAACCATTAAAGTTCATGATTACATAATATACTGACAGTAATAACTTGAGCGCGGAATTTTTATGAAATTTCATGTTTTAAACTATAAGTCGGAGAGCATTGCGACAAAGTATCTTCACGTTTTATGAAGTGTAGAATTGAATGGGATCAAAAAAAAATTCCATATTTCATAATATTTTGACAAAAAGTTCATATTTTAGCAAATATTTCATATTCCTTCATATTTTCAACATTTATTTTTTTTTTTTTTTTTCCAATAACACTTCTAGGAATTTGTTAAAAATATTTTTTGAAGTGACTGTACCTCTGTAAGTTTTTGACATTGTAAATCGTAGACAAGTGGAAATTCTCCAGAATTCCTTTCTGAACAAAACAAATACCGTTAACCGGCAATAACAACAAGATGAGTCAAGAGATGGATGGGGTTTATCCGTAACTTGGCCCGCTGGAACGAGAACATGATGAACTGATGGCAGATTGATAAGTTTAAGGACAATAGTAGATTAGTGACCACTCACTCTTACCTAGGCAATTTCTTCACTTTGCTTGTGTACAGACATACTTCTTGTTGCTACTAGTGAAAAACAAGATGCCAAAAAACTGGAGTTCGTGATTGGATTTCAGCATTTAAATGCTACACCACGGATGGTAAAATAGTGTTTTGCACTTACTGTAGTAAAAGAGGTATGTTCATTTTATATTTGAAATATATTTAAAATAACTAAATAATATTCTTTCTTAGCCTTCATTTTATAAATTGCAATCTCTTGTGTCAAAATTAAATTGTTCCTATAACTCGATTTTTTATAGGTATCAGCAAATACCAAAAATAAAAAACCACAACTCAATTATAATTAAATTTAATGTTATTGTTACATGTACATATATTGAAGCTCAGTATATTTATGCATTGTAAATAGCTACCATACCAAACTGTACATAGTCTCAATTTTGTCAGTCCTATATTTCATGGAAAGCTTTCTGTTTTGGTTATGTATTGTTTCTTGGATTTCATAATTAAATATAATTGAATAAATAATTAATTCTTTTTTATATACGTATATCAATACCAACAACTAATTTAAGGTTATTGCTACATATACAATTACTGGGAGATAAATTATATTTGAAATGTTAAATTACAATTACTGGAGTTTGATATCTTTATGCAATGAGAATAGTAATCATGCCAAATTGTACCTAATCTAAATTTTTAGTGCTATATTTCATGCAAGTCTGTTTGTTTTGGTTGCTATGTTTTGTTCCTTGGATTTTGAAATTCATAATTAAATATCAATGAATAAATTAATGGATTGTTGGATTGTGTTTTATATATATATATATATATTCCAGTAGACATGATCTATTTATTAACAATGTTTCAAATCGTAAGCATGATCTTTCTACGGGCATGGAATTAATGAAAAGCTAATTAAAATAAGAAATATAGTGAATATCTTGAATTTTTGAACCACAAATAAGGTCTACTTGTCTCATTTACATGCTGTTGGATCCTATATATTATACCGAATGTATGTATATGAAAATATATGTAATAACGTTAATAAATAATAGCTTCATAATATTTTCGTGTTACAATTTTCATATTTTTCATATTTTCTTATTTTGATTTCATATTTTGGTAAAATTTTCTTCATATAAATCCTCGCTCTAGTAATAACTAACCTGTGAAATATTAATGCTTTTGATTCCTGACTGAAATAATTTAGAAATATTTTGTTTCAGTTTGACATTCACTGACGTTTCTTCGTAACGTGTAAGTTATTACGTCATCATTGTAATTATGAGTAATATAATATACGGTTGAAAACTATAAAATAGTTACCTTGTAGGTCAACTTAAGTTGTTTTAAAACACTGTATATATTTCGGGACTAGTCCCATCATCAGCAGAATGCATTAGCTCCTTACTTGTTGACCCTTGTTGAAGCACTGACTTGGTTGTGAGTATTTTGTATACAGGATTGTGTGGACTAGGTGTGTTCTCATTAAGAATCAGGTTGTTGGCGATTTCTCTTAGGATTGCGATTTCCTCCAGTATATTTATCCTCGTTGGAATGTTTTCTCTATGTAATATTATGAGGGTGTTATCAATGTTATGCATATGGTGTCCAGCGTGAATTACATGTTTTGCGTAACTTGATTTTCCTCGATTATAAATAAAATCAGTTCGGAATTCCTAAAAAGTTAGTTAGACTTATACGAATGTGTCTAAATGGCTCAAAGAGTAAGGTGCGTGTAGGCAAACAGTTTTCAGACACTTTTGAAATCCAGAATGGGTTGAAGCAAGGAGATGCGCTATCTCCTCTACTATTTAATTTTGTACTAGAGCATGCCATTAAATCTTCAGAGAATGAGGAAGGCTTACAACTGAATGGTATTAATAAGCTGTTAGTTTATGCTGATGATGTAGTACTACTGGCCGATAGCGAGGAGATACTAAAGGTCAACACGCACACACTATTGAGTAACACTAAGAAATTAGGACTGGAAGTAAATATCAGTAAAACTAAATATATGGTCACACGTAGAAATTCAGTATATAATGGAAAGTGATAGGATATCATACATAATTCTAAAGGGTAAACAACATGATTTTATAATTGTAAATGTACATGCCCCCACAGAAGATAAAGATGACAAGATCAAGGATGAGTTCTATGAAGAATTAGAATGCGTATTTGATAGCCTTTCACGATATCATATGAAAATTGTCTTAGGAGATTTTAATGCAAAAGTGGGGGAAGGAAGATATATTCAAACCAACAATAGGCAAATTCAGTCTTCATGAAGATAGTAATGACAACGGGGTTAGATTAGTCACATTTGCCACATCAAAGAATCTCATTGTTAAGAGCACAACATTTCAGCATAAGGATATACATAAATACACTTGGACGTCCCCACATGGAGAAACTCGTAACCAGATAGATCAGGTATTAGTGGATAAACGCTGGCACAGTAGCATCATTGATGTTAAATCAGTTAGAGGGACAGACTGCAATTCGGATCATCATCAGGTCAGAGTAAAAATCAGACAACGGTTATCGCTTATGAGAGGAACAAACGCTAAAGATGATTCTGTGAAATTTGAATTAAAAAACTTGAAAAATGATGAAATGCGGCAAGAATACCAAATCAAAATTGCTAATAGATTTGAAGTACTGGGATCTTCCGATGACAATGTGGCAAACGAAGAAGAAACTGATATAAATAAAGAATGGGAGGCTATAAGAGATACTATTAAATTGTCAGCATCAGAAAGCATTGGTTGCTTAAAAAAGAGGCAAAACAAGAAATGGTTTGATGAAGAATGTGCCGACATTGTAAAGAAAAGAAATCTAGCAAAAATGAAATGGTTACACGAGCCAAATGAGGTAAAGTTAGAGCAATTGGGTAGTATTAGACGGGAAACCACCAAGCTACTAAAGATTAAAAAGAGGGAATATTTGAGAGAGAAGATTAATGATCTTGAAATGAATGCAAAAAAGTAGGAACATTAGAGAATTATATCAGGGAATTAGTATAGAGAAGAAAGGGTTTCAGGCTAGAACAAACATAATTCGGAATGAAAATGGGGATATGATTGCAGATTCCAGGAGTATATTAAATAGATGGAAAAGTTACTTTAATCAGCTATTAAATGTACATACAGAACAGGACATTGAGGAGGATAATTTACAGACAGCAGAAATGCTAGTCGCAGAGCCAAGTGCATTAGAGGTTGAAATGGCGATTGAAAAATTGAAGATGTATAAAGCATCAGGATCAGATGAGATCCCAGCAGAACTGATAAAATCAGGGAGAGAAAAATTGATGGACAAGATACGCTGGTTACTTAGTATGATTTGGGAAAAAGAAGCTCTTCCAGATGAAAGGAAGGAATCAATTATCGTACAAATTTATAAGAAAGGAGATAAAACTGATTGTAACAAATACAGGGGCATCTCATTACTTTCAACTTCGTACAAAATATATTAGTAAGCAGACTTACTCCCTATATTGATGACATTCTAGGAGATCATCAATGTGCATTTAGAAGAAACAGGTCTACATAGATCAGATTTTTAGTACAAGACAGATTTTAGAAAAGAAATGGGAATATAATGGTACTGTACATCAACTGTATGTAGACTTCAAAAAAGCATATGATTCAATTAAGAGGGAGAAGTTATATAGTATCCTGCTGGAGTTCGGAATTCCTAAAAAGTTAGTTAGACTTATACGAATGTGTCTGAATGGCACAAAGAGTAGGGTGCGTGTAGGCACACAGTTTTCGGACACTTTTGAAATCCAGAATGGGTTGAAGCATGGAGATGCACTATCTCCTCTACTATTTAATTTTGTACTAGAGCATGCCATTAAGTCTTTAGAGAACGAGGAAGGCTTACAACTCAATGTAATTAATAAGCTGTTAGTTTATGCTGATTATGTAGTATTGTTGGCCGATAGCGAGGAGATACTAAAGAACTATTATTGAGTAATACTAAGAAATTAGGACTGGAAGTAAATATCAATAAAACTAAATATATGGTCACATGTAGAAATACATTATATAATGGAAATGGACAGCTAATGACAAATGAGGGAAATTTTGAGGAAGTGGCTGAATTCAAATACCTAGGAACAATGATCACAAATAGGAATGAGATGCACAAAGAAATTATACATAGGCTCAATTCTGGAAATGCATGCTATTATGCATTGCAGAGACTCTTGATGTCCCAACTCCTTTCAAAAAACGTTAAACTGAAAAAATATATAACTATTATTCTACCAGTTATATTATATGGGTGCGAATCATGGACTCTTACTTTAAGAGAGGAAAGGAGATTACAAGTATTTGAGAATAAAGTACTTAGGAAAATTTTTGGACCAAAGATAGATGAACAGACAGGTGAATGGAGAAGACTACATAACAATGAACTACATGGTCTTTATAGGAAGCCAGATATAATAAGAACAGTTAAGTCTCGTAGACTGCGATGGTCAGGACATGTTGCGCGTATGGGGAATGAAAGACTTGCATGGAAGCTTCTTGTAGGAAAGCCAGAGGGAAAACGCCCAGTTGGTAGACCAAGAATGAGGTGGGAGACTAACATTAAGTATGATTTGAGGGGAAATAGATTATACAGGGAATGATTGGAAAGCATTAGCTCAGGATAGGGATGTATGGAGAGCTTATGTCCGTGCGGCCATGAACCTACGGATTCGATAGTGCCAGTGAGTAAGTAAGTAAGTAATGGAAATGGACAGCTAATGAATGATTAATGAGGGACATTGTGAGGAAGTTGCTGAATTCAAATACCTAGGAACAATAATCACAAATAGGAATGAGATGCACAAAGAAATTAAACATAGGCTCAATTCTGGAAATGCATGCTATTATGTATTGCAGAGACTTTTGATGTCCCAACTCCTTTCAAAAAACGTTAAGCTGAAAATATATAAAACTATTATTCTACCAGTTATATTATATGGGTGCGAAACATGGTCTCTTACTTTAAGGGAGGAAAGGACATTACGAGTATTTGAGAATAAAGTTCTTAGGAATATTTTTGGAGCAAAGAGAGATGAAGAGACAGGTGAATGGAGAAGACTGCATAACAATGAAGTACATGCTCTTTATAGGAAGCCAGATATAATAAGAACAGTTAAGTCTCGTAGACTGCGATGGGCAGGACATGTTGCGCGTATGGGGAATGAAAGACGTGCATGGAAACTTCTTGTAGGAAAGCCAGAAGGAAAACGCCCAGTTGGTAGACCAAGAATGAGATGGGAGAACAATATTAACTATGATTTGAGGGAAATAGATTATACAGGGAATGATTGGAAAGCATTAGCTCAGGATAGGGATGTATGGAGAGCTTATGTCCGCACGGCCACGAACCTACGGGTTGGATAGTGCCAGTGAGAGTAAGTAAGTAAGTATAAATAAAATCTCTGAACTGTTCTTTGAATGTAATGTTGAAGTTTCTGTTAGTTTTCCCAATGTAAAATTTATTGCAGTCAGTACATGTTAATTTGTAGATGCCTTTGTTGTTGAATCCATTATTTTCTTCGATAGTGTTATTTATTAAATTGTTTAATTTATTACTAGTTCTGTAAGCTATATTTGTATTCTTATCAAGCTTTTTTAGTGTTTTGGCTAATTGTAATATTTCTTTACCAGTGTATGTGAGGAGTTATGCATTTCTTGTTATTTTCGTTGGATTCTTTTTCAAGTTTGGTTATATCGGTAATGTTATTGTTTCTTTTTTGTTTATTTAGGATTTTATTTATTATTTGCTTATTTTAGCCGTTAATTTTTGCCATGTGTTTAATATAATTTAATTCCTTATTAAAATTGTCTTCATTTAAAGCGAGTTTTAACATCCTATTTATTAGACCCTTGAATGTCCTTATTTTATGTTGAAAAGTATGTCTGGATTTGTTGTTTATAGCTAGTGTGTTGCTTGTCGGTTTTCAATAAATGTCAATTTCTATTTTGTTGTTGATGAAGTTTTTTTTAGTGTAGGTCCAAATAGTTTATACTGTTGTTGATTTCTGTTTCTTCAGTAAAGATGATTTTGTTGTGCATGCTATTTAAATCTTGTGATATTTCTTTGTCTTTTCTATTTTCATTGTCATAAATAATTAATAAATCGTCTACATATCTTGTGAATAATTTTTTGTTGAAATTAGTAATTAATTATTTGAGGTGTTTATTTTCTAATTCTTGCAAGAATAGTTCTGCTAGGATTCCCGAAGTGGGGCTTCCCATGGGGATTCCGTCTTCTTGGATGAAGAGTTCGTTGTTGAATTGGAAATAATTCTGTTGTGTTATTGTTTTCATGATATTACTTAGTTGGTTTATGTAATTATTTTCAAGTTTTTTGTCCATTCATTTTTGTTTTATTATATCTATTGTTTCATTTATTGGGATGTTGGTGTACAAGTTCTTCAAATCAGATGACGTCATTTTTGTGTTTTTGCTGATTTCTAGGTTATGTATTTTTTCTGCTAAGTCGTATGAGTTTTCAATTGTGAATTGATTACCTAATTTGTTGTCTTCTTTTATTTTTTGGGTAATGAATTTAGAAATTTTGTAGTTCGGTGCATTTATGCAATTAACAATTGGTCGCAGAACAATTGAAACAGAGATACATTGACACTTCGGATGGGGATGGCACAAATTCAATTGCATGGAGCACCTTGGCTGGATGGATACCCATAATTTAACAAGCGAGAAAGGCATTAAATTATGTCCGCCTTGCAATGAACGGAAAATCTGGCATGTTATGCCCTTTTACAAAGTGACAGACCTCCATTGATTAGAGTTACAACCAGACAGATTTCTCAGGTCGTTAGTTGTGGAATGGCGTTTTGGTATCTATTAGGGATGGTAAAGCACGAAGAAAAAACGAGGATGATTTTGATGCGGTGAGACAATTGTGAGAGAAAAAAATGGAGCCTAGAGAAAGAAATTCTAGCAATCCATCCATCCATAGTAGTTCTTTCCGAGGGCACGTCTTTCACTGCAATCATAGTATTTTCATGCTATGATTTGCAGCTTTACTAGGGAATTATAGGTGTGGTAGCTTCCCGTTGCTTTCAACACCGGAGAAGGAAAATTATAAGGACGATGATGTTGGCCGGATAGTTTTGGGGAACCATTGGACCCTAATCTTCCTGACAATAATCTTACAGGTGAAGAAAAACCTCGAAAAAACCTCACCCATGACCCTGTACCGACCGATCGGGAATCGAACCCGAGCCCGCTGCGTGACAAAGCAGCACGCTACCTTGCGACCACAGCGGTGGACAAATAATATATATATATATATATATATATATATATAAATCCATCCATAGTAATTCTGCCCGAGGACAGGTCTTTCACTGCAATCATCGAATTTTCATGCTATGCTTTGCAGTTTTACTAGGAAATTATAGATGTGTTAGCTTCCCGTTCCTTTCCACACTGGTGAAGGATGATGTTGATAATGATAAGGATGATGATGATAGCCGGATGATTTTCGGGAACTGTTGAGTCCTAAGCTTCCTAACATTTGTCTTACAGATGAGGAAAAACCCCGAATAAAACTCACCCAGGAGCCTGTACCGACCTGGAATCGAACCCGGGCTGCTGCGTGACAAGGCAGCACGCTACCTTGAGACCACAGCGGTTGACAAATACAATGTATGTATATATATATATATATATATATATATATATATATATATATATATATATACAATATATATATATATATATATATATATATATATATATATATACTAGCTGGCCCGGCGAACGTCGTATCGCCTTTAAATATTTTTACGTTATTTTTACGTTAATTTTTCCGATGTTTTAACAGTTATCTGTTATTCAGGGCGGAAACAAATCCAACAAATCAAAGATCATAAAAATCGGTCCAGCCGTTCTTGAGTTATAAATAGTGTAACTAATCCGACTTTGTTATATATATATATATATATATATATAGAAGTCCCGGCCACGCGTTGCTGTGGCTTAGGTATACGTTAAATTATGTTGTAGTAAACTAAGTGCGAAATCTAAATCAGAAAGTTCTTGTTTTACACAATTTTTTAGTTCTGGTACGTTAACTACACCCGGTATAAATATGGGTGGTGGTTTATGTGGGAGTGATTTTGTTGATTGAGATGAATTTATGTTGTCTGCATTCTCAGTATCATCCATAAGTGTATCCTAAGGATTATATACATTTATTGATGGAATATTTTGAGGGGGCTTGCTGATTTCATTATACATTCGTTTTTCTACGAACTTGTTGGCAGTTTGGATTCTCATCATCAAGAAGTCTCTGTATAGTAATATCATCTTGTGATATATTATAATCATCTTGTTTTTCATTTAATTGAGGCATGGAGATTGTTTCTGTAATATTAGGCATATTGTTATAACTAACAGACTTACTTACAGTTCTGTTATTCCGTTCCTTAGGACCTTCATATGTTTTTAAATTGACATTCTTCTTAAATGTAAGATTTATGTCACATTGGCCTATATAAATTTGCGGAAATTCACTTGATATCCAGTTAAATTTAAATTAAGTTGTTGTCTTTCAGCCTGATTACTTAAAACTAATACCTACACACGAAATTAATATTATTATCAATATATTGAAAATAAAATAAACACTAAACACACTTAAATTATGAAATAATCAATATTTCTAATTCAATTGAAATTCGCTTTTGCAACAAAAAGCATAGGCACCTGGTTAAATAATAACCCGATTACCTTACACCGTCATCTGTTAGAATCGTATAGAACTCCCAGATAATTATAACTCTTTGTTAAATAATAAACAAATAATTTGCAATAAAAAATAATGCGACTATAAATTTAGTTATAAACAACCATAGGTCTCAGTTGGATCAAACAGCATACAGTGTGCAACATGTTATTAAAATCGGTTCAGTAGTTTAGGATTCCATCGCGGACAAACAACGTGACACGTAATTTTTATATATTAAGGTATGTGTGTGTGTGTGTGTGTGTGTGTGTGTGTGTGTGTGTGTGTGTGTGTGTGTTAACGCTCTAGCGGGCTCGATTTTTATTTTGTCGGAACCAAACTCAGGCATATAGCAATTTAACCGTCAAGTTCTAACCTTTACTTAGACTTCTGAGGAAATACACTCAGTTTCCTGCGTGACGGACTTTTATAAGTTTAAGATTAACAGCTGTGTAAATCATAATTACTGATACGTAGGTGAGTTTCGTTGATTAATTAGACAGGGATTCGGCTAGTTTGTAGTATCTGTAGTTCGTGTTTTGGATTTTTTGCTCCTTGGGCATTCCAAAATAAAATGTTAGTTTCTATTAGAGGGCGTCTATCCATTTTTTTCCTTTTAATTGTTTAGAAAATGATTCCCCACATGTGTACAATGAAGGCATTGAACCGCTGCCGGTAGTGCTCCTGTTCCTAAATGTGTGTTGTAGCAATTGTAAGCTATCAGCACAGCAACTAGTAATCTATGTAAACTTTGGTTCTGGAAGGTCGATTTTAAGATGTTTACAACTAGACCCAATAGATATCTACGGTCTCCTTTCCTACGATTTTGCTGGGGTGGAATGGGTGGGTTTGTACTTTCGTCTGACCTCTGTGTGATGTAGGGTGGCAGCCGTGTATTGAGTAAAGCTCCTCTTTCCTGATTTTGGGGATAGAACCCGGTAGGACCTGTAGCAGAGCCTCGTTCCGTGAAACGCCGAGTGTGTGCTTCCAAAGGGCCATGGCATGGCATTTCGTCCCTTCGTTGCATTGCTCTCAGTTGTTCCATGGCTCTATCTCTGTCAAAGTCCCCAGGGTCGATGCCCCGACTGTGGGAGGTGCTTGTCCAGCTGTGACATTGAAAACCGCTTGTTCAGTAGCGGATGCTCTTGAACTACCGCGGCGGCGACGTTTGTTCCTGTTGGACTTTTGAATATGTTCGGTATTATTTGATTGCTGGGCATGCACTTGGGCAGATGTTACTACAGTGCTGTAGCTTGGACCTTGTGTTGATTGTGATGCCTGTGTTGTGTCGCCTTGGGCTGTGATGGGTTTGAGGGTGTTATTGTTGTATTGTTGGTGTCTTAGGTGGTTGTTGGGATTGTTTTTCCCTTGTGTTATTATCATGGGTGGTGGGATTGAATTTTTGTTTATTTTTTCTGGCTTTGTTCATAGCTTGTTTATATGCTGGGCATTTGTCAGAGTCTGCGTAGTGACCCCCGTTGCATAGGGCGTAGATTGGTGGTCTATCCCTGGGCCAGTTGCAGGTGCGAGTCAGGTGCTCCCCTGCGCATTGTCTGCAGCGTGGTTGTGTCTCTACATGTTTCTAAGGTGTGGAAGTATTTCTGATAACGATTGCATTGTGGGGGGGCCTTCGTTTGAAGAAGGGTTCCACCCGCACGTTGTAATAGCAACCTTTGTCTAGATATCTGAGATTTTCAAGGGTGTTAGGTTCCTCGGCTAGTTTAACCCGAAACATAGGATAAGGAACGCCGGATCCTGAGTTCATATTAACAATATCAAGGACATGATAGTCCTATTCCTCAAGTGATTCTGCAATGGCGTTTAAGCTGATATTATGTGGGATTCCACGGATTACTATATCAAAAGTACTTTATTTTTCTTGTGGTAGCCAGGGAGTGACCTTGTATTGTTTTAGGTGTCTTGTAAGGTTGTTTCAGTCCTTTCTACAGCTGAGTTGAACAATTGTATCTTCGTGGTGTAATCTGGCTGAGAACGCAAGAGGTTTATATCTGCGTATGTAGTCTCTGTTTATTTCTGTAATGTGTTCAGTGTCTTTAGATATGAATATAGGTGGTAGATCCTGTACCCTAGCTGTAATATAAGTGTTTCTCGAGTCCAAGTTGAGTCTGGACTTCTCTATTACCGGGGTCAGTGTTCTCACCTGTAGTGGAGGTTTCTAAGTGTAGGGTTGGGAATATAAATTCCTGGTCTTGTTGTTTGTCTGTGTCAGGCAGCCCATTACTTTGTGTATTGGGTTCTCTCGCGATCTCAGCGGGGTTTGAGTCCGCGAGTTCAAGCATGGCTTTTTTTTGTGTAGGATTTTCCACTGCTTCCTCTATCAGTGGCAGTTCGTTTGGAAAGCTTCTGTTACTGAAAGGGGATAGTTATACAGATGGGCTTGAGCACCTGTCTGTTTTGAGTGAGGGACTTAGTGTGTTGGGAGAAGGTGTTCGAGCTTGATTTTCAACACGTTTTGCTCGGTTTCGTGTTCTTGGTGCTTTAGGTTTTTTTTTGGGGACTTCATATATTGTATGAGGTCCCTAGTTATCCCAGGCGGGCTGCGGATTTTTGGTTTAATTTTCGGCGTTTTCATTCTTTCTTTCTTTTTGTGGCAATTTCTACTTACTTTAGTTTATATTATCAATAAAGTGCTTATATTTACTTATAATCTAATTACAGAAGGATTGAAGATCCTTTAGGTCCATAGTGGGCCAATTTGTTTACTAACACTTAGTCTAAATGGTTGAATAAAAATTCAACAAAATTATACAAAGTAAAATTAAACTAAATACAGTTACTTAAAATTAGATGTCAGTTAATTAAATTACTGAATTATTTTAGTTAAAGTTAAGTAAGATTTACTAAGTTACCTAAATTACTAACTTAAATAATTTGATTTAATGTATTATTTAAATAAATAGGATGATGTAATAGAGTAGGAAAATACTTAAGCTACTTATGCTACGATTTACTATTTAGTATTCCCCTTACCTCAACCTAAAGACGGTCAGGGGCAAGGGTTTACTAGTTTAAACTAATATACTAAGAAGACATGATGATGGTTTCGCTCTTAATTTAATTAAACCAACAAGTTATATTTACTCAATACTTCCTGTAACAATATTACACTCTCACTTGGCACGTGGTCCTGTATTAATATACAGTGCTCAGTCATCGCGATTCGGTTCGTTTAGTTCTTATGTAGTTAAACACCTTCAGTTTTCAGTGTGCTCCGTTTCGGAAGCCGTATACTCATCCAAGCTTCGACCACACTCCATGTTGCCCAACCGTCGTTTTCTTTATATCTTCTTTGCTGTTCTGGGGATGATGACATAGTGGGCAGCGAGAGCAGTTTAACATGTAGAAGGTAATCGTTGAGCATCATGTCGGGTGTTCATAGAATGTGGCCTTTTCTCAATCTCTATTGCATCTCTGTAGATTCTAGATTTTTCATGATCTATTTTAGCCAACATTCTAGATCTTGTGAGGTCGATCTTGTGACCCTCTGTTTGATATGTTGCACCAGAGTTGAAGTAATTCGCGAAAATTTCCTATATATAACATATATGTATAGCCTACATATATTATTTGCGAGAGGAGCTGTACCTTGGATAACTGATAAACGTAATCTATATACGATATATAAGGTCTATATGAAACTGTTTTCTTTAAACTGTGAATTGTTCTGGTGGCCTGGTGGTGTCTGGTTCCAGTGTTGATGGATTATTTGGGCGTAAAAATCTTGAGAAGGATTTTGTACGGAAATGAAGTAAAATTGTGGGCCTCTTATCGCATATTCCTTTCGCGTAAATTAATCTCAACCCTGTGGAAAGAGACTTCCCTGTGTGAGCACAATCTGTCGTCCCATTCACGCCCAGATTTGAATTGCGATGCTACTGGCCTGAACCATTAGATTTCATGATTACATATTTTTACTAACAGTAATAACTAACCTGTGAAATATCAATGTTTTAAATCCTGATTACAATAATTTGGAAACAATTATTTTCCAGTTTCAAATTCACTGACGTTTCTTAGTAACGTGCCAGTTATTACGTCATCATTGTAATTATCGCTATGCAACTAGAAACATTTTGTCAAGAAAGTTTATGAAAATTATTTTTGTAATAAAACATGAATTGAACGTAATGGATAAAGCCGCAATACCGATTTAAATGTAACATGTACATCTAGATTTCTCGTGCAACTTCCTGTTTAAGTAAGTTATTCACATATACAGTTTCGTCTTTAAAAAGTTAATGTAAGTTTATTTAAAAAAAATATTTACATTGGACATTTAATATGCATTCAATTACAACATTTTTCTTCTTTATCTTCTTTTTTGGGCGCTGCAGTCGATCTTGGTGAATTACTAGTTACCATCAGCTCTCTAGTTCCAAAGTTCTGGAGGAGTCAATTGATGTTACAGGCTGTTTAAATCCTGATAACGAGTTCTTTCGGAAGGAACTAAATACGCGCATCTGGCATAATATGTAACCTCTAGCTAAAAACAAATGAGCGAATCAATTTGAGTTTCTCTTGCACAAATTTTAAAAAGCGTTGTTAAATATATATAATAGCGTAACGTTGATAGAACACTGACTTTATCAACACTACTTTTTCTGACCAATTGAGTTTCTTTTGTAAGAAATTTTATGGCCTAATTAACAACTCCCAAATTGTAATATTTGTTTAGGGTTTTCTCCCATGGAAGGTTTATCTTCTCTACAACAAACAATTTCTCTTACCTGTTAATTTCTCTTCACTCTCCCGATGGAAGTGAAACTTCCTCACCCGCATTGATGCTATTTAACATCTTCAGGATTGCTTCTTTATCTGGTTTCTCGCCAAAACTTTGTCCAGCAAGGAGGGATTGACAATAGTTGGGTAATCTACTTCAGATTTAGTCTTTGGGGTTTAGATATACACAAACGGCCTCCACCAACTTCAAAGTTATGCAATTCCTATGTTGGGGGTGTTTACTTATGATTGCTATTAGTTAAACAGATACTTTCTCTAACTTCGTCTGGGCAGGCCTGTGTGTTTATTGTCTTAAGTTGTCCTGTGCTGTCGTTGAAGTTGACTCTTGAATCTGATAACTGGAACTTGTGAAGTCAATCACTATGTACTAATTTAATACGATATTTAAACAGCAGCGGTGACAAAAATAATATCTCTCATCCTGGAATGAGAAATGAAATTATCCTGGGGAACAGAAATACATTGATACTTGGGTGGGGATGATACAAGTGCTGTTGCGTGGTTCACCTTGGCCGGATGGATACCCATAATTAAAAGCAAGGAAGACAATAAATTATGTCCGCTTTGCAATGAGCGTAAAAACTGGCAACATATTATGCCCTTCTGCAGTGTGTCACAACTACTTCGATTACACTTACTACCAGAGAGATTTCTCAGCTCGATTGTTATAGAATGGCGTTTTGGGATCTATTACGGGTGCTCGAGCAGTGAGAAAATTGAGAGAGGACAAAATTGGAGCTTAGAGAAAGAATATCTAGCAATCTATCCATCCATAGTAGTTCTTCCCGAGGGCAGGTCTTTCACTCCATTCTTAGCATTTCCATGCTACGATTTGCAGCTTTACTAGAGAATTATAGGTGTGGTGACTTCCCGTTTCTTTCCACACCCGTCAAGGATGATGATGATGATGATAATGGTAAGGATGATGATGATGGCCGGATGATTTTCGGGGACCGTTGGACCCTAAGCTTCTGACATTTCTTTCATAGTTTACGAAAAACCCCGAAGAAACCCTCACCCAGGAGACTGTCCCTACCGGGAATGGAACCCGGGAGCACTGCGTGACAAGGAAGCACGCTACCTTAAGACCAGCATATATATATATATATATATATATATATATATATATGTTTTTGTTTTGTCATAACCAAACTCTTATTTAAATCGTTAAAATCAGACCATTACTTGGACTTCTGAGGAAATGCACTTGGTTTTCCTACGTGACGGACTTTTATAAGTTTAAGATTAACAGCTGTGTAAATTATAATTACTAATACGTAGCCAATAGCTGTAGTTATTAGAAATCTATATCCATACATCCTTACATGAGAGCAAGGTGCTCCCTTAACGAGAGGTTCATAGCTAGCTAGTTTAGTAACGCTTATTTCCCTACATATGTCAGCTAGTGGCCTGTGGTTAGCACATTCCCTAAAAGAGACTTGTAGCCAACTAATGTATAACTTGGATGGGAAAGGCCGATTAAATTTTGCGCAGAAGCTCTAATTTAGACTAGAGGATCTTTTACGACCCTGAAAGCATTCAGACTCGGGACCCACGGCTTAATTTGACTATAGGAGAACATGTCCCTTGGATTTTTCCATCCTAAAAAATCCACCGAGCGCCCGAGTTTGAGTTACCGACCCTCGGGATCAGAGGCAAAAATCGTAAACTCTAGCCCAACAAGGCCGTTAGTTAATAGCTATAACTATTATTATTTCCTCTCTTTATACCGTAAAGATATATATATATATATATATACATAGCAGAGTGCAGAATATTCGTAACAAGTACCAGATGCTAGACAATTGCCTTAAATTATTTTGTAAACCTAATTTTTTATTCAAGTTCAAATTCCAGAGTTTGGGTAATAAAGGAAGCCAGTAAGAAGTAAGGAAGAAATAATTGATGGATGCAAGAGTTGAAATACATTCAGTGTGTAACGGTGAATTATAATACTATTTGCATGTAATATAATTTCAAATGAAGAAATATCTGAATTTTGATGTTCAGTTTGATAGGGAAATTATGCCAATAAAAGGTAAAATTCTTTGATGGTTTATAATTTGCAATTCTAATATAAAAAAACAACAAAGACCACCACTACAATTACCAATGCTTCTATTAATACCACTATTATTACCACTATTACATCTACAATTATTAGTACTATTAATACTACTATTACTACTACTGTAACTACCAACACCACTACTACTATTAGTACTGACCACTTGCACTATTACTTCTAACCACCACTGCTACTATTACTACCACTACAGCTACTACTATTACCACTAATACCAGTGCTATTATTACTACCACCACTACTACTAATAATAATGCTATTACTACCATATGCTAATATTATTACCATTACTACTAATACTAATCATAGTACTACCCACCATTACCACTACGACTACTACTATAATTACTACTATTACTACTACTGCCATTACCACTACCACTTATATATTATTACTACTACTATTAATTTACGTGTACTACCACTACTAATACTAACTACTACTACTTTTTACTTTACTTGTACTATACCCTTACTAATACTACCACTACTAATACTACTACTACTAATACTACTACTACTAATACTACTACTACTAATACTATTATTATTATTATTATTATTATTATTATTATTATTATTATTACCACAGCTACTATTACTAACCATACTTCTACCACTACCAATACTGCCACTACTACTACTATTACAACCAACACTAATATCACTAATACTACTAACACTATCGCTGCTACTATAACTAAAACTGCTACTACTACCAATACAGCTACTAACAATACCATCACTACTCCTACTATTACTAATACTATTGTTACCAGTACCACCACTGCTACTATTACTAACACCACTACTACAACTACCACTAATATTACTACTACTATCACTGCTAATAATGCAACCACTAATACTATCATAACTACTACTAACACTACTATTATTACTATTACTACCACTGCTACTATTAATACCACCATTACTACCACTACCACTATTAATTTCTAATACTATTACTACAACTACTACTACTACCACTATCACTGCTATTATTACTAGAATTACTACCACCACTACCACTACTACTGCTATTGTTAGATTACTACTACCACAACTGCTATCACTATTACTC
This sequence comes from Diploptera punctata, assembly GCA_030220185.1. NCBI lineage: Eukaryota > Metazoa > Arthropoda > Insecta > Blattodea > Blaberidae > Diploptera > Diploptera punctata. Next base: position 1,561,598 of record JASPKZ010007261.1, read on the forward strand.
CCACAAATACTACCACTATTATTACTACTACTAATATCACAACTAACACTAAGTAAAGTAAAGCGATCCAACTACAGGTCATAGGAGACCCTTGGAGTAGTAGGAGGTTTATAGCTCCCCACTTTTTCTAGGCAATCAGCACTTAATATCTGGCGGATGTGTCAGCCTGCGTGACGACCGCCTTTATCCCCAGAACAAAGCGTCTGGATTTTCATTTCCGTTAGAGGCTGAGTCGACCATAGGGCCATGGTGTCACCAGATGGTTTGTAGCACACTGCCTTAAACCACTACGCTGTGGCATGCTCCACACTACTACCACTAACAACTAATAATAATGCTACTACTACTATTACTGCTAATATTATTACTACTGCTACTACTGTTACTACTATCACTACTACAACTACTACCACCACCACAGCTCATATTACTATCACAACTATTACCACTACTAATGCTACTACTACTACTACTACTACTACTACTACTACTACTACTACCACTATCACTATTATTACTACCACCACAGCTACTACCACCACCACTACTACTACTATTATTACCACCTTTACAAATTTTACTATCACTACTACTACTATTAATGCTACTATTACCACTGCTAATATTATTACCACTAATACTACTATTACCAAGACCACTATTATCACTACAACTACTACTACAATTACTACTATTACTATTACTACGCGTACCACTACTACATCTGTCATTACCACTACCACTATTACTATTATTACTACTACTACTATTACTTTACTGGTACTACCACTACTAATAGGACTACGACTACAATACTACTAATACTACTACTAATACTACTACTAATACTACTACTAATACTACTACTACTTTTCGCCATTATTATTATTACCACAGCTATTATAACTAACAATGTCTACCACTACCCGCTACAGCCACTGTTACTACCATTAATACCACTACTTTTAACTTTATCACCCCTACAATACTACTACTATTATTACTATTAAAATCAATACTACTACCACTAATACTACTAACACTATCACTGCTACTATTACAAAAAATGCTAATACTACCAATACAGCTACTAACAATACAATCACCAACTACTACTACCATTCCACCAATAGTACCACTACTAATACAATTGTTACTACTATCACCACCACTGCTACAACTACTACTATTATTAATACTACTATCACAGCTAATATTACTACCACTATTACTATTCTAACTACTACAACTACTGCTCCTACTACTATATACTTCTACTACTACTATTACTATTTTACTATTAATACCACTGCTAATATTACTACCACCATTACAATTAATACTACTACTATTGCTACAACTACTTCTTCTATAACAGCTACTAATACTCTCACAACATGTACCACAACTACTTTACTAGCACTGTTATTGTCACCATTATTACTACCATTTTACCACTATCACTGCTATTATTACAATTACTACCACCAAAACTACCAATATGTCTACTCTTATTAGTATTACTAGTACCACCACTACTATAACTATTAGTTACACAACTACTATCACTACTAATGCAATTATTACTAACAGTACTACTAATAACAATTGTACTACTATCAGTGATATTACTACAGCCCCTACTACTACTACTACTACTACTATCACTATTACTACTACCATCACCACACTACTACTACCACCACTGCTTCTATTACTATCTCAACTATTACCATCATTACTACAACTACTGCTACTACTACTACTACTGCTACTACTACTACAACTACTACTATTTCTTCTACTACTACTACAACTGCTAATATTACTACCAACACTGTTACTACCACCACTACTACTATTAGAACCACTACTACTATTACTACCATTATTATTATTACTACTACTTCTATTACTATTTCTGATATTACTACTAGCACTACTACTAATAGTACTACTATTACTACTATGACCACTACTACAACTACTGCTACTATTACTACTACTACTACTATCACAACTACTACCTATGCTATTATTAATACCACCATTACTATCACAACTATTATTACATTATACTACTACTACTACCATTTCTACTAGATCAACCAACTACTACTACCACAACTATTATTACATATACTACTACTACTACTACAACCATTTCTACTAGATCAACCAACTACTACTACCACAACTATTATTACATATACTACTACTACTACTACCATTTCTACTAGATCAACCAGCTACTACTACCACTACTATTATCACTACCAACATCTCAACAAATACCACTACTACCACTACTGTTACTACTTCTTCCACTGTAACTATTACCACCACCCTTACTAACACTGATAATATTATCACCTTACTACTACTGCTAATATTACTACTACTGCCGTCACTAATGCCCACACTACTACTATTACCACTACCACAAATACTACTATAATTAATTCCATTACTACCACTACTACTACTACTACTACTACTACTACCACTTCGACCACTACTACCACAACTTGTACTACCACCACCACTACCAACATTATTACAACTATTACTATTACTGCTACTAATTCCACTACTACTATCCTATCACTAACACCACCATTAATACTACTACCACCAATACTTCCATTACTACCACAACTAATACTAATTCTATCACTTCTACTACTACTACTACTATCACATCTACTACCACTAAAACTACTAACATAAATACTACTTCCACTACTACTACTGTCTCTAATACCCCAACTACTGCTATTACGACTACTGTTACTATTACTACTGCTACTACTACTGCTACTACTACTACTACTACTACCCCTACCACTAACCCTACCACTACTACTATTACTACTTATACTACTACTAACACTAACACTGCTTCTATTACTACCATTACTATTATCATTACTACTACTCCCACTAATATTATTACCACAATTAGTACTAATATTACCACTGCTAATATTTCCACTAATCCCATTATCAGCATTGCTACTACCACTGCAGTTACTACCTATACTATTGCTAACACTACTACTACCACTACTAATACAACTTGCCATTAATACTAACCACCACCACACCACCACTACTAATACTTCTGATAGTACCACCACCACCACCTACAACATTACCACCAACACCACCACCACTTTTATACTACTGCCTACACCACCACCACTATTACTAATACTACTCGCAACACCAGCACCACTACCACCAAAATTACCAGCACCACAACCACCATCACCACTGCATCCACCACTATTGATAGTACTGTCAAATACCACCACCACCACCAATACTGCCACCACTACCTTTACTGATACCATCACCACTACCATTACTGTCAACACCGACTCCATTACGCCACAACCACCACCGTCATTACTTACTGCCACCAACAACACTACTACCACTAGTTACTAACCGCCATTACAATCACTATCACAACTACCGCATACATTACTACTAATACTACTGCTACTACCACCACCCTACCACTAATACCACCACCACTTCCACAACTACTAATACTACAGCCACTATTATCAACACCACAATCACCACTACTAATACTAGTGCCACCAGCACCATTATCACTACCAGCACCATCACTTCCACCACCACTACAATACTACTGCCACTAACCCACCACCTATACCACATCAACTACTAATAATATAGCCACTACCAATACTACTACCATCACAACTACTATTACACTACCACCACCACAACTATCACCACAACAAGTAAATATTACTGCCACTACTACCACCACCACTACTATTACTACTGCCACTACTACTACCAGCCTCTACTAATACCACTGCCACTATTACTGCCACTATAACACCACCACCATCACCACCACTACTAATTCCAATGTCATTACCACCAACACCACCAAACCAACCGACCACCACCAGTAATAGTACTGCCACTTCCACTACCAGATATAATACTAGTACCACTACGACTACCACCACCACTAGTAATACTACTCCACTTCCACCACCACTAATAATACTACTGTCACTACCACATCCACTACAAATACTATTGCCACTGACACGATCACAATCACTACCACCACGAACACCACCACCACTCCATTACTATAAATAAATAATTATCCCTTATTTTTCTTCAGTAATAGATCTTGGACTACATCTAGACGCAAATTTAACCTGGCAAACACAAGTGAAACACATACGAAATAGGACTTTCTCCATCTTACATTATCTTAGACGTTTAAAGAATTTTCTCCCAGTTTCGTTAAAACAAATCCTTGTGCAGAATCTTGTGTTGCCACACTTAGATTATTGTGACATTATATATAATGATCTAAACCATGACTTGTCGCCGAGACTGCAGCGTGTTCATAATGCTTGTGTTCGATTCATTTTCAATATCCGCCGTTTTGACCATATTTCCGAACACTATAATAACCTCTCTTGGCTCCGTCTTACTGACAGGCGTATATTGCATTCTCTTTCACACTACTCTTCAAGCTTCTGAATTGCTACATTCCGACTTACCTGGTTTCCAGATTTGAGAAGTTATCCTCTTATCACAATATTGACACTCGGTCACAAGATAAGTCTGCTAACAATTCATCTTCATAGCACTTCCTCTTCTTCTACTTTCTTCACAGTAGCCTCTGCCCGCTCCTGGAATTTCCTTCCTCAAGATATCAGGGTTGCCACACACTTGGCACTTTTAAGTCACTAGTTACTAGTTGTCTGATAATTAATTTTTCTCTTTTTATTTATATTATGTCATTAATATTTCTTTTTCTCGTTTTTTATGTACTTGTACATTATTATATGTAATCCGTTAAATTTAGAGTATAACAAAATACATTATAAATATTAATTTTATTGCATTTATAACATGTAATCGTTTATCTATATTGTAATTTTGATGAAAGACTATTTTTTGTATTTTTTAAAACCTGGTTGAGTGGCAGACAAGGCTTTAAGGCCTTAACTCTGCCAGGTAAAATAATAATAATAATAGTATTATTATTATTATCATTATTATTATTACTATTATTATTATTATTTATTACTTATATTACTGCCACTACCATCACCTCAAACACCACTACCACTATTAATACTACTGCCACTACCAACACCAATACTAATACTACTGTCAATACCACTAGTAATAGTACTGCCACCACCACCAGTATTAATATTACTGTAACTACGACCACTACCACTACCTTCACCACTAGTAATACTACTCCACTACCACCACCAGCAGCACCACTACTAATACTACTGCTACTACCACCACCACTTGTAATAATATTGCCACAACCATCACCACCACACAACCACCAATAGTAATACTATACTGCCACTGCCAAACCAGTACTAATACTACTACCACTACGACCACCACCACCACCAGTACCACCACCACTAGTAAAATTATTCTGCTGCCACCACAAATACCACGACAACTACCAATACTACTACCACTATCACCACCGCTACGAATACTACTGCCGCTCCTGCCACCACTAGTAATACTATTGCCACTCCTGCCACCACTAGTAATACTATTGCCACTACCACCACCACAATTACTAATACTACTGACACTATCACCACCATTACTAATACCACTGTCACTGCCACTACCACTTCTACTACTACTACTGCTACTACTACTGCTGCTGCTGCTGTCACTACTACCACCACCATTACTAATACTACTGCCACTACCGCCACCTAATAATATAATACACTACCACCACCACAAACACCAATAATATAATTACTGCAAATACCACCAACACAACTATAACTACTGCCACTTCCACCACCACCACCACCACCACTATTAATACTAATAATAATGCCATTACCACCAACACCACTATCACCACCACAACTACCACCACTAGTAATCCCTACTAATATTACTGCCACTACCACCACCACTACTAATATTAATGTCACTACCACAAACAACACATCCAGCAGCACCACCACTAGTAATAGTACCGCCACTACTACTACCAGTACTGATACTACTACCTCTACGACCATCAGTACTACCACCACTAGTAAAATTACTCAAATATCATCACCTCCACCACCACTACTACTAATACTACTACCACTACCACCACCACAAACACAATAATATAACTACTGCAACTATCACCAACACTACTATAACTATTGCCACTTCCACCACCACCACCACCACCACTATTAATACCAATAATAATGTCATTACCACCAACACCACTACCACCACCACAACTACCACCACTAGTAATCCCTACTAATATTACTGCCACTACCACCACCACTACTAATATTAATGTCGCTACCACAAACACCACCTCCAGCAGCACCACCACTAGTAATATTACTACCATAAATCACCACATTACTAATAGTACTGCCATTGCCACCACTTCACACTACAATACTACTGCCACTACATAATATCACTACTACCAAACATACCATCACCACCACTAATAATAGTACTGCGCTACCACCAGCAGTAATAAGACACTGCCATCACGACCACCACCATTAGTAAAATTACACCAATACCGCCGCCACCGCCGCCCACCACCACCACCACCACCCACACTACTACCACTACCATCAGTACTACTAATACTACTACCACTACCACCACCACTATAATACTAATGCCACACACCCACCACCATTACTAATACTACTTCCACTATCACCGCCACTAACTAATACCACCACAAACTACTAATACTACTGCCACTACCAACACCACTACTAATAATATTGCCACTACGACCGCCACTATTAATACTACTGTCGCTATCACCACCACCACTACTACTAATACTACTGTCACTACCATCACCACTACTAACACTACTTCCACTACCACCACCACTAATAATACTAATGCCAATAGCACCACCACCACCATTACTAATACTACTGCCACTACTATCATCACTGCTAATACTACTGCCACTACCACCATCACCACATCGCATAATATCACTACCACCAACATACCATCACCACCACCAGTAGTAATAGTACTGCCATACCACGACCAGTACCAATACTACTGCCATTAACGACCACTAGAACTCTACTAGTAATACTATTCCAGTAACCCCAACCACCAGCCACTACCACTACCACCACCTCTACTAATACTAATGTCACTACCACCAATACATCACTACTAATTCTAATGTCACTACCACCAGCAACACAACCACTACTAATACTATTGCATCCACCACCACCACCACTACTAAGGTTATTGCCACTAACACCATTACCATCACCACCACCACCACCACCACTACTATACTACTGCCACTACCACCATCACTACTAATACTACTGTATCTATCACCACCGCTACTAATGCTATTGCCACTAACATCATTACCATCAAACCACCACCACCACCACCACCACTACTACTATACTACTGCCACTACCTCCACCACTACTAATACAACTGCATCTACCACTACCGCTACTAATGCTATTGCCACTAACACCATTACCATCACCACCCCCACTACCACCACCACTACTAATAATACTGCCATACCACCACCGCTACTAATGCTATTGCCACTAACGCCATTACCATCACCACTACTATACTACTGCCACTACCACCACCGCTACTAATACCGCATCTGCCACTACCGCTATTAATACTATTGCCACTAACACCATTACCATCAAAACCACCACCACCACCACCAACGCCACTATTAATACTACTGCCACTACCACCACCACTACTAATATTACTGCCACTACGACCAGCACTACTAAATCTACTGTCACTACCACCAGCATAAATAGTACTAACGCCACTACCACCACCAGCATCACCACCACTGCTAATACTAATGTCACTACCACCGACAGAACCACCACATCCACCACCACCTCAACTTGTAATAATACTGCCACTACCACCACCAGTACTAATACTACTGCCACTACGGCGACGACCACCACCACCACTAATAATAATACTACTGAACTACCATCATCAGCAACACTACTAATACTACTGCCACTACCACCACCACCACTATCACTAGTACTATTACTATTGCCAGTACCACCATCATCATCACAACTACCACTACTACTAATACTATTGCCACTACCACCACCACAACCACCAATTCTAATGCTACTGCCACTACACCACCATTACTACTGCCATTACCAACATTACGACTAGTACTGTCATTGCCACCAACGCCAACACTACCACCACCACTAGTATTACTACATCACTAACATCAACACCACTACTAGTGTGCACGCAGATGCGACTCTTCTAGACCCTGCATCCAGAAGAGTCCGTTACCGTATTTGGATCTTTACTGGCCTAGAGATTCTACTGATATATTTAGTTATCCTGATTGTAGAGTCCGGTTCATAAATGTCAGTGCTATCTGTTATTCTTTGTCCGGTTCCATCAGAAGCAAAGATTGATTCATCTTTCCTATATAGATTTAATAACATGTATTAATTATTAATAAGAATTGTTAAACACACTGTAGTAATTTATATGGTTTGTATTTAACTCAGTATAATATTTACAACCATGAAATCTGCAAGGGATGGGAGCTAATATAACCTTGAGAAAGCTTGTAGATTGAAAAATATAAGGCTGCAACAACATAGCTAACAAGTACAGTAATTAAACATTCTTGTTTACTTAAAATAGAATTTAATATTTCAATTATAAGTCTGAAGTTGAAATATGAAAATATGTTCAAACATAAATGATTCTTGATCATTACAAACTTTAAAGAAAACAGAAATAATAACAAAAAATGACAATCTTTACTCACACAAGCACTCATGCATACATTTTTCGTCCAGCCGAGGGTTAGAGTCCATACCTCTGGATACCCTACCCTGACTTATCGGACCAAACACAAAACAACACAGCTCTCCTCGAACTGACGTCCTCCTGAGATAACAGAATATACTAATGAAATAATGAGTGATCCTGTTTACATCTTGCTTCCTGCATTTGAGTGTTCCGAGGAAGAAGGGAAGTTGCGCACTACAAACAGAGCAGCGGGAAGGGTAGGAATGTGAGTGGAGTAAACACAAAGAGAAAGGAAATTGGCACAGTACATAGATGTTACGTACCGAAATCATATTTTCGGAACAACTGTACTGCCACTTCCGCCACCACTTCTAATACTAATGCCACTACCACCACCACTACTGATACTAAAGTCACTACCACCACCACTAGTAATAGTACTGCCACTAACCCCATCAGTAATAATACTACTGCCACTCCGACAACTACCACCTCCACCACCACCACGACCACTTCTAATATTACTGCTACTACCACCGCCATTATTAATAATATTGCCACTACCACTACCACCACTACTAATACTACTGCCACTAATACTACCATCACTACCAACCACTGCTAATACTGCTGCTATACCAAACACCACTACTAATACTACTGACACTGCCGCCACCACCACTACTAATACTACTGTCATTATCACCACCGCTACTAATACTAATATTACTCGCACCAACACACACAACTACCTCTAGTAATAATACTGCTACTACTCCCACCAGTATTAATACTACTGCCACTATGAACATCACCACTTCCACCACCATCACCACTACTAATTCTACTGCCACTACTTCCACCACTACTAATACTACTGCCACTACCACCGCCACTACTTATACTATTGCCAGTACCACCTGCACCATCACTACCACTACCACCACTACTTATACACTGTTCAAAACAATCAGAGGAAACACTTGTAATAAATTGAATAAGTAATTGTTTTTTAAAGCTGTGATGCTGAAAGTTGGACAATATGTAAATTGAATTATTAATTTTATCATTGGTTACAAATTTTAAAGATCCATGGCCTAAATACAGAGAAAATACCTCAAATAACAAATATAGAGATTTTTTTTATTTTGGAAGGCACTGGCCACTTCCAATTGGTAAGCTTCCTGATGTTTGCTATAGTGACAAATGTTGATTATTGTCTTGTTTATTGAAGTATCTGACGAAATGAGGCATTTAAATGAGTTTGAACTGTATAATGCTCTACATCTTTTACGACAAGGTCAATCTCTGCGACAAGTGGCTACAGAGCTTGGGGTTTCTCCTTCCGTGATGTCCAGGTTACGCAACAGGCACAGAGAGACAGGTCAGTATTGTAGAAGACGTGGCCAGGGCCGTAAATATAAAACAAGCCCCCAGGATGACAGATAAGTTGTTCTTTCTGCTCTTCGACAGCGTACAAAAACTGCAAAAGACCTGCAGAATGACCTTCATATGGCTTCCGGAATCCGGGTTTCAGACCAAACCATAAGAAACACATAAAGGAAAGAGAATATTCGTCCAAAAAGGCCCGTTAAAAAAACACGCTTAACAAATGGGCATAAGGCAGCAAGACGTACGTATGCTGAAAACCATGGTGATTGGAACCTGAACCAGTGGGAGTCTGTGCTCTTCTCGGACGAATCCAGGTATCGTCTTATACGTTGTGGTGGTCGATTGAGGGTGTGGGGACGGCCAGGAGAAAGATTTTCTGCAGTAGCTGTACAGGAAATTGATAGATTCGGAGGAGGTTCCATAATGGTGTGGGCCGGAGTTATGTACAACAATCGTACGGACCTTGTACTTTTTTCCCAGCGACTGAATTCTGTCCGGTATATCTAGCACGTTCTGGAAGAGCATGTAGTACCTGTTGCCATTGGAGTAGGACCTGGATTTTTGTTTATGCAGGATAATGCCAGGGCACATTCTGCGGCTGTCACCAGGGATTTCTGAGGAGGAATGAAATTGAGGGTAATGGAGTGGCCAGCGGTCAGCCCAGACCTTAACCCTATTGAACACTTGTGGGATCTTCTAGACAGGAAGGTCAGGAACCGACATCAAGCTCCACAAACTCTGCAGCAACTTGGAGATGCTCTGAAGGAGGAATGGGAGAATATCCCGCAAGAGGAAATCCAGAATCTTATTGGGAGCATGCCACGAAGGTGCCAAACTGTCATCGAATGTCGTGGAGGCCATACACGATATTAACTATATATAACGAGTCTTTAACTTTTAAAAATAAACACAAGATTCAATTGCTTACATAGCGGAATTATTTGAAAAGATAATTGTCAGCGTTATTCATTTGTTTTTACTGGCATGAGCAATACATAAATAAATAAATAACCACAAATAATGTACTTTATTAATTTCATGTTTGTACCTTTATCCAATGAAAAAATATTTGCATATTCCATAGTGTTCCTCTAATTGTTTTGAGCAGGTACTACTACCACCGGCACTACTTATACTATTGCCAGTGCCACCACAACTACTAATATTACTGCCACTACCACCACAACTACTAATACTACTGCCACTACCACCACCACACTACTAATACTACTGCCACTACCACCACCACCACTACTTATACTACTGCCACTACCACCACAACTACTAATACTACTGCCACTACCACCACCATTACCACATCAAATACTAATACTATTGCCACCACCAACACCACCACAACCTCCAACACCACCAGCACTATCACCGCCACTACTAATATTAATGTCATTACGACCAACACTACCACCACCACCACCACTAGTAATAGTACTGCCACTACCACCAGCAGTACTAATACTAATACCACTACGAACAACACCACTACCACAACCACTACTAATACTATTGCCACTCCTATCACCACACCAGAAATACTAATACTATTGTCACTACCACCAACACTACTAACACTACTGCCTCCACCATCACCACCACTACTAATACTAACGTCACTACCACCAACACCACTACCACCATCACTAATAATATTACTGCCACTAACCACCAGTCCTAAATCTACTTCTATCGCGACCACCACCACTACTAATACTGCTTCTATCACGACCACCACCACTACTAATACTACTGCCACTACTACTACCACTACCACTACACCACCACTACCACCACCACCACCACCACCACCACCACCACCACCACCACCACCACTACTATCACTACTGCAAATATCGTCAGCACTAGTAATACTTCTGCCTCTACACCACCACCACCTCCATCACCAGCACTACTAATAAAAATGTCAGTACGACCAACAACAACAACACCATCGTAACCACCACTTCTAATACTAACGTCACCACCACTACCACCATCACTAATAATATTACTGCCAATAACCACCAGTACTACTTCTACTACGAGCACCACCACTACTACTACTACTTCACTACAACCACCACTACTAATATTACTGCCACTACCACCACCATCACCATCACTACTACTAACGCTACTGCAAATATCACCACCACTACTAATACTACTGCCACTACCATCACCACCACTACTAATACAAATGCCTGTACCACTAAACAACACCACCATCACCACCACTAATATTAGTAATACCATTACCACCACCATTACTAATCTTCTGCCACTAATCACTACCACCCTCAATACCCACCACCACCATCACCTAACTGCTACAAATACTAATACTACCACCACCACCACTACTTATTTATACAGCCACTACCACCACAACTACTAATACTACTGACACTACCGTCACCACCGCCACTACTACTAATACTACTGCCACACTACTAATACTACTGCCACTACCAGCACTATCACTATCACCATCACCAAACACTACTAATACTAATGTCACTGCCACCAACACATCCACCATCAACAACACCACCACCACTAGTAATAGTACTGCCACCACCATCACCAGTACTAATACTACTGCCACTACGACCACCACCGCCACCACTACTACTTCCACCACTACTAACACCAGTAATACCACTACTACTACTACTACTACTACCGCTACCACTACCACTACCACTACTTCTATTGTTGCTACTACTACTGAGGCTGCTGCAGCTTCTGCTGCTGTTTCCGCCGTCGCTGCCTACTACTAACAACACTAATATGCATTTTATTGCCGTACAAGTATACTATATTGATGTGTTAAACAATAAAGGCGACTGTAGTTAATGTGTAGGGTAAAGGTGCCTTTTTCGTGATAACCCTAAATTCGCGATAAATTTCAATTTGTTGTCACGGAATTATTTTCTTTTTTAATGTAGTTCCTGGGTACTCCATACATGGCATAATATTTTTCTTTCCATTTTATTACTTTGTGCGCCTTTTAAATACCAATATAAAACCTCAAAATCCATTGATATGTTCAAAGTGAATGAAAAACTATTTTTGTTCTCTCTTTCGTGACTGTCCATAAAGAAATGTTATATATTTGGGCAACTGTTTATTTAGTGGTTATATAACATTTTAATATCAATTAAACCAACTGATACATGACTGTTAATATAAAAGGACAATAAATAATACAGCAGTTTCCACATTTATGATTTTATATTTTTTTTCTGATGCTATGGCTCCATCACATATTTAACCGTGTGAATGTAGACACTAAGAAGAATGAATATGAATAAGCTTTCACATTAGTTACAATATATCAATTACATTAAAATCATATATTTTCTCACTAACAGGTCTATAAATATTAGGCCTATAGAGGCTAAACAGGCATTTCTTTGAAACCATTTGATAAAATTATTTATTCATCGTTCGTAAAATTTAGTTTTTCTGAATTTTCAATTTTCATTGCTATTTCTCTAAATTATTATTATTATTATTATTATTATTATTATTATTATTATTATTATTATTATTATTATTATTATTATTATTATTATTATTATTATTATTATTATTATTATTATTATTATTATTATTATTATTATTATTGCATGCTTATGCTTATGCTGGGAAATATTTTTTAGAGAGTAGGACTCGTGTATGGCCTAATTGTGTTGCAGATTTTTATCACCATCTGTATTTTAATATCATTACCTAATGTTAATTTTATTCTTAGTGGAAAATAGGTCAAAATATGAAATTTCATTTGATATAATTCATTAAATGTTTGTATTTTCCCATATATAGTTCCTGATATTGATTATTAACTTTAATAAAAAGGTGGATTCTGTTTTATTTTTAATTTATAAGCTTCTGTTTTAATATCACAGAATTAGGATACCACTACCACGGATTTAGGAGCCATATCACATATTTAGAAAGTCTTGGATAAAAGAATGAGATCATTGGGGAGAATTGTACATCGGTTTGTAGTAAATTCGATAAATATTCTCTTGGAAGGTTCATACTACATTAGTGTATACATATTTTGTTACCATTATCTAAAAAATACAAAATCTGAGAATTAGGCACGTTTATACTACGTACTGAATTTGAATAATGATCATCTTAAAGGGACTTACAAATTATAGTTAGAGATAGGATAAGAGCATTCTTTTTAAAAATTAACTAACTCGCTGGTACTTTACCCGTAGGTTTAAAACCGCGCGGACATATGATCTCTATACATCCTAACCTTTAATGCCGTTTTTTAATCATCCTTTTGTAATTCACTCCTTCAAATCATGCTTAATGTTATTTTTTGCGCCATAGTGCGTTTTGCCTATTCGCAGCCTCGGCGACCATGATTGAAAGTTCAACTTCTACATTTTGTGGTTTTATATACATTTATATTCATATACATTTATATTTTTATACATTGTATATTTCTATATTTCATGTAACTATTCTGTAATATTACATATTACAAACCACATGTGGGAAGTAAAACCACTGCCCTCTATGTAAGCTACGTACAATGTATGGTCAAAAATATATCCAAAAGGTAAAAGTAAAGTAATCCCACAACAGGCCTCAGGAGTCCCTTCGGGTAGTAGGAGGTTAAGGCTCCCACTTTTTTCTAGACAGATAGTGCTAATATATATTATATGAAACAAATCACTACATTTTAAATGAACTGAACTTTATTTTAAAAAATATAAAACAATAAATACGTACTTGCCGCCGTTTTATAACTGATACGTGTCACGGCTTGCTGTAGTTTTTAACTAATAAACATTGCCCACACTGTTAACGTTGGTCAGTTGTTTATAACGAACGCAAATATTACCAACAAAGATCTTATTATTTTATTATTATTTATTATTTTGGAAACACCATCGCGCAAAAAAAAATGTACAACGCTCGTTTGAGAAGTTTTTACAGAATCTCGGAAATGAAAATCCTCGCTATCTCTCGATTTTTAAACATTTTCCTCGTTTTATTAAAAACCACTTCCCAACCTCGCATTGCAATATAGAGGAACTTTGGGAACCCTATTTTAAATTTGTTGTTTTTCTTATTTTAATTAAGGAATTTTAATTTTGTTTAATTACAGTGATTATCTCTTAGTGTTATAACTATGAAATTGCATTCTTATTTTATTCAAATATGGAAAAATCTTCATACTTTATAAACGTTTTTACATTACAAGAAAGGTCCACTTTTACCTCCATATTCGAGTAAAGTGGACCCCAGAGTCCACCCTAGCTTTTAGTCTATTTTTAAGTTTATTTACTCTTTTAATTTATACAGACCGGCACAAATAATTCTGAAAGTATTTTTGACTATTCGTAATTAAAAAGCATTGGTTTTTATTTAATGTTTCCACAAATTAGTGTTGATTATAACATTCACACGTCATTCCTCTGCAGACAAAGACGGTCTTTGGGTTTAGTAAAGTTACAAAGATATTGAATACAATTAAGTGCATGTTTTTTAAAGATAGCATCCTCATTGATAAAATATACGTAGTCATGTACATCTTAGGTCCAGCCACCACCCCTTGGGATACCTCGGTCATCATGACCATACTCCCAACTCCTAAACTTGTCCTCCCTATCTAAATTCGCGTCCACGTTCAAGAGTTCTCGGCTTTGAAACCAACACCTCTAGGGAGAAGGTGTTGGAGTTGCAACTGATGGGAATTACTGAGCTTCGTAGTCATCAGGTCGCTCATTCCTGACACGCCCACAGTTGGTACACGGGCTCCTTGAGCCTAGCCGGGAGGACTGCTGTCGCAGATCCACCGACCATCCCCCTGTTCTGCCTCCAGGGACGTATCCTGCAGCCGTTGTGAGACCGGCTAGGGCTTGAGTCCACAAGCCTCACAGTGCGAGACTTTAGTACATCCGGGTGCTCATCTCCTGGCGACCCCACAGTTTGTCGACGAGCTCGTAGGCTGAGCCAGGAACCAGTACATTTGCTCCCCTCTGCACTGGTCCGAGCCGAGCACTGGTGTGCCCCCAGGGACGCCTTCTGCTGCTGTTGTGGGCCAGCACGGAGCTCGCAAACTCCAACAGATGAGCAAATAGTACGGCAAGGCGCTCAACTCCTGCCGACCCCACTAATGGTTCACGAGTCCCTTGGACTTGACCGGGAGGACTGACTAGCAGATCCACCGACCTTTCCCCCAGTGCACCAGCTGGGGACGTGTTTTGGTTGCTGAAGTGGGTCCAGCCTGAGCATTAGTACGTCAGGTCGCTCAACTCTGACGACCTCACAGATTGTCCTTGGTTCACTCGATCCCGGAGTCGGCGCTAATCCCACCAACAAAGATCGCGCTTCCTCCTTTCTCGAGTAATCGACCTGGTGGTAATTCCCAGCATTACGCCCGGTATTGTCCCAACCAGCACGTTCGCAAGACTAGGCGACAGAGAGACAGCCCACTGAGCAATGTAGGCATCCAGGGTGCTCATCGCCCATGGTGCCCCCACAAAGGTCCTCGGGATTTTAACCAAGACAAACGAGCTTCTGATCTCCAGTCTCCCACCGCCTCGCCACGACGGCCGCGGATCCCGCTGTGGGCCGGGATAGTTGAGCTTTAGTACAACAGGGCGCTCGTCTCCTGTTGACCCCACTTAGTCCGCGAGTCCATCGGACTTGGAAGGGAGGACTGACTAGCAGATCAACCGATCTTTTCCCCACTACGCCAGCGAGGGGACGCGATTTGCCGCTGAAGTGGGCGCAGCACGAGCTATGTAGTACGTCAGGTCGCTCGAGTCCTGACGACCTCATAAATGGCCCGCGGGTCCGGTCTGGACCTAGCCGGGAGGAATGCAAGCAAACGACCGGCCGTTCCCCTATCCGCCACCCGGGGACGCGCCCTGCTGCTGTTGTGAGCACAGCTGGGGCTCGATAAACAGACCCCCAGGGCGTATTCATGTACATCTAGGCCCAGCCGTCCACCCCTTGGGATACCTCGGTCGTCCTGACCATACTCCCAAGTCCTAGTTCTAGCCCTCCCTATCCTATGTTCGCGTCCACGTTCAAGTTCACGGTCCTTACACCAACACCCCAGGGAGAGAGTGTTGGAGTTTGCAGTTCTGGGAATTGCTGAGCTACATAGTACATCAGGTCGCTCAATCCTGACGACCCCACAGTTGGTCCACGGGCTCCATGAGCCTAGCCGGGAGGACTGCTGTCGCAGATCCACCGACCATTCCCCTGTTCTGCCTCCAGGGACGTGTCCTGCAGCCGTTGTGAGACCGGCTAGGGCTACAAGCCCAACAGTGTGAGACTTTTAGTACATCCAGGTGCTCATCTCCTAGCGACCCCACAGTTTGTCGACGGGCCCGTAGGCCAAGCGAGGAACCAGTACAGTAGCTCCCCGCTGGACTGGTCCGAGCCGAGCCCTGGTGTGCCCCCAGGGACGCCTTCTGCAGCTGTTGTGGGCCAGCACGGAGCTCGCAAGCTCCAACAGATGAGCAACTAGTACGACAAGGCGCTCAACTCTTGCCTACCCCACTAATAGTTCACGAGTCCCTTGGACTTAACGGGAGGACTGTCCAGCAGATCCACCGATCTTTCCCCCAGTGCACCAGCTGGGGACGTGTTTGGTTGCTGAAGTGGGTCCAGCCTGAGCTATAGTACGTCAGGTCGCTCAACTCCTGACGACCTCACAGATTGTCCTTGGGTCACTCGGTTCCAGAGTCGGCGCTAAGTCTCACAGACCAAAAGACCGCGCTTCCTCCTTTCCCGAGCTTATTGACCTGGTGGTAATTCCCAGCATTACGCCCGGTATTGTCCCATCCAGCCCGTTCGCAAGACTAGGCCTAGTCGTGTAGCTGCTGTGAGGCAGCCCACTGAGCAATGTAGGCATCCAGGGAGCTCATCTCACATGGTGCCCCCACAGATGGTCTCAGATTCAATGAACCAGGAGATAGGGGGGCACGAACCCCTAGTCTCCCACCGCCACGCCAACAGCGGCACATGCCCCCGCTGTGGGCCGGGATAGTTCTAGGTTTGACAGCAGGCCCCTTTCGCATATGTTTTTCCTGCTGACCCCACTTGTACATCTAGGCCCAGCCGTCCACCCCTTGGGATACCTCGGTCGTCATGACCATACTCCCAAGTCCTAGTTCTAGTCCTCCTTATCTATGTTCGCGTCCACGTTCAAGTTCTCGGTCCTTAAACCAACACCCCAGGGAGAGAGTGTTGGAGTTCGCAGTTCTGGGAATTGCTGAGCTACATAGTACATCAGGTCACTCAATCCTGACGACCCCACAGTTGGTCCACGGGCTCCATGAGCCTAGCCGGAGGACTGCTGTCGCAGATCCACCGACCATTCCCCTGTTCTGCCTCCAGGGACGTGTCCTGCAGCCGTTGTGAGACCGGCTAGGGCTACAAGCCCAACAGTGTGAGACTTCTAGTACATCCAGGTGCTCATCTCCTGGCGACCCCACAGTTTGTCGGCGGGCCCGTAGGCCAAGCCAGGAACCAGTACAGTAGCTCCCCGCTGGACTGGTCCGAGCCGAGCCCTGGTGTACCCCCAGGGACGCCTTCTGCAGCTGTTGTGGGCCAGCACGGAGCTCGCAAGCTCCAACAGATGAGCAACTAGTACGACAAGGCGCTCAACTCTTGCCTACCCCACTAATTGTTCACGAGTCCCTTGGACTTAACCGGGAGGACTGTCTAGCAGATCCACCGATCTTTCCCCCAGTGCACCAGCTGGGGACGTGTTTGGTTGCTGAAGTGGGTCCATCCTGAGCTATAGTACGTCAGGTCGCTCAACTCCTGACGACCTCACAGATTGTCCTTGGGTCACTCGGTTCCAGAGTCGGCGCTAAGTCCCAGACCCAAAAGACCGCGCTACCTCCTTTCCCGAGCTTATCGACCTGGTGGTAATTCCCAGCATTATGCCCGGTATTGTCCCAACCAGCCCGTTCGCAAGACTAAGCCTAGTCGTGCCGCTGCTGTGAGTCAGCCCACTGAGCAATGTAGGCATCCAGGGAGCTCATCGTCCATGGTGCCCCCACGAAGGTCCTCGGGATTAACCAAGAGACGGGAGCTGCTGATCTCCCCAATCTCCCACCGCCTCGCCACGACGGCCGCTGCTCCCGTTGTGGGCCGGGACATTTGTGCTTTAGTACAACAGGGCGCTCGTCTCCTGTTGACCCCACTTATGGTCCGCGAGTCCATCGGACTTGGAAGGGAGGACTGACTAGCAGATCCACCGACCTTTTCCCCACTACGCCACCGAGGGGACGCGATTTGCTGCTGAAGTGGGCGCAGCACGAGCTATGTAGTGCATCAGGTCGCTCGAGTCCTGACGACCTCACAAATGGCCCGCGGGTCCGGTCTGGACCTAGCCGGGAGGAGTGCAAGCAAACCACCGACCGTTCCCCTATCCGCCGCCCGGGACGCGCCCTGTTGCTGTTGTGAGCACAGCTGGGGCCCGATAAACGGACCCCCAGGGACCCCACTTGTACAGTGGACCCAGGTCAACTTTAACCGCATCATGGAGAGCCAATATTAACCGAATTCCTTTGCTAATGTTTAATTATTTTATACAGCCGCCATGTCACATAATATCAAATCAAACTCGTCAATATATTAAAACAGCATCTATATAATATAACATATATAAGAGATTTTTCAACATTTGTAGTATTCAGTAGCAGAATTTAAGAATTAAATCTTAGCTTGAAAAGCGTTTAAAATAGAATTTCCATAGAAATATCACACATAAACCCTTCTTCGCACAAATAATAAAATTAATTCGTCTTGAACACGTCAAAGTTGATGAGCGGAAGTAGGTAAAATATTTTCAGTTCGAGGGCAGTACCAATTAAAGACGATATTAACAGGGTCCACTCAAACCAAAGGGTTGACATTACCCAAACTTCCTCTACTATTAGTCCACCTCATTTTTGGCCTACCTACTAGACTCGTTCTCTCTGATTTGCCTATATAATGTTTCCGACCCCATTCATTCCCCATTCAAGCATATGTTCTGTCCATGCAGTCTGCGATACGTAAGTTTTCCTATTATATCTGATTTACCATAATGATCATCTAGCTTCCTTTTTGTACTTTTCTTCATTCACCTGTCTGTATGCCTCTCTTCGTCCAAAAAAAATCCTAAGTATTTAGTCTCAATTACTCGGAGCCGGAGCCCAAATACTCGGCTCTTTTACGAGCCTGAACATCTTTGACTCTGACCCCACGGCTTATAGTCCCTCTCGGAATACTTGTCCCTTAGATTTTGCATCCTACAAATCCATCGCCCACGGCCGGGTTTGAACCCGCAATTTTGAGAAGGGCATATAAAACAGTACATACAAAGAAGAGGTTATATTAAGTGAATATATATATATATATATATATATATATATATATATATAATTATTTGCGAAAGGAGCTATACCTTGCATATCTCATAAACATAATCTATATAAATTATATAGCGTCTATATGAAACTGTTTTGTTTAAACTGTGAATTGTCCTGGTGGCCTAGTGGTGTAAGGTTCCGGTGTTGATGGATTTTTCTGGCATAAAATCCTGAGAAGGATTTTGTACGGAAGTAAAGTTGTGGGCCCCTTATCGCATATTTATTTTACGTAAATGAATCTGAACCCTGTGGAAACAGACTTGTACGCAAAGTAAGTCGTCCCATTCGCGCCCAGATTTGAATTCCTATGCTACTGGCCTGAACCATTAAAGTTTATGATATATATAATATACTAACAATAATAACTAACCTGTGAAATATTAATGTTTTTAATTCCTGATCAAAATAATTTAGAAACATTTTTTTTTTCAGTTTCACATTCACTGACGTTTCTGAGTAACGTGCGAGTTATTACGTCATCATTGATATTATCGCTATGCAACTAGGAACATTTGATCAAGAAAGTTTATGAAATTTATATATATGTAATAAAACATGAATTGGACATAATGGATAAAGCCGGATATGGAATGAAATAAAATATTTAAATAAAAGTATTTAGTCTCAAATACTCGAAGCCCAAATACTCGCTCTTTTAAGAGCCGAAAAATCTTTGACTCTGACCCAACGGCTTATAGTCCCTTCTGGAATAGGCTACTTGTCCCTTGGATTTTCCCATCCTAAAAATCCATCGCCCTCGGCCGAGTTTGAACCCGCAATGTGGTGTGGGGCGTATAAAAAGTACATTCAAGGAAGAGGTTATATTAAGTTGAAGATATATACCCATATGTAAATAAATAAATATATATAGGCCTATATATAATATGCGAGAGGAGCTATACCTTGGATATCTGATAAACGTAATCTATATAAATTATAATTCATGTCGACCCTAGGATCTGTATGAAACTCCTTTGTTTAAACTGTGAATTTTCCTGATGACCTAGTGGTGTCTGGTTTCGGTGTTGATGGATTTTTAGGGCGAAAAAATCCTGAAAAAGATATTGTACGGAAATTAATTTGTGGTATCTTATAGCATATTATTTCACATAAATGAATCTCAACCCTGTGGAAAAAGACTTGTGAGCAAAATATGTCGTCCCATTCGCGAACAGATTTGAATTCCGATGCTTATGGCCTGAATGATTACATAATATACTAACAGTAATAACGAACCTGTGAAATATTAATGTTTTTAATTCCTGATCAAAATAATTTAGAAACATTTTTTTTTTTCAGTTTCACATTCACTGACATTTCTTCGCAACGTGCGAGTTATTACGTCATCATTGCAATTGTCGCTATGCAACTAGGAATATTTTGTCGAAGAAGTTTATGAAATTTATTTTTGTAATAAAAGCATGAATTTAACGTAATGTATAAAGGCGCATACCGATTTAAATGGAACATGTACACTTAGCGACAAAAAGAATGAGCCGCTGCAAAAAGCAGAGTTCATGTTATGACCCACTACGCATGCTCGAAAAGCCATAGCTGCGGTTCACGAGGTAACGCATTGTTAAATATTTTAAATACGCTCTATTTGGTTTTAACCGTCTTAAATAGTTAAAGAACAGTGAAGGAGGCGTGTTTCTAGATATTTACGAGTGTTCGCCAAATGCAATATTACTCAAATTGCGACATTTTAAATAAAGTTCAATTCTCGTTCATAGTACAAAAGTAAACACCGGAAGTAGTATCCGGCGTTCGAGTAGTGTAGATCGTTAAACTACTTACAACGACCGGAAATATATGTGAAAGTCAGGATTCGAATCATCCGACAACGTTTTTATTCATTTGTATTTTCGCAAGAATTATCCTATAACATTTAATTTCTGCCACATAATCTATGTCCACTCTACACTATCTTAAATAATATCCCTACCTTCGTAAACTCTGTAACACTTTTAGCTACCGGTATAAATTAATTGTGTGTGCAGTACTACATTTTAATAATAATGCTATAAATGTATGCAATAAAATATAATATAGCTTCATATATTTATGAGTTTATTTACGTATTAGTGAGGAAAACATTTCACCCTTCAATTGAAATATTTGGTTTATATATGTCAAGTCCAGCATAATAACAGCCCATAGATGATTGAAAGTAATAAAATAATAATAATAATAATAATAATAATAATAATAATTATTATTATTATTATTATTATTATTATTATTATTATTATTATTATTATTATTATTATTATTATCTATCATCTACAATAATAATCATGAGATGTATCAAATGATGTAATTACCTGGGGATCTAAATTAACTCAAAATGTACCCAAGAAAAGGAAGATAAAAATTTTAAAAGCTTTTAATACACTGCAAACCTGTTTATAAATAGATAAATAAATAAATAGTAATATTAATAATAAAAATATTAATACTTCCAAATAGTTAGTACTTTTTTTCTTTAAGAATGGACATACGGAATAAAATAGAAAGCACTTTAACAATTAAAACTTACCTCACCGGTAATAGAACCTGTAACCTCTTGCATACGATCAAGCCACTAAGCACTGAGGTAAGTTTTCGCTTCCTTGTTGTGTTTAGAAAGAATGCTCTTGAAGGAAGAAGGGAAACGTATTGTAGCTCTATTGTGCTATTAGTTTACTGGTGTGAATCGTGCGTTAGAACTTGAAATATTTGAGATCAAGAGTCAGCCCATTATTTTTGTCCCTTAGTGTACATCTAGATTTCTGATGGAACTCCCTGTTTAAGTAAGCTATTCACATATGCAGTTTTATCTTTACAGAAGTTACAATAATTTTTTTAATATATTCACATCAGACATTTAATATGCATTCAATTACACCAATTTCTTCTTCTTTATATTCTTTTTTAGGAGCTACAGTCGATCTTGTTGAATTACTAGTTACCATCAGCTCTCTGGTTCCAAGGTTCACCAGTTTAAAAGTGGCTGGAGGAGTCAATTGATGTTACAGGCTGTTTAAGTCCTGATCACGAGTTCTTTCGGAAGGAACTAAATACGTGGTTCCCCTGTATGCGTATGCGGCATATACTATAATGGAAGCTCTAGCTTGAAAAAAGTGAGCGAATTAATCTGTGTCTCTCTTGCACAGATTTAATTTGCTGCGCTATTGATCCCAGCTATTAAAAAGCGTCGTTAAATATGAATAATAACGTAACGTTGATTGAACACTGACTTTATCAACTATACTTTTCCTTACTATACATATTTCAGTTTCTTTTGTAAAAAATTGTATGGATACCGGCCTAACTTCCAACCCCAAATTGAAATATTTATGGTTTTCTCCGACAGAATGTTTATTTTTTCTACAGTAAAGCAGTTTGTCTTACCTGTTAATTTGGAAAGCGAAACTTCCTCACCCGCATTGATGCTTTTTAACATCTTCTGCATTGCTTCTTTGTCTGGTTTCTCGTCAAAAGTTTGTCCAGCAAGGAGGCGACTCTTGCTTTTCTAGAACTGTTCGTATGATCCTAGAATTGATTCCCAATGTGGTCATGAAGAATACATTGCAGACACGTTTTATTTATTTATTTTTTTCATCTCGTAGGTTCAAATAAAATGCTCTATTTTAGAGCGAGAATTTTGGGCATTTTGATATCTATATTTTGGTTTTACTGTCTCCATACAAATTGATATGTAATCACGTTGTCTTTGAAGCTCGCCCATTTGCCAGTACTCCATAAATACTTTTGACGATCCACTTCTGTAAAGTTTTGAAAGCATTTGAGACATTTATTATTACAAGAAGGTGATATTTTCTTAGCCTCACGTACAACCAAGGAACACTTTGCTGTTCTATCTTCATTTCTGATTGTTTTCAAAGATTTATAAGAGTGTCCACTATTTCTAAGCCGTTTGGCACTATTTTTCTGCCGGTTTTCCTTGTTAAGTCTTCTTTTTCTGACTTTCTTCTATATGCGAATGGTACTTAACAAGTCGAATCTTCTTGGCATTATTGTCTGCAGAAATAGCAGAATCGTCATCGTAATCGGAAACTGAAGATGATGATGATCCACTCGTAAAATTTGTATCTGCTTGTGAGTCATCGGAACCAAAAAGTTCACTATCGCTTGCATGACTAAGACTTGATTCGCCATTGTTTACACTTCCCTCAGGAAGCGAACTTTCATCAGGTAATGTTATAGCATGTGCCACAGTCCCTGTAAACGTAGTAGTTTGAATTAGAAAAAAAAAAGATATATAAACAGGTATAGGTCTACTCTATATAATTAAACAAGAAAGTATTTTTGACACACAAACCTTGTTCATAGTCATGCACATTCGTAAGAATGCTATTGATCCGATTGATTGAGGGTCTTTCCACTTTTCAGCGGTTGCCCTTTTACCAGCCGGCTGCTGGCCCTTCACATCCATATGTGTCAATCACAGAGGTAGATGATCAATAGCCAGTGTAGGGGTGACATGTGGTTAGCATGTCGAGCCCCCAGCCGTTATAGCTGGTTCCTCAACCTGGAGCCGCTACTTATTGTAGCTACCCAATTGCCTCACGATGCTGGGTGGGCACCGGTCCCATACTGGCCGAAATACCATGAGAAAAATTTTTCCCCATGGAGACTCGAACCAGCGCAAGTCCCCTAGCTCTGCGCCAAGGCTTCCTACCTTAACCGCTCGGCTACGGCGGGGGGGGGGGAAGAATGCTATTGACATTTGCAAATCTAGAGCATCTACGGAAGTGTGACTGTTAGGTGATATAAACTTACAGCTGGCAGTAAATTTGCCGTTTTCCTCTGATGAAATAGCACCATTATCACTTGAATACATCTCTTTGACAAGTTCACTATTAGAAATGATCGGTTACTCATTTTTCACATATAAAATGCATTGATCGTCTGAAACATGTAAATATATTTTAAAAAATCCCGATTTGATTGCAACTACTATTTAATTTATTCAATTAAAAGGAGTTGTCATTAAACAGTAACTTCAGGTTGTTTTAATATTATTTGGACAATACAGTCACATCTCGAAATAAAACCAGACAAGGGGTACCATTAGAACATTTTTTAAAGAATACTGTATCATCTCAGATTAATACATTAAAACGATAAAATAATTAAATACTTTATCCTTACCTTTTCAAGAAAACTGTTCTAACTCAAAATGTGACTGTAATTAACAAAATAAACGAACTCATAGTAAGGCACTTGTTTAAATGAGACGCTATTCCGTAGAAAGTGCGATGTTTACACGGCACAACTCACATGTGACTCTCTTGCTCAGAATAAAGTTGTCGACTTGTCAAAAACATATACCGTCACTTGCGTCATCTAGCAGGCGCAGTACGAATTACAACTTGTAACCCTCTTCCATATAAAAATATAGAAAAATTGCAGTCATTTCATTGTGAAAACATAGAAATGATTTATTTCGAGTTGACAGTCTTCTTCCAAGCCGACGATATGTCACGGTCATTTTTAGACAACTAATAAACACAAATAAACACAACACATATTTTTCTGGCTAGTTTATGGATAAAGTAGTACATATATCATGAAAAAACTAAAAATCAACAAAAAAATTAATTCGGGCACTAAAGGGTTAATTTGGACTATGAAAGTTGAGATGACTTACGTGTAAGTTTTAAGGTTGTATACATACAACAGCGGGCTCAGTGCTTGCGCCTAATGACATTTTGGTCAAGATACACAAGGCATGATTATCTAACCAACTCACTGGCACTATCGAACTCGTAGTTTCATGGCCGCGCAGACATAAACTTTCCACATTTTCATATACAAAATTAATGCTTTCCAATCATCCCGTGTATAATATATTTACTCAAATCATAGTTAATGTTATTCTCCTACCTCATTTTAGTCTACCAACTGGGCGCTTTCCTTTAGGTTTTCCTACAAGCAGCTTCCATGCACCTCTTTCGTTATTGCCCATCACAGTCTTCGAGACTTAACTGTTCTTATTTTATCTGGCTTCGTTTAAAGACCTTATAGCTCACTGTTATATAGTCTTCTCCATTCACCTATCTGTTCATCTCTCTTTGGTTCAATAACTTTCCTAAGAACTTTATTCTCAAATACTCGTAATCTCAATGTCCTCCCTTATGGTAAAAGTTCATATATTTCACATCAATATAATGTAACTGGGAAAATAATTGTTTTATATATTTTCAGTTTAACTTTTTAAAGGAGTTGAGACGACAAGAGTCCCTGTAATGTATATTAGCATGCGTTTCGATAAATTAGCCTATGTTTAATTTCTTTTTTGCATCTCATTCCTATTTGTAATTATTGTTCCTAGGCATTTGAATTCAGCCACTTCTTCATTCCCTCATTTGTCATTAACTGTCCATACAAGATATGATTCTAAAACATTAATTCAGGATAGGGATGTTTAGAGAGTTTATGTCCGCGAGGACATGAACCTCCGGGATCGATTGTGATAGTGAATTTAGAATGTATCTTAGATAATTAATCATTGTACAATAGTTTCTTCTTAAAGAAACATCTAGTTCCGTTGAGGTTATTGTTAAATGTTTGCAAAACAATAAAATGTTGTACCTGTTGTGTCAGTCTTCCTTAACAAATTATATGTGTAAAAAATATTCAGCTAGGCCTTTTCGGAACCGGTTCCGTTTGCAGTTTTGTTTGACGAATATAATGTTGAGTGGGTTGATACGTATCCGTACAAAACCAGTACACAATGAACAGCTTAAAAAATCTGGGAAACCGTCAAGACCTCCTTTGTAAAGAAAATTCTAGCAGTCTCTAGATTCACTCGCTCGAGACTAGTCTATGTACTAGCAAGAGAACAGTTTTTCCTGGAAGACCTCAGAATGCGCCACTACCTACCATCCACTAAAGCATACGAGCAACTGATACAAGAGAAAAGACAAGCGGGATGCCAATCCTGAAGAATTCTACGGTACGCCCGCCATGATAGATAGGAGCTGGTCTGGACCAAACAAGGAACTAAGACATCAGATAAACCGCTTCCATTACAAAGTGTGTATGAATGTCTCTTATCATCAAATCGAAGACAATTGCAGATGTAAACTATGCGGACTAAAGTGTACAAGATATCATCTGGTATTGTGTTCCAAAGTGACAATGTCATTAGCGCAATACGCCAATTAATTAATTTTACACGATTGTGCGCAATTATATTATTATTAATGAACAGCTTTGAAAATGGAACTGGTTCCGAAAGGCCTAGCTGAATATTTTATACAAATATAACTTGTTGAGGAAGACTGCCACAGCAGGTACAAAATTTTGTTTTTTAAATATTAAATTACGAGGAAACGCCTTTGATTGGTACTCTTTGTAAATACCATATGCAGTTTTAAAAAAGAGATTCTTGAAGATTTAAATCTGAAGCGAATTGGTTAAGGAGAAAAGGAATTAAGGGGCAAAAAAGTCGCGGATTTAGGAGAGGAGGAAGGTGATATGTGTAATGAGCTGAAGATAACACTTGTCGTATCTGTATCGTTTGGCAGCGTATAATATTATGTAAAACAAGTGAAACTCATTGTCTTTTTCACGGGAGGGAAACGAAAATAGATAGCAACGCTTCTTAATTGAAATTGCCTTCACGTGCCTGTACAAAAAAGGGGAAAGCTGTTGATGAAATGAGAATAGAATGGAACATCTTGCACTTTAAACATTATAACGATTCTTTTTCTTTCCCTAAATCGTTTCCCTAAATTTTAATGTTAGTTCCAGAATGGATTTAGATGATTAAATTAATGTTTAGAAACGTATTTAAAATATTACAGCAGACGATAAATGTAAAATAAAAAAATTCAAGGGGTCATAGTCTTTGTTGACTATTCTCCATGACATGATGTCACCTTGCGGTAACGTTTTGAACAGCATATGATTGGTTTCTCAAATTTAACAGTTGTTATCCTAAACGTTCAGTTGAATCTTCCAGATCGAGTATTTCTCGGTCTTACTTCTATTTATTTCCCAAAATTTCGCCTTCAGTGATTGATTTTATGAACTTTATCGCTGTGATCTCGAGCTAGCGTGCTGCCTTGTCACGCAGCGGGCCCGAGTTTGATCCCCGGTCGGGACAAGCTTCCTAGGAGAGGTTTTTTCCAGGATCTTTCCTCACCTGTAAGACAAATCTCAGGTAGCTTTGAGGCCCAAAAGGTCCCCGAACATCTGATCATCATTCGCGGTGTGGAAAGCAACGGGAACCTACAACATCTATAATTCCCTAGTAAAACTGCAAAGCATAGCATGCAAATGCTATGATTGCAGGGAAGGACCTGCCCTAGAGCTGAACACTATAGAATAGAATATTATGATAGAGGTTAAGCGTAAAAAGGAATATTTTCTACTATTGATTTTGAAGACAAATGACTAGAGTGAGTAAAATTACGAGGACATTTTACCAGGATATGAAAAATACAAAATTGTAAAAAAGATTTAAAAAATACATGCAGGATATTTTCCTCTTTGTCCACTTTAAATTCCTTCCTCAGAAGTCACTCCATTCGTCTTAACTCTCCAACATGCTCCAATAGTTTTGGCATATTTTCCCATATTACCTTCCCATACCGTTCTTGGCCACCTTCTGGATTTACTGCTTCCTGAATTTGAGAAAAGAACTCATATCGCTAGTCTTAGATCTCCTCCTCGAATGAGTGATCAGCTCTATTCAAATCCTCCTTCGATACAATACAAACATTTAAGACGTAACACGCCATTCACTCATACATTCATACTAAACTTGGCTAATAAATAATAATAATAATAATAATAATAATAATAATAATCATGATGATAATCATGATAATAATAATAATCATAATCATGATGATAATC
Source organism: Diploptera punctata (assembly GCA_030220185.1). Lineage (NCBI taxonomy): Eukaryota > Metazoa > Arthropoda > Insecta > Blattodea > Blaberidae > Diploptera > Diploptera punctata. The sequence continues at coordinate 1,591,180 of JASPKZ010007261.1, forward strand.
ATGATAATAATAATAATAATTAATAATAATAATAATAAAGAATATTTATGAAGACCACATGATGTTCGGGGAACATTTGAGGCTTACAGTATTCTTCTTAGACATAAAGTATCATTTATCCTCTTTTGAGCAAGATTAGAATTATGAGCTTCTAAAGATTAACAGAAGATGGCCATAGGATATATAATCTGCAAATAACTAAAAATCAACCATTGTTTGGGATGGGCCCTTATTCCATTGAGCCCCTCAGTTATCTGATATTTGATTTATAAATGAGAAAATAAAATCTAAAAAAAAACATGCTCCAGGAGACTAACCCCAACCGGGGATGAAACCCGGTCCTGCTCAGTAGCGACGCTACCCCGAAACTACAACGTGGACTCAAAAATAAAAGGTCTACATATATCCTGCTTATTGAAGGACAAGGTTTTTTAATGGATATATTAGCACAGGTATAATCAAGGCTATATATATATAGTATGATAAGAAAAATAAATGCCTGGACGGGATTCGAACCCGGATCTCTGAGTGTGTACCTCAGTGTGATATCCATTACACCACCAGGCGAATCCAATTCAAACATTTATGTTTCTTATATATGTATTATATTCTCCATTATTACTAGATGTCGCGAGAACTCGGTCTTCACTGCCATCTAGTAGCTGACTATAACAAGTAAGCAAATTAAAGAGAACATTTTTACTTTATAGCAGTGACGCTTTATCGATGTTATAATTAAAATCTTTAACATTGAGCAATGCAAGCTTTTATATATATATATATATATATATATATATATATATATATATATTTCAAATGCTCCAGGTTTGTCTTTGTCTTTCGATATTCCTGGTTTCTCTCTTGGCATGGCGTACACCCACTTCTGAGGTTGGGGCGCCTGGAAGGTGGGGTTACGTTGCCCCGATGATATGATGGGTGATGATGATGATGATGATAATGGTACGCCAGGAGAGTCCCTAATCCTAATCTTAACCTAAGATGAATATGAATGATGATGATTGCGATGGCCATATGATTTCGGAGACCGTTTGGGCCTCAAAGTTTTCCTGACATTTGTCTTACAGGTGAGGAAAAACCTCGATAAAAACCTCACCGAGAAAAACTGTCCCGACCGGCTTTCGAGCCCGGGCCCGCTGCGTGACAAGGCAGCATGCTACCCCGAGACCAAAGCGGTGGATATATATATATATATATATATATATATATAACCTTGATTAGACCTGGCTAATATATCCATTATATATATATAGTAGTGATTTTTTATTTGGAAGATTATAAATTTTGATTTTGTGTTTCTTGAGAATTCATAAATAGCTTATATTTGTAATAAATTACCGCTCTTAATTTCAGTGTTTACGTTATTATTATTATTATTATTATTATTATTATTATTATTATTATTATTATTATTATTTATACACAAACTATGTCAATAATGATTACATCTCATTTCATCTCTTGAGGGGTCTGCCCACTTATCTTCTTCCTTTAGGACGTAGGTTCTTCGCTGCTTTAATAAGCTTCGTATAGTCAGCTCTGTCCACGTGGGTATTCATTCCCTTTTCCTTGTAATAAATGTCTCAATATCTATGATATTACATTAATCCCTCACATCCTGGTTTGTAACTCTGTCAAATCTTGTTTTGTTTACTGTGGATCTTTGATTATTCATTTCTGTTGTTACCATGTGTTGTTTCCTTCGGCTAGTATCTACTCTTGTTTCCGCACCATGTCATTATTGGTCGTAAACATGCTTAAAAAATTTTACTTTACTTTGTTTTTAAATAATTATTTTTCCATATAACAGTATCCTGATATTCACGATGCTCTGAAAACCTGTGATCTTACTTCATCAATCAATATATGAGATCCAGAGATGTGTATCCCAAGATATTTAAAATCTATAATTTTATATCTTAATATATAAAAATTTCGTGTCACGTTGTTTGTCCGCGATGGAATCCTAAACTATTGAACCGATTTTAATGAAATTTTGCACACTGCGTGCAGTTTGATCCAACTTGAGACTTAGGGTAGTTTATAACTAAATTTATAGTCACATTATTTTTATTGCAAATTATTTGTTTATTATTTAACAAAGAGTTATAATTATCTGTGAGTTCCATACGATTCTAACAGATGGCGGTGTAATTATCTGTGAGTTCCATACGATTCTAACAGATGGCGTGTAAGGTAATTTGGTAAGGTAATTGGTTTATTATTTAACAAAGAGATATCCAGATGGCTGTGCTTTTTGTTGCAACCGCGAATTTCAATTGTATTACAAATATTGATTATTTCATAATTTAAGTGTGTTCAGTGTTTATTTTATTTTGAATATTATTAATTTCGTGTGTAAGTATTAGTTTTAAGTAATCTGGCTGAAAGACAGCAACTTAATTTAAATTTTTAACCTATGCCTTAGCCACAGCAACGCGTGGCCGGGACTTCTAGTATCATATAATTTTTCAGAGGTCACACCGTAGTGTAGTTGGTTAAGGAAATACGCTACAAGCCGGAAAGTAGAGGACTCATGTCCTGGTCGGGTCCATATCTTTAAACTGGCCTAAACCTCATGGCGGTACCATGGTCCTGATATCTACTCAGTCTCTAACGGAAATTAATGCCAACCGCTTGTTATGGGGATAAATGAGGTTGTCACACAGATCTGACAACCAGGCCGATATCTCGTGCCGATTTTCTAGAAAGATGGGAACCTTGACCTCCCATTCTAAAAGCCTCCCAAGTCTATTGTGGGATCACTTTACTTGTCGAACTCTGTTGTTTACTGGCTATATCCCTTGCCTCTAGCCATGAAGGCTAACCCGGGTGATGGTTTAGGAAGCCATGATTCCCAAGAGTGAAGATTTTCCGGGATTGTAAAAGAACCTCAAACCTAAATTAGTGCCTCTGAGCAAAATAAGTCTAGCCCTCCCCTCATCCTTAAGTTACCTACAAGATACCTGATTGAGGCAATGTGATAACCACATGCCATTCACTGGCATCTATAGGTAAATAACCTGATCTAAGTCAGCTTAGTCAAGAAAGTCCCGCTACGGGAGCACCCACCCATGTCTCCACGAGAGACGAAAGGAGTATATATATATATATATATATATATATATATATATATATATATAACATTTTTTCACAGCTGTGGTTTCGATCCCCGGTCGGGACAAGTTTTCTGGGTGATAATTTGTTCATAGTTTTTCCCCGAACATCTTGTGTGGCCATCATAATCATCATTATATCACCATGTTTAGTATAAATGTGTGTATGTGAATAGTGTGTTTCGTCTTAATGTTGTGTTGTCTCGGAGGAGGCATTGACATTGAGATGGTCATTTATTCGGGGAGGCCCTCCTTGTCATTGCGTGGTCAAAAAGTATGTATGTGATCCATAGTTAAAATCCCTCTCCCGACAGGTCGTGAAACTGTAAGGCCCGGGTGACGTGTGGCACGTAAAATGATCTATAAGACGATAGGTAAAACTAAGATAATGGAATGGAATTTATTTAATTTCGTTAGTGTAAAATAACAGTTTGATGTAATTTTATCTGATATGGAATGGTTGATTTTGTGCGTCTATCGTTGCTGTAGCTAACTGAAGCAGCATTGAAAGCTAAAGTATCGTAATATTACGACATGAATTTATTGACTCAGTCACCGTTAGCACTTGTTTTCTCCCGTTAGTTCGGCAACTGGCCAAGAGATGGCGCGGTATGAACAATTTAAATGGGCAATGCTATTTCGGAAGAGAAACAATTAAAGTTGTGGACTTACTCTGCTTGTACAAATATCTGGATATTAAAATTATAACATTTTTAAATGTATATTTTTTTATGTTTATATATTTTGCATTGAAAGGAAACGTTATGCTATACTTAATTCTGATGTTAATATAAACATCGTTAAAAAAACTCCCAACTTGTGTCCTTTTAATCTCTTATGATTGGTGTACTGTATATATAATCTGTCCATCGCTGTGGTCTCGAGGTAGCGTGCTGCCTTGTCAAGCAGCGGGTCCGGGTTCGATCCCCGGTCAGGACGGTTTTTCTGGGTGAGGTTTTTATCGGGGTTTTTTCCTCACTTGTAAGACAAATGCCAGGAAAACTATAAGGCCCAAACGGTCCCCGAAATCATATGGTCATCATCTTCATAATCTTCCTTATCATTATCATCATCATCATCCTTCACCAATGTGGAAAGCAACGGGAAGCTACCCTACCACACCTACAATTCCCCTAGTAAAGCTGCGAAGCATAGCATGAAAATGATATGATGCAGTGAAAGACCTGCCCTCGGGCAGAATTACTATGGATGGATATATAATCTATACTGTAAATATGTATTTGTATATTTAACTGATTGAATGGAAAAGAGGGCTTGTGGCCTTAACTCTGAAATAATAAATAAAATATCGTTACAATAATAATAATAATAATAATAATAATAATAATAATAATAATAATAGTAGTAGTAGTAATAATAATAATAATAATAGTAATAATAATAGTAATTGTAATTGTTATTGATATTGTTATTAGTGTCTCGACTGGAAAGAATTAGAAATACAGAAATTAGAAAATGGATGAATGCAGAAAAAAGTATAATGGATGGAACTGAACACAGAAGGCTAATATAGCCTATGGTATGAACACATAAGAAAAAGTGCAGGATTGAAGACTACTAACAAAGGCCGTCTATACATGGAAAATTGACAGAAGGAGCAGAAAAGGAAGACAAAGAAACCTGGAAGAATAACATTCAGAATTGAAAGAGGAAATTAGGTGTAACGGTTAAGACACAGAGGACAAAGAACGATGGAGAACTTTAATTAAGAGAAATTTGTGAATGTGTATTAAAACTGGTAACCTACAAGTCCGTAGTTATCTATGTATTTTTTAAACTCCTGTTAATTATTAAGATTGGTTAGAGAAAACCCTCAATTGTTAGGAAAATTCTCGAAATGAATGAATTATTAGTGTTGTTATTTTTATTATTAATTGTAAAAAATAAGAAATAAAAAAAAGATTAATAGTAAATATTAAATAATATATTATATAAGATATAAGCAATTAAATTGGTATGTGCATCTACGACGATTGCAAGAAAAAAAACATTGGAATGATGTCCAAGAAATATGAACTGGAATGAGAACAAGAGGGCTGGACGACATGGAGTGGATGGATAAGGGCGGGTGGAGAAGGAAAATCAAATTTTAGGCAATGAAAGATTTGTAAACATTGAAAATCTGTATATACGAATAAATAAAATTAAAAATAAAACTATTATGTAATGTATTATTGATAATTTGAATTTAAAACATGTGCTTTCAATCTTAAATTTAAGAGGTTTTCATGCTTTTTGCAATTCCAGTACTTTAATTTTGTTGGCTAAATTTTAGAACATGTGACATGACTTTTTAAATTACTTCAATAACCCCTGTCAAATTTTATTCTTATGGTGTCATTTTTCAAATTGTTTCCCATCATTTGCAATGTTTTATATGTTTCCTAACGATTATTTGAATCTTTTTTTTTTTCACGATATTGAAGTACATGAAGACGTGGCAGCCATATTGATAATAACGAATATAGTGTTCCAGTTCAGCCAACATAGTTTGTATTAATTAACTTACACTAAATAAAATCACCGTGCATTCTTTCACAGGTTAGAGTACCTAAATTGCGTTAGGTTAGCTTTTAGGTTCGTTGACAACTCGATTTCAAATATCGTGTATATGTTGGCTGCATCCCGTAATTCCATAGAGTAAACCGCATGCGCATGCGCATGATGTATGGTTTGAACTTCGAAAAAAATCCTTGTCACATGTTGTAAGTATTTCCCCCTGGGGGTCCGTTTATCGGGCCCCAGCTGTGCTCACAACAGCAACAGGGCGCGTCCCCGGGTGGCGGATAGGGGAACGGTCGGTGGTTTGCTTGCACTCCTCCCGGCTAGGTCCAGACTGGACCCTCAGGCCATTTGTGAGGTCGTCAGGACTCGAGCGACCTGATGCACTTCATAGCTCGTGCTGCGCCCACTTCAGCAGCAAATCGCGTCCCCTCGGTGGCGTAGTGGGGAAAAGGTCGGTGGATCTGCTAGTCAGTCTTCCCTTCCAAGTCCGATGGACTCGCGGACCATAAGTGGGGTCAACAGGAGACGAGCGCCCTGTTGTACTAAAGCTCAAATATCCCGGCCCACAGCGGGATCAGCGGCCGTCGTGGCGAGGCGGTGGGATATTGTGGAGATCAGAAGCTCCCTTCTCTTGGTTAATCCCGAGGTCCTTTGTGGGGGCACCATGGGCGATGAGCTCCCTGGATGCCTACATTGCTCAGTGGGCTGACTCACAGCAGCGGCACGACTAGGCTTAGTCTTGCGAACGGGCTGGTTGGGACAATACCGGGCGTAATGCTGGGAATTACCACCAGGTCGATAAGCTCGGGAAAGGAGGAAGCGCGGTCTTTTTATGGCTTTTTGGGACTTAGCGCCGACTCTGGAACCGAGTGACCCAAGGACAATCTGTGAGGTCGTCAGGAGTTGAGCGACCTGACGTACTAATGCTCAGGCTGGACCCACTTCAGCAACCAAACACGTCCCCAGCTGGTGCACTGGGGGAAAGATCGGTGGATCTGCTAGACAGTCCTCCCGGTTAAGTCCAAGGGACTCGTGAACCATTAGTGGGGTAGGCAAGAGTTGAGCGCCTTGTCGTACTAGTTGCTCATCTTTTGGAGCTTGCCAGCTCCGTGCTGGCCCACAACAGCTGCAGAAGGCGTCCCTTGGGGCACACCAGGGCTCGGCTCGGACCAGTCCAGAGGGGAGCTACTGTACTGGTTCCTGGCTCGGCCTACGGACCCGTCGACAAACTGTGGAGTCGCCAGGAGATGAGCACCTGGATGTACTAAAAGTCTCACACTGTTGGGCTTGTAGCCCTAGCCGGTCTCACAACGGCTGCAGGACACGTCCCTGAAGGCAGAACAGGGGAATGGTTGGTGGATCTGCGACAGCAGTCCTCCCGGCTAGGCTCATGGAGCCCGTGGACCAACTGTGGGGTCGTCAGGATTGAGCGACCTGATGTACTATGTAGCTCAGCAATTCCCAGAATGCAAACTCCAACACTCTCTCCCTGGGGTGTTGGTTTAAGGACCGTGAACTTGAACGTGGACGTGAAAATAGCATAGGGAGGACTAGAACTAGGACTTGGGAGTATGGTCATGACGACCGAGGTATCCCAAGGGGTGGACGGATGGGCCTAGATGTAAAGTATTTCCATTTTGTTAAATACATATTTTAAAGAAATACACATTAAATGAAAGCCCAGAAAATTAACATGCAAAATTTCAAATTTATCCAGCAAGTGGTATAGGATTTATAAAAATATATCTCTGAACCTGTTTTCTTCTGGCTTGACTACTGTATAATGTTCCTTAGAACAATAAGTCTTCCTACTTCAAACGTAACTATTTCCTGCTTCTTAACTATATAGACATTAGAGAAAAAGTCTAGAGGTATGTGATCGGGCAAATGTAGAGCCCTTACACGAGATATTCTTGCAGTCCACCAGTGTTGGGAAAACATCACAGAGAAAAGTGTGATCGTACTCCATCTTGAACGCACAACATTCTCTGTCGGCTGTTTGGACGATGTTATGCATCAACCGGCTAAGCGCCGTTAAAAATGATATTTTGATGCCATATGTTACACTGGGTCATGAAGTAAGTGTACGCACACTTTTAGCGTCAAATCTTTAAATATAGCCTTTAAATACAGCCTTATTATTAAACCCATCAGACTTATCAGATATTCTATTTTTGCAACAAACTGTTATGAAACCAGATCTTCATAAATGCTAATCTAAATTTTGCATCATGCAGCTAAGCGCCAAAAGTTCCTGCTCTTAGATTGTTCCGTCACGGTGTGGGGACAGCAGTTGGAAGCTATCACACCTACCTTCCCCTAGAAAAGCTGTAAGCATAGTCTTGAAAAATGCTATGGGTTGCAGTGAATGACCTGCCGTCGGGCCAGAATTACTATGGATGGATTAGATCTAAATAATATACATCCATTTTACAACTAAAACTTCAGAAAATTAAAGAAGATAAACTTGGAGAGGAACAATCTGGATTCCGAACAAGGCCGATCGTGTATCGACGCTATATTTGTTATAAAACAACTAATTGAGAAGTGGGAAGAAGTTAATATCCCGCTATATATAGTACTTTTAGATTTTGAAAAGGCCTATGATAGAGTCAAACGGGACATAATGTGGAAAATATTGGAAAGCTACCAAGTCCACCACAATCTAATAAATGCTATAAAAAGTTTATATGAAACCACATTTATAAAAGTAAAGTTAGATCATGGGAAAATAACAGATAAATTTGAAATTAACCAAGGTTTAAGACAGGGATGTGGACTATCTCCATTACTGTTTATTCTATATCTAAATAAAATTGCCCAGGAGTGGGAAAAACTAAACCCCCCTGGAGTAAAAATATGTAGAGGAAATCAAATACAAACAATAATCTTCGCAGATGATCAAGTACTTCTAGCGGAGAATGAAGATGATTTGCAGAGATCAGTGTTTAAATTGCAGAATACCCTGGAAAAATACAACATGAAAAATCTGAAAATAAAACCAAATCCATGGCAATCACTGGAAAGGGACTTTTTCGAGAGTAAAAATAATAGTAAATAATAAACCAATAGAACAAGTAACACACTTTAATTATTTAGGTAATAATATATCACAGTTTCATAATCAAAAAGATGTGGAAACAAATTTAGAAACATATAACAGATTAAATGGTATAATTAGGAGAAATTTTGGAAAACAAATGAGGAAAGAAATCCAATTGAGATTTCATAATGCCGTAGCCAAACCTGCTCTACTATACGGAAGTGAATGCTGGACACTTCGAGTAAAAGATAAATCCCGCATTAATAGTTCACAAATGAGATTCCTCCGATCACTAACTGGAGTAACATTAAGGGATAGAATGAAAAGTGATGAGATAAGGATGCAGTGGAATAGTAGGGAAATGGTTGAACATATACAAAATTATCAGATGAAATGGTTCCAACACGTCCAGAGAATGTCAAATTCCCGTTTACCAAAGATGATTTACCACCTTAACCCTAAAGGCAAAAGAGACCTCGGAAGACCCTTCAACCGATGGAAAGATCAGTTTTTGTAGTCGCAGAACGGGGATCATCACCCAATACTGCATTCGGAAGAAGAAGAAGAAGAAGAAGAATAACTTACAGTATCCAGTATTGTTAGTTTGGCGCTACAATAAATAGTGAAGATTGGCTTAAACTTTAAACGTATTTTTCTCGATCTTAGATAATGGCGCATAGCCGGTTAATGCATAACACCGTCCGTTTATTAGTGAATTGTCTCTTTCCAATGCCGTACATATAACTAGGGAATGAATATGTACGTACGGGAAGTTAAAGTTGCAACAGGTTTTGTTTAATCAACCGAAAATAACTTTTTTTACAGTTTTATCATCATCATCAGCATCATCAACTTCACGAATTAGGTCTTTGCCTGTTCCGATCTGACATATGTTCAGCCCAGCGCTTTCTCGGTCTTCCTATCGAGTTTAAAGTTTTATAATTCAACATAATCATCATTATGAACTTATATAGGTTTAGGTCGTTTCAGCCCTTTCCTATGAGATCTCAAGATGTGGTTAGTCAGTTCATCTTAATTTTGGTCTTCCTCTCTTTCAAAGTCCTTCAGGTTGATACTGTAATACTAATTTAGGAAAGTGAAATAAGTCCATTCTTTGGATATGTTGTAACCAACTGCTTTGATAATTCTGAATTTATTCAACTGTATTTTTTATCTTTTAATTTTTTTCGCATAGGCCTATACCTGTATTTCTTTGCTTGTCCATTTTTGTCAAACCATGAGTGGACGTAAAATCTCATTTGTGCCGCTTGCAATTTTGATTTTAAATTTAGGATCCAATTTTTGCTGTTATATATCAGTCCTGATTTTGCAGTTATATTGTGTAAATTCAATCTGGTTGCGGATGACATTAAACAATTTTGCAATTATGTATGTTAAATCTAACAATTATTTTGCATTAGGAAATTAATAATGTTCTATTTACATTAGCATTATACTATTTTGTGTTGCAGCCTTGACTTTCAGTATATAAAAATAGTTTCCCAACTTACGTCTATTAAACGATTTCTTTAAGATGTACTGGGACTTGAAGGATACTGTAGTAATAGGGAGTTCTTTCTTCGACCATATTCAGTGGTTCGGTCTGTTCTAACTCACTCACTGTTACTATCGAACTCGTAAATTCATATTTGCTGGGACATAAGCTCTCGATACACCCCTATCCTGAGCTATTTCTAATCATCCCCTGTATAATCTACTTCCCACAAATCATGGTTAATGTTATTCTCCCACCTCATTATTTTCTGCCTACTGGGAGCTTTCCTTCTGGTTTCCCTACAAGAAGTTTCCATACCGTTAATTTTTTTACTAGTATACATACCCAATCAATTAGGTTTTGTATATTTGAAAGCACAATTTTCGCGTACAGGCCTACCCATACCAATATATATGTTATATTTTGAGCATAGAAAGCCTAGAATTATTAATGTAAACATTTATGAAATATATTAATTACAATGTCATGATATGTTCAAAGTCAGTTATTTTAGAAAATCTATTTAAAATTTGAAATATATTCAAAGCTCTGAATTAGCAGAATATCGGTCTCTTTTGTCATTCACATCTGGATTTACCATAATTAAATTTACAGAATCAATGCTTTAGATCCCCCACTTTCTATAAATAGAGCTACCAGCATTGTTTCATTACCCTATTGTGCAAGAAACATTTGTCCTTGGTTATCTGATAAATCTCGAATCTGGAGCTTGTACTACTAGTTTTCTCATGTAAAAACAGACCCCTAGCGGAGTGTATTTGTTATAATGTGTTTCATTCTATTCTCAACAAGAATCAAGCCCCAAGAGAGTAGTCTTACTTCACCAACTAGCCTACTTTTTTTATTGTATAAAGCAGATTACAGTCATGTTCCAAGTTGCCATATTGGCCACACAGATATAAAGCTCCTTTCTATTTAATAAGGGAGAAGAGTAGTAAAAAATTAAAGGTTTTTGAAGAATAGGTCGATGTTGAATGCGGGATCCTCGGTCTATTAGCATTTACGGTGTTCTCATCCATTGTACAGCATTGCATATAAATCTTTTATATAGAGTCCAATAAACCATAGCGTGTGGTTAGGGCAGTTGACACAACTACTGAACTAAGGGATTTATATAGGTGCTCTTTTTTTAAATGACAAAACAACCCCTCATTTTGACAAAAACTCTGCCGCCCCTAAGGCCATATGAGTATTGAGAAAGGGGATGGATTCTGCAGTCATCACCCAAGTGGTATTGGGGAGATACATCCTGTTTTGTGAAAGTTGATCAGTTGAATCTTTTATGAAATATTAAATATTATTATTTTTATTATTAGTAGTATTATCATTATTTGACTACCTTTAACGTCTCAGATAGTAGCGTTTCACTTCAAATCTGAACGTGAAATTATAGCTATATACATTTCGCTGAGAGATCTCTTATTTCAGGTTTTAGGTATATAAATTCAGGGTTCAAAGTGAGGCGGGATGCAGCTGGATGGCATTCCGGTTTTTCTGAAATGTCTTGAAACCACCTCCTTACTTCTGAGGTAGAGAGTAAAGTATGAAAGCTGAGGCTCCTTCTAGAGGTGCCATATAAAGCAATACATTTTATTTCTTCAAGTTGGTTTGTATTTAGTTTGCAGAGTATTTACTGCGGGTTCCGATAGAATTGTGGGATAGGGATACCCTCCAAGTATTTACTGCTACTTGAAATTCTGTAAGTTTATTATCTGCGCCGTTTTCTTTGAGATGAAGGTCTCTTCAAGGATTATCCAGTTAGGTTCAATTTATAGGTTTGGTTAGCTTATAGGTTCATACGAGGTTCTCTTCACGGGATTTAAGGTATTCGATGTGTTCTCTCCTAAATAATAAATTATGTTTGATAAATTTCTTAATTTTATTTGACCGTATTATTCCCTATTCTTCTAATTTAACATCACCGTACTATTTTCTTCTTTATCAATATTGTAGAATTAGATTGTTTAATATTATTAAATTTAATATCATTATGTTTAATCTACCCGATATAGGGAATTAATTAATGTTGAACGGAGATGCCTCCGCATCCTATCACGTCAAAACCAACTGAAGTAATGATAAAATAGACATATGTAAAATTTTATATGTAATTAAATCACATGATCACATGCTTTATTTCTATTGGTCGTTCCTATTCAACATAATTGGTCATATGAGAGTTTTAATTACTCTCACTACCAATATTAAAATATAGTTTATGTATTTAAAGAATATGCTATGAAATTATTTAGTTATTTAACAGTTTAATAAAAACAATATTTTATACATTCATTCACCACCTTGACCAACCTCATGGGCTAATGGTCAGCATTACTGACTACTGTTCATGAGGTCCCGGGTTCGATTCCTAGTCAAACCACAAGATGTTTAAAGGGTCCTGAGATTGCTCATAGTCTAGAATTTTAGATAAAGTCTAGGATAAGAACACTCCTGGCGCTTCATTATCATTTATCACCCATCATATCATCGGGGTAACGTAACTCCGCCTTCCAGGTGCCCCAACCTAAGAAATAGATTACAATTCTGCCAATGCCAGGGGGAAAAGCCAGAAATGTCATAAAAAAGAACCTGATGGCATTAGATAAAAAATCACTCACCATTGTTTAAAATAAGTTTTATTAGTTATTATTTAGATCTTGATATATTAAGTATGTTTAAGAAATATTTTAATTATTGAGATTCGATTTTTATCCAACAAACTGATTTATCAAACATAGTTAGAATCCATGCAAAGTTAAAAAAAAAATGTATTAATGTTTTTATAGTATCAAATTGTTTAATTTTAATTTAAAGTTACTCCTAATCTCCTACTTTAAGAGATACCATCCCGGAATTGTTTTTAAACTCTTTTTTATTTCCAAACACTTTCAAAATTTTCTACTGGCCAAAGTAAATTGTGGTCAGGTGATATATTACTGATATTCCTATAGAAAATGACAAGTACATTAAAAACAAGTTATCTGAAAGCTTCTGGAACGTTACAGGGGAAGTGGTCACAAAGTGGAGAATGGTGAAGTACCACTAACGAGTTAATAAGCTATACGATATCAATGTGCAGCAATACCTTAGCACCACTCAACAAACAACTGGTATTTGTAAATTGGAGTATCGATATTCAAATGGGGAGAGAAAGAAAGCCTGGGATAAGTTTTGGGAGCAACGTATTGTCCTTATTGGTGGATGCTTCAGTTTAAAGGTAGCGTGAAGGGTGGGAGGGAGGCGGGGGTTTAGGAGTCCTACAAACAAACTTTCAGATATGCGCCCAATTGTGTGTGTATATTTATTTATTTGTGTAAACCTACATAGTATACCGAAACATCTATACAGTGTATTTCTATTTGCTTGTATTTTGCAAATAGCTTTTCCTTCCCTGATTCTCATTCCGGAGCGGCACGGTAGCTGGTGTTAGATAAAATGTTTATAAGAAATCAGTTGTTCGTGTCATTCTAAAATTTTAACAGCTTAAGAGAAAAACAATAGCATATTACGATGCGAGGTTGGGAAGTGGTTTTTAAAGAAGCAAGGAAATGTTTAAAAACGAGCGATAGCTAGGTTTTTAATTTCCGAGATTATGTAAAACATTCTGTACATTATTTTTCGCGCGATGGTGTTTTCAAAATAATTAATAATATTAAAATAATAACAACTTTATTGGAAATATTTACCTTCATTTTAAACAACTGACTAACGTTAACAGTGTCGGCAATGTTTTTTTAGTTGAGACTACAGCAGGCCATGACACCAATCAGTGATAAAATGGCGATAAGTACGTATTCATTGTTTAATATTGTTTCAAATAAGTCGGGTTCATTTAAAATGCAGTGATTTGTTTCGGATAATGTATATTAACACTACATTTTGGATATGTGATTGTACGGTATATACATTCTACGTAGTATACATAAAGGGCAGTGGTTTTACTTCCCGCACGAGGTTTGTATTATGTAATATTACAGTACAGTTATTTAGGTTGGCAACCCCGAAATGTAGGGATTTGAACTTTCAATCATGGTCGCCATTGCTGTAAGTACAACAAAACGCACTATCGCGCAAAAAATATTTATTGCAGAGAATTAGAGCCTACAAATTATCATAAGCGATGCCATGAGTGATTTGCAATTTATCTAGAGGATTTGGAAATCAAGAGTGGCATTAGTTAAGACTATTTACCGAATAAAATTGAGCTGTTTACCCAAAAATCATTATTTAAATACAGTTATTTTTAATTATTTATGTATTTAATGTAAACACTGATGTTTAAAAACAAATGAGAAATGTTTGGTTATGTTTCATTTGTTCATCCATTGCAACTAGATCGTATTAGCTATATTGCTAAATAGGTTCGCAATTTTGTAAGATTGTACCCTAGTGTAGAAAAAATGAAACACATCAAACTGTATATTATAACTGACATTATAAGTTATTAATTTTTTTAGGAAACAGCTCATAAAAATCATTATTTAAAACACAATTATTGAACACATCATTATCAAATGTGTACTTCAAAGTAATCTGTTCGTTGTTTGCTATATTCAACGTATTTTGTCGAGAGTCAGTCACTGTAAAATGATGCTCTGATCTATTCAGAATATTAAAAAGGAGCCTTCTTTATTTTGGTAAACAGAATTCGATAAATATCGAGGAGAAACACGACTGTCATTGGTTGTAAAACAAGATTCATTGAAACGTGATTCGTCATTGACTCCCATCTGGAGCATGAGTTAAACAGTCAAAATATTTATTACTTATAACCTAGTTCAAATAGAGTACTGATAAAATTCACATTAAAATTCCGTTGAGGTAAATAGTTACAAAGTAAAATATTAAAATAAATACCTGGCCAGTGAAGTCGTCCTCAACTAGGTTATTTATTTATTTATTTATTTTCTACTTTTAAGAAGTGTAGGCGTTTCAGAAACTGCCTTCCATTATCAACAGGACATGCGCTACTAATTGCTGCTGTTGTTTTACATCGCTTTTGATATCAGCTGCTTTCCAGCGTCCTTATTAATTACCGACGACGCTGAAAGGCCGCTGATATCAAAAGCGTCGCAGAAAAAAAACAGCAGTTAGTAACATATATCCTTCTGCAAATGATGGAACCAGGTTACAAAAGGCCTAAATTTCTAAAAGTTAAAAAAATCTAGTTGAGGACGACAGCAACTGCCAGATGGGCCTATGTATTTTAATAGTTTACTTCGACTTATAGATCCACTAGTTCCAACAAACGAACTTTCAACTATTACATGCCGAAACCTACCTTGAAATTTCTCCCAGAAAAGGTTGTGATATACAAGGCCGTGTCAAATATATATATATCCCGCTTTTAATTGTAAGACACTAAAATCCTGCGCCAAATATCTCATTTAAACTGCAAGGAAGTAATAAAACTGCTGACTTGGTGGATTCAATAATTCTGACAACCTACCGTCCTCCGCGTCGCGCTTCACTCAACTTAATGTATTTAATGTACTTAAGCAGGGACGTCAATTTTCTTCTCACAGTGTATTGTCATTGGTGGATTCTGGCTTCGATTTCTGCCTTGCAGTTAAAAGCTGCAGATAATTTTTGGACATGGCCTTGATATATCACTACGCTCCTCTTGGAGAAATTTCAAGGTAGGTTTCGGCATCTAATGGTTGGAAGTTCCCTTGTAAGATGATATGCAGCAGTTATTATGTCTGGCTGAATAGAATAGAATTTTAAAAATTAAAATTAGTATTTGAGATGTCAGTCATCCTCAACTAGGTAAAAAGTTGTAAAATAGTCTTGAAGGCCTTTCGGAACAACGTATGTTCTTTCGACAGACCATCAAATTATCTCTACTTAATTGAAATATCGTGTTACAAGCTGATGATGGAACAAGCGTCATTCCGAAATGGCTTCAAAGTATTTAACAACTTTTTTTCCAATTGAGGAATACTGAGATCTCGGGAACTAATGTAATTTTTTTTTAACTTTTACATAGCGACCTCAACGGTGTCAATGTTTTGTCAGTTCTATAACATTCTCCTTTCTTTGCAACAACTCCGCCTGTGGCATTGCAGAAGCTTTCAGTTAACTTGCGCTTAATATAATTATTTGTCAGATGAACTGTTGCCATTGACATTTTATGTTTGTTTTTTTTTTTTTGCAGGAGAGGGAATGCGGGGCCCTTACGCGTCGATGGTAAGTTAGATTATTTATTATAGTTTTAGAGGTTATCAGGTGTATCTAATCTCATTCATTAGCACTTTTCAGGGCAGGAATCAGCAAACTATAACTCTCGAGTCAAGTAGGGTTCTTAGAGCATGACATCTGTCTCTTTTGTCTCTTTTTATTTTAAAATAACCTAATAACATATATTGTTATACTTTTAAAGTTCTTCATATGGCGCTAGTAAGCATTATGTTTCAAAATTTATCCGGGAGTCTGAATTAATTTAATTAATAAATATGGATTTTCATCAAGTAAACACCAACTCAATGGATTAAAAAATATATATTTCATCTACGTGACTCTTCCCTTAGTTGCACCGATTTGTTCAGTGGTATGAGGTATGGGTTCTCAGGGTTCGTTTAGGTGATAGAGGACTTTATAATCAGGATAATTTAAATTGCATTAAAGTTCGGAGTTCAAAATATTGTAATATTTTATTCAAATACAATAAGTATTTGTAGATACAACTTTAACTTATTAGTGGAATAGATTATATTAATTCGTGGCAATATTTTATCTTAGGATGATGAAAGATATTTATTAAAGCCCAAAATGTTATTTTAAAATTTAATTTTTATAAATTAAACAAAATGTCTGTGTTCCATAGTTTATAATTTAAATATAACAAGCATCTCGTAGAACGTTTAAATCGGAATCATAGTACAGAGATCTTGTGGCGGAGTGATAATTTCTTGATCAAGTCTTCACCAATAAAACTATAAACACGCCTACCATTCTCGTCTTTTATCTATTCCATTTTACAAAGATTGGGATACATGTTACAATAAATATTGTTCGTTAATCATAAATGTTTTAGGAGTAAGGTTTACACCTTCGGAAATTCTTCTAATCGTTTAGTTCTATACGTCTTATTTTTAATCTTCCTTGGAGGAATACTTCTGTTGTTTATGTTACAAGATGCCTGCTAGATATATGTAATAATTTAATATTTCTACACGTGTGTATCATTCATGTGTACATAATATCGTTTCATAGAATTTCAAAAGATAGAGGCCTTAATTAATTTCTTAAAGGACTCTGTTATGATTGGTTTCTGATAACTTTTATAGACTATTTAAGTCATGTCCCAAATGGGAGTCAATGACCAATCACGTTTCAATGAATTTTGTTTTATAACCAATGACAGTCGTGGTACACCTCGCTCTTTATCACCTCCTGCTTTTTTGATAAAGAAAGCTGCTCCTTTTTAATATTCTGAACAGCTCAGGGCATTTTTTTTTTTTCAGAGACTGACTCTCCAAGAAATACATTGAATATAGCAAATAATGAGCAGATTCATTCGACCTACACATTTAATAATTGTGTGTTCAATAATTGTGTTTTTAAATAATGATTTTACTGAGTTGATTACTAAAAAATTAATTAAAACAGTCACTTCGTGACTTATAAATTTATCGATAATTTGAAAATCACTCGTGGCATCACTTATGACTATTTAACCTATTTCACTCATGTCGCAAATGGTAGTCAATGACCAATCACGTTTCAATGGATTCTGTTTTTCACCAATGACAGTCGTGTTTCACCTCGCTCTTTATCAGCCACTGCTTTTGTGATAAAGAAAACTCCTCCTTTTTTTAATATTCTGAACAGGTTAGACCATTATTTTTCTCCAACAAATACATTGAATATAGCAAATAATTAATTGATTCAGTGATTTTACTGAGTTATTTATTCAAAATATAATAATGATTAACCTATAATGTTGATTATAATAGTGTGATGTGTTTCATTATTTCTCCACTAGAGTGCATTCTTACAATATTGCGATCCTATTTGGCAATAAATAATATGATCGAGTTGCAGTGAATATACATAACCTCACATTTCTAATTTTTCAAACATCGCCGTTTACATTAACTATATAAATATTTTAAAACACCGGTAACTATATTCAAATAATTATTTTTTAGTATGGAGCTTAATTTTATTTGTTAAATAGTCCTAACAAATGCCACTCTTGATTTACAAATTCTCTAGATAAATTCACTCCTCACTTCATGAGTCGTGAATTTGTCGATCATTTGGAAATCACTCGTGGCATTACTTATGATAACTGGACAGTCAATTCCTTTCGATTCGTCACCTGTCACATTATTGTCAGAGACTATCAATCAGTCATTCGAGAAGTGGCCTACGATCCTTGTGGATGGTGATTCACTCTCTTCGCTCTCGGTTTTATACGACAGCCCGGGTTGCTGGTCTGAGACCATTTGTCCCGGTCATATCAGTTGTTGGTAATATTAAAAATATATGTAACCTCTCATTAACTCATAGCTTGGTCTCCGTTAATCCTGGTGCCGACGACCATTATTTTGAGTCATTGGAACGTGGAATACAGTTGACGGTGGACGGTCGTCCTTCCATTAGTGCCTATGTGATAGTGGACGATCACCCATCCAACTCTAACTGTTGGCAGCCTAGACTGCCGCCCAGGTTAGCTCAGGATAGGGATTTATGGAAGCTTATATCTGCGCGGCTATGAATCTAGAGGAGTTATTTATAATTATTGATAAACTAAAATTCCATTGAGTGAATAGTCAAGTAAAATATTAAAATAAATAAATACCTTAGTAGATGCCGTCATTATCAACTATTTCATTTTTTTAACTGTAGGCCTATCTAAAACAGGCTTCCATCTACAGCAGAACAGTTTGCGCGACTGTATAATTTCATGTAGAGGATTGTATAAGCTGGGTGTATTCTCATTAAAATCAGTTTATTGTTTATATCCATTAAAATGTCCAGGTTTTCTAGTTATATATATATATATATATATATATATCAGTAATGGTAGCAACTGGCCAAGGTTATCATTTGTATAGATTAAGTAATGCATTGTACATTAGATTATTATATGATTTGTAGGATCAACTTTTGGTTAACATACTGTACAACATATTTCATAAGCTCAGATATGGTGCGAGTTAAATGCTTTTGGAAGTTATCATCTAAAGTTATAAGCTGATATTGTTGACTAAACCTCCCACGTAGGATGCGCGCCCCTCTTCTTTTATAATGGGCAGAAGCGTGAGCAATAATCTAATAGGTTTCATATATAGTTAAAAGTTGCCGAGATACCATAATATATAGTGGGCTATGACTCACAGGCCACCAATAACAATTTAACAAATTCTCACGCCCAACATTTGCGATAGCTTAAACACAATGTGCATCTTCGCTACTAAAATGAATATGAGCTTCCTATTATACTTTTCGATATACAAAGTGATTGAATGGCTACAGTATGCTTACATAGTAAACCACCGTTGAAGTCATTGATTAAAATGCTACAATTTTAAAATCCGTACCTGACATGTCAGTCGTCCTCAACTAAAATAAACATCTGTTTAAAAATATTATATTGCGATACGAGGTTTGGAAATTGTTTTTACAGAAGCGAGGAAATATTTAAAACCGAGCAATAGCGATGTTTTTAATTTCCGAGATTCTGTAAAACACTTCACAAACGTGCGTTGTACATAATTTTTTGCGCGATGGTCTTTTCAAAATAATAGATAATAGTAAAATAATAGCAACTTTATTGGAAATATTTGCCTTCATTATAAACAACTCACTAACATTAACAGTGTGGGCAATGTTTATTAGTTGAAACTACAGCAGGCCGTGACACCAATCAGTCATAAAATGGCGGCAAGCGCGTATTTATTGTTCTATATATTTTCAAATAAAGTTCAGTTCACTTAAAATGCTGTAATTTGTTTCGTATAATGTATATTAACACTACCTTTTGGATATATGTTTGTATATACATTGTGCATATATACATAAAGAATAGTGGTTTTACTTCCCGCACGAGGTTTGTAAATATGTAATATTACAGTGTAGTTATTTAGGTTGGCAACTCCGAAATGTAGGAAGTTGAACTTTCAATCATGGTCGCCATTGCTGTAAGTACGACAAAACGCACTATCGCGCAAAAACAGATGAATATAATAAGAGTAGATGTCCCGCGCCGTAGCCGAGTGGTTAAGGCAGGATGCCTTGGTGCAGAGCTACGTGACTTGGGTTGGTTCGAGTCTCCATGGCAAAAAAAAATTCTCATAGAATTTTGCCCAGTATGGGAGGAATTTGGGTAGCTACAATAAGTAGCGGCTCCAGGTAGAGAAAACCAGTTATAACGGCTGGGAGACCCGACATGCTGACCACATGTCACCTCTACAATGGCTGGATGATTATCTATCTCTTTGATTAACATATGAATATGATGCCAGCAGTATGCTGGTAGGCTAAGGGCTTTATAGGGCGTCGCCCCATGGAATTTTAATAAGAGTAGTTCTATCACAAAAATAAAAATATGATAAATTTGTAATAATAAAGAAATAGACTTTATACGACATGAATGTTGTTAAAAACGAATTTAAATTAAAAAAATATGGAAAAGCAAAATGGTGGGGTCATCTTAAAGCTCATGTTTATATTGACATAGAGGTCGATTCTGTAAGGACCTATTTAATAAGGAACATAATTGATTGTGTGACAGGCAAGAACATACCGGAAATCTTTAGTACGGTGCGAGACAAGTGGACTAGACCTACATTTTCAACAGTTTTTGTTAGTATATTAATCTCATTATTATGGTCTTTTCAAGACTCCACCGCTGTGGTCTCGAGGTAGCTTGCTGCCTTGTTACGCAGCGGGCCCGGGTTCAATCCCCGGTCGGGACAGTTTTTCTGGATGAGGTTTTCATCGGGGTTTTTCCTCCCCTGTAAGACAAATGTCAGGAAAACTCTAAGGCTCAAACGGTCCCCGAAATCATATGGCCACAATCATCATCCATATCATTATCATCATCATCATCCTTCACCGGTGTGGAAAGCAACGGGTAGCTACCACACCTACAATTCCCTAGTAAAGCTGCAAAGCATAGTATGGAAATGCTATGATTGCAGTGAAAGACCTGCCTTCGGGCAGAATTACTATGGATGGATGGATGGTTTTCAAGAATATCCAATAAATTAATGTTTCCAATAACAAGAGTGAGGTTTAGGTTAATATTTTCATAATGAAACATTTCTGGACATGGGTTCTTACATAAAAGTTGATTATAATTCTGTGGCACCATGCATAAAACCCATAACCCTCAAATTTAAAAAAAAAAAATAGAGTTAATATTATTAATGTAATATTGGAGCTGTCATTTATCATCCCTCAAATTTTGATTGCTGTACAATTAGTTAAACAGAAGATCCAGAGATGGCAACACATTGGAGGTTCACTTCAGATAGGAAACCTCCATGCATGAATCTTCATTTTCTCAGAACTGCTTAAATGAGGGTTATTGGTTTCATGCATGGTGCCACAGAATTGTCTCTTCTATCATCCCTAAGATTTTAAAGGCCTTTCATATGTATAATATTTATTCAATTACCCTATATACAGAATATTCTGGAGAAAAAAAAAGTTTCCTTTATTTATAGATGCGTTAAATATCGTAGGAAACCAGGAAATATGGCGCGAATGGGAATTGAAAGAGTGATCATGACATTTCTTGTAAGAAAACCAGAGGGAAAGCTCTGATTCGTAGTGTAGTAGATAGGGACAGATCGTGCAAAAAAAGGGGGGAAGTGCTGGTTCGTTCTGTAGTAGATATAGTCCAAGATCGGGCTGCAAGATTACTATGTTCATCGAGCGTATCAACAAAATATTTTTTTTTCATAAAATTGTGAATGACTGAATGCATTTTTGCCGAGTTGTGTATTAAATTTCGGTCGCCAGTATGTTTAATTAAAATATGATTTATTTATTTATTTATTCGAAATAATTTGATTCACTTGTTATTAAAATTAATTATAATCCAGTTCGCAGAAATCGATATATAGAGCTTGAAAAGTTTTGGTTGTCATTGCAAACGGGTCCGTAAATCTCCTCGCGGCTGCAGTAGGTAGTGACACCAGTCAGTAATAAAATGGCGGTAAGTACGTATTTATTGTTGTATATTGTTTCAAATAAAGTTCAGTTAATTTAAAATGCTGTGATTTGCTTCGTAAAATGTGTATTAACACTACCTTTTGGATATATTTTTATATATACATACAATTGTACCTAGTACACATAAAGGGTAGTGGTTTCACTTCCCGCTGCGAGGAGGTTACGGCCAAGTTTGCAATGGCAACCAAAACTTTTCAAACTCTATCATCGTTTTCTGCAAACTCGATTATTATTTATTTTAATAACAAGTGAATCAAATTATTTCGAATAAATTAATTAATTATATTTTAATTAAATATACTGGCGACCAAATTTTTATAGGCAACTAGGCAAAAAAAAGTATTCAGTCATTCACAATTTTATGAGAAAAAAAAATAGATTTTGTTCATACACTTGATGAACGTAGTAATCTTGCAGCCAGATCTTAGACTAACAGGAAAACCAGAGGGGATGTGCTGATTTTTTCTGTAGTAGATAGGGACAAATCTTGTAAGAAAACCATATTTTATATATACTCGTGGTAGGGACACAAGGAATCTCGTTAATTAATTCATACGCGTCATCTAATTAGTGACTACCTTAATATTATGGTGGGAAAACAATAATATACAAGATTTATAGGAAGTAAACTATACAGGGGATGATTAGAAAACATTAGCTCGGAATAGGGATGTATAGAGAGCTTATATCCGCGCGGGCAAGAACATCCGAGTTCCACAGTGTCAATGCGTTAGTTATAAAGTATCTATATTTGGAAACTAAGAACATTTAATTTCAAAATCTTTGATTAAACACAAAAATAAAATAATAATTACAACAAGAATAATCGTTAACCTAGTCAAAAAATTAATTTATTAAGTCAACGTTTCAATTTCACACAAGAAGATTGAAACGTTCACTTAATACATTAATTTTTTGACTGAGATAACAATTAGTTCTTGTTGTAATTATTATTATTATTATTATTATTATTATTTTTATTATTATTATTATTATTATACTTACTTACTTACTTACTTACTCACTGGCACTATCGAACCCGTAGGTTCATGACCGCAAGGACATACGCTCTCCATACATCCCTGTCCTGAGCTAATGCTTTCAAATCATTCCCTGTATAATCTACTTCCCTCAAATCGTAGTTAATGTTATTTTCCCACCTCATTCTTGGTCTACCAACTGGGCGTCTTCCCTCTGGCTTTCCTACAAGAAGCTTCCATGCACGTCTTTCATTCGCCATACGTGCAACATGTCCTGCCCATCGCAGTCTACGAGACTTAACTGTTCTTATTATATCTGGCTTCCTATAAAGACCATGTAGTTCATTGTTATGTAGTCTTCTCCATTCACCTGTCTGTTCATCTCTCTTTGGTCCAAACATTTTCCTAAGAACTTTATTCTCAAATACTTGTAATCTCCTTTCCTCCCTTAAAGTAAGAGTCCATGTTTCGCACCCATATAATATAACTGGTAGAATAATAGTTTTATATATTTTCAGTTTAACGTTTTTTGAAAGGAGTTGGGACATCAAGAGTCTCTGCAATGCATAATAGCATGCATTTCCAGAATTGAGTCTATGTTTAATTTCTTTGTGCATCTCATTCCTATTTGTGATTATTGTTCCTAGGTATTTTAATTCAGCCACTTCCTCAAAATTTCCCTCATTTGTCATTAGCTGTCCATTTCCATTATTTATAATGAATTTCTACGTGTGACCATATATTTAGATTTATTGATATTTACTTCCAGTCCCAATTTCTTAGTGTTACTCAATAGTGTGTGCGTGTTGGCCTTTAGTATCTCCTCGCTATCGGCCAATAGTACTACATCATCAGCATAAACTAACAGCTTATTAATACCATTGAGTTGTAAGCCTTCCTCATTCTCTAAAGATTTAATGGCATGCTCTAGTACAAAATTAAATAGTAGAGGAGATAGTGCATCTCCTTGCTTCAAACCATTCTGGATTTCAAAAGTGTCTGAAAACTGTTTGCCTGCACGCACCCTACTCTTTGAGCCATTTAGACACATTCGTATAAGTCTAACTAACTTTTTTAGGAATTCCGAACTCCAGCAGGATACTATATAACTTCTCCCTCTTAATTGAATCATATGCTTTTTGAAGTCTACATATAGTTGATGTACAGTACCATTATATTCCCATTTCTTTTTTAAAATCTGTCTTATACTAAAAATCTGATCTGTTGTAGACCTGTTTCTTCTAAATGCACATTGATGATCTCCTAGAATGTCATCAATATAGGGAGTAAGTCTGCTTACTAATATATTTGTTAGAATTTTGTACGAAGTTGAAAGTAATGAGATGCCCCTGTAGTTGTTGCAATCAGTTTTTATCTCCTTTCTTATAAATTGGTACGATAATTGATTCCTTCCATTCATCTGGAAGAGCTTCTTTTTCCCAAATCATACTAAGCAACCAGCGTATCTTGTCCATCAATTTTTCTCCCCCTGATTTTATCAGTTCTGCTGGGATCTCATCTGAACCTGATTCTTTATACATCTTCAATTTTTCAATCGCCATTTCAACCTCTAATGCACTTGGCTCTGCGACTAGCATTTCTGCTGTCTGTAAATTATCCTCCTCAATGTCCTGTTCTGTATGTACATTTAATAGCTGATTAAAGTAACTTTTCCATCTATTTAATATACTCCTGGAATCTGCAATCATATCCCCATTTTCATTCCGAATTATGTTTGTTCTAGCCTGAAATCCTTTCTTCTCTATACTAATTCCCTGATATAATTCTCTAATGTTCCTATTTTTTGCATTCATTTCAAGATAATTAATCTTCTCTCTGAAATATTTCCTCTTTTTACTCTTTAGTAACTTGGTGGTTTCCCGTCTAATAGTACCCAATTGCTTTAAATTTATCTCATTTGGCTCGTGTAACCATTTCATTTTTGCTAGCTTTCTTTTCTTTACAATGTCGCACATTCCTCATCAAACCATTTCTTGTTTTGCCTCTTTTTTAAACAACCAATGCTTTCTGATGCTGACAATTTAATAGTATCTCTTACAGCCTCCCATTCTTTATTTATATCAGTTTCTTCTTCGTTTGTCACATTGTCATCTGAAGATTCCAGTACTTCAAATCTATTAGCAATTTTGATTTGGTATTCTTGCCGCATTTCATCATTTTTCAAGTTTTTTAATTCAAATTTTACGGAATCATCTTTAGCGTTTGTTCCTCTCATAAGCGATAGCCGTTGTCTGATTTTCATTCTGACCAGATGATGATCCGAATTGCAGTCTGTCCCTCTAACTGATCTAACATCGATGATGCTACTGTGCCAGCGTTTATCCACTGGTTCCGAGTTTCTCCATCTGGGGACGTCCAGGTGTATTTATGAATATCCTTATGCTGAAATGTTGTACTCTTAACAATGAGATTCTTTGATGTGGCAAATGTGACTAATCTAACCCCGTTGTCGTTACTATCTTCATGGAGACTGAATTTGCCTATTGTTGGTTTGAATATATCTTCCCGCCCCACTTTTGCATTGAAATCTCCTAAGATAATTTTCATATGATATCGTGAAAGGCTATCAAATAAGCATTCTAATTCTTCATAGAACTTATCCTTGATCTTGTCATGTTTATCTTCTGTGGGGGCATGTAGGCCTACATTTACAATTATAAAATCATGTTGTTTACCCTTTAGAATTATGTATGATACCCTATCACTAACAAACTTAATATCTCGGATAGCGGATAGGATCCTCCTTCTGACGAAAAATCCCGCTCCAAATGCAGGTCTTTCTGCACACCCGTAGTATAATGCAAAGCTTCCTGATTCCTGACTACCTTCTATTGGCCACCTAACTTCCTGTAAAGCGACTATATCCAAGGGTGATTTATCTAATTCCCGCGTTAATATCTCTAGTGCCCCGCTATTGTATAAAGTCCTAACATTCCATGTTCCTAGGAACATGTCCCTGTGTTTGAGCCTTTGGCATGGGTTTCCTGAAGTATTCCCCGCCCGGAGATCTGAATGGGGACTATTTGACCTCCGGAAAATTTTACCCCAGTTGAACTCATGTCCGCATTTCTTGACGGTTGTATTTTTACGGTGAAAGATCGTCACTCTTTCGCCCTAGGTACTTTTTTCGTCTGGCTTATCACCTTCGACCAGTCCGGCATGGGTAACCCTATCGGCAGCAATGCTACCGCCGGCATAGCTCTCAGGATCATTTAAGCACGCAAGCCACTCCACCACGACAAGGTAAAGATACCATGGAGGGAATTATTATAATAATAATAATAATAATAATAATAATTATTATTATTATTATTATAATTATTATTATTATTATTATAATTATTATTATTATAATTATTATTATAATTATTATTATTATAATTATTATTATTATTATTATTATTATAATTATTATTATAATTATTATTATAATTATTATTATTATTATTATTATTATTATTATTATTATTATTATAATTATTATTATTATTATTATTATAATTATTATTATTATTATAATTATTATTATTATTATTATAATTATTATTATAATTATTATTATTATTATTATTATTATTATTATTATAATTATTATTATTATTATTATTATTATTATTATTATTATTAACTACTCTCAGTGAATAACATTTAACAAACGTATTAAATACAAAACTAAAATATTGTCAAAATTGAATTCAGAACTGAATATTTTCTATCTTTAAACGAATTTTCTCCAAACTATTTTGGTAGCCTCGTCTCTAGATTTAAGCTGTTCAGTTCATCCACTGTGGATGGCGGTGAGTTACGTATTCAAGGGGTAAGTCATATGTAGCCTACATTTAACGGATATTAGTGTAACAATGTGAATTTGCACGTGGAGTATAGAGTGGGACATTCTGTGCGGAGATTAAGA
Source organism: Diploptera punctata (assembly GCA_030220185.1). NCBI lineage: Eukaryota > Metazoa > Arthropoda > Insecta > Blattodea > Blaberidae > Diploptera > Diploptera punctata. The sequence goes on from JASPKZ010007261.1 coordinate 1,618,505, forward strand.
GTTATTGCATTTCATGATGACGCACCCTCCGTTTTCCAAGGGACGCGTCCATCACTTACACTGTACAGACAACATGTAAAGTAGATGAATTTGTTGTGGACTGCCCCTGGATTATCTCTCGCATCATCAGAGGAAAGGGTTATGTATCAGAGTTATCAACCTCTTACTCTGGGGATTACCATCTACTGTTACATAAATGGACGGGTTAAAAGTTACATGTTGCAAGTCAAAGCTATATATATAAATCTCAAAGACACTATCGAACCCGTAATTTCATAAGCTCTTCACACATCCCTATACTGAGCTAATGTTTTCCAATATCATTCCCTGTATAATCTACTTCCCTCAAATTATGGTTAATGATATTCTCCCACCTTATTCTTGGTCTACCAACTGGGTGTTTTCATTTCGGTTTTCCTACAAGAAGCTTCTATGCCCCTCTTTCATTCCCTATTCGTGCTACATGTCGTGCCCATCGCAGTCTACGAGACTTAAGTGTTGTTTTTATATCTGGTTTCCTATAACGCTACTGGAGTTCACTGTTATGTAGTTTTCTCCATTCACCTGTCTGTTCATCTCTCTTCGGTCCAAAAAGATTTCTAAACTTAAATATCAAATTCTCGTAATCTTTTCTTTTTCCTTAATGTAAGAGTCCATGTTTCGTATCCATATAAGTGGGAAAATAGCTGGTTTAGCTATATAGTCTTATTTTCAATATAGGCCTACTGTATATATATATATATATATATATATATATATTGGCCTATATACTTGTTTCACACAACACAAATTTAACTCAAGTATTAAATATTACCTCATTGGCACTATCGAAACCGCGGATTTATGGCCACGTGGACATAAACACTCCAATCGTCCCTATTCTGAGCTAAAATTTTCCAATCATTCCCTATTTAATTTAGTCATCTCCCTCAAATAGTGACTATCTCCTAGCTCATTCTCTCATTCTTCTCCAACCTCTGGTTTTTATAGAAGACACATCCATTCTCCTCGTCCATTGCCCATTTGTGCCACATGTCCTGCCCATCGCAATGAACGATACTTAACTGTCTTTGTTGTATTTGGTTTCAAGTAATATTTTCTTTGTTTCCCACAAAAGTAACAAAGGCCTACGCAAAAATAACTAAATCACTGGCACGTATCGAAACCGGAGTTTTATGGCCGCATGGACATAAACTCTCCAAACATGCCTATCCAGAGCTAATTATTTCAATTTTTCTCTGTACAGTTCACCTGCATCAAAATCGTGGTTAATATTATTCTCCCATCTCATTCTTTGCCTTCCTCGCTTTCTATCTATATGGGCCTAGGCCTAGTTTTCTTCAAAAAGTTTCTATGCTTGTTTTCATTCCCCATTTGTTACACATGCCCTGCCCGCCGCAGTCTACGAGACTTAACTGTTCTCATTGCATCTGGTTTTAATGAAGTTAATGTATTATTATTATTATTATTATTATTATTATTATTATTATTATTATTATAAAATTATAAAGGAAATTGAAATCCACTGAGATGGTATGGACATATGAGGAGAATTTTAAACCAATAATGCAATTTTTTATAGGACTTGCAAGTTTTGTTTGCTGTGTTCCTCTTTAATTTAGAAGTTACAGTATTTCAGTTCATTGTACTAACGCATCAAGCGCCATAACGAGAAAGTAATTGCTGTAAGTTGTAAAATCAAAATCATGAAGTGAATGTATTGGAAAAGTTATATGAATTATATATTTATTTTTGCAATGAAATAAATTTTAAAGCGACTTCATGGTACAAGACATAAAATTCTATTGCTGTGTTTAGTAGGTCATTTCTGGGGTAACGATACTAAATTTAAGTATCAGTTTTATGGGTTAGCATGTGCTGAATGTACAACATTTCGCAAAGTGATATCAAATATATGAGAAGACAATAAAGTAGGCAACCACTATACGTTTTAATACAAAAGTTATTCTGTGTTTAATATACTATTTGTTAAAGCTGTAACATACTTGTACAGTAACAATTTATACACATGATTATCGTACAAATCTATAAGAAATGAGATAAAACTGATTGCAACAACTACAGGAGTATCGCTTTACTTTCAACTTGATAAAAATCTAACAAATATTTTAACACATATAGATTATCTTCAATTCCCAATCATCAAACAAATATTTTTTTTTTTAAATTCAACGCGTTCCAATAACAAAGCTATATTTATCGAAACTGAATAAACATGTAAAATATAAAATTATTACAATTTCAAGTTACGTCATATCACATGACTGACAATTATAAGTTACTTAATTTTATCATTAACTTAATCCTATTTTTCTTTAACCAAGAAAAAGAAGGCACTGGCAAGACTTTCTCCCTTTATTGACGACGTATTGACACACTAATAGTAATAGGTAATCATAAATGTGTATTTAAATGGAATAGGTGGATCAGATTTTTAGTATAAGGCATATTTTATAAAATAAATGGAAATATAGTGGCACTGAGCATCAACAATATGTAGGCTTAAAAAGGCATACGGTTCAGTTAAGTGGGGGAAATTGTATAGTGTCCTGCTAGATTTCGGAATTCCAAAAAAAAATTAAGACTTACTCCGAATGTGTCTAAATGGCACAAAGAACAGGGTGCGTGTAGGCTAACAGTTTTCAGATACCAACTCTAAATTCACAATAGTTAAAGCAAGGAGTGCATTATGTCCTCTACTATTAATTTTTGTACTAGAGCATGCCATCAAATCTTTAAAGAATAAAGAAAGCATACATCTCAATGGTAATAAAATGCTATCTAACATATATAGGTAGTTCCGTAAATCATGAAAATCGGACCAGACATTCGACTTGCTGAAAATGCACTTAATTTTACACAGTTCCTGCTAGATGGACTTGTTTTTATAGAAGTTTGAATGACAGGAGTCATTGTAGCCGCTTGAGCTCCGGCCCTGAAGTTTTCACGACAGTGTTGCCGATATGGATTTTCAAAGCGAAGGGCCGCTTTATGTACTACTGAAGCCGTGCGGTTAGCAGGAATACAGCCGACAACATCACAGCAATTTCAAACCTTACTAGCGGCGTCAAGAGCAGTGACAGGTTGTGGCAGACGTCCACTCGCACTTCAACTATTTCCTTATTGACAGTATAGGGCGAGTTTCTCCCTTTACCCCCTCGTACAACCTAAACGTCAGGGCCGGAGACCAGGCGGCTGGTCTATAATATCTGTTTCTAGAGTGGTACTTGTTTTATTTATTTCTGCACCTCATTTCTGTTTATCATTGTTGTTCCTAGGTATTGAATTCAGTCATTTTCTTTAAAATTCCTCTTATTTGTTAAATGCCAATTTCCATTTAATATATTTCTGCGGGTGATCATAGGCCTATATTTAGTTTTATTGATTTTTCTTCCATTCCCAAGTACTTAACGTTTGTGTAATGGATCATATGTGTAAGCTGTTGTTACTATTTCTTCATTTTTGTCTAATAATGCTTCATCATCTTCATATAGATTGTTGATGTATTGCAAAAATAAATCGAGTTGAGTTGAAGAACATATTGGCCGCAACACATTTAAATGTAAACAGATTGTGGCTCAACAGGGGGTACTTGTTCAGTGCCCGGGCACTCAGCAGGCCAAGACGCTTGGAATCATACACAACAAATTAGTCTTCCCGGGTTGACACCAGGACCATCTAAATCAGGGGCGACCAACACTTCCTCAATCAAAGCTCTAGAGAAAAAAATATTTATTTCCTTTCTAGTAAAATCTAACATTGTGAATCAAATGGATTGCTATTAATATGGATTTGTTCTTTGGAGTATACAATCCAGTTTTCACTGTTGTATTTTAAAGCTAAGTTACTGAATTGCGCTAGCGAGGTTCATGCATGCGCAGACTTAAGCTCTCCATACATCCCTATCCTGAGCTAATGTTTTTCCAATCATCCCCTGTATATTTTCTGAAATCATGGTTAATGTTATTCTCCGTCCTCATTCTTGGTCTACCAACTGGGCGTTTTCCCCTCCGGTTTTCCTACATGCCCCTCTTTCAATTTCTCATTTGTGTCACATATTCTACCCAACTAATTATATCTAGTTTCCTAAAAAGATGTATTTAATTACTTTTCTTTACATATTATGTAACCGTAAGTTTGTATTTATTGATTTCATTTTCAAAATTACGTTTTATAACTCAGTTCTGTTTTTTATATATTTTTTTTTACTACGTCCGTGCTTATATCGATATTTAATTAACCTAAATAATTAATGTTTTCTTAAAATTATACTTTAAACTCTTTTTAAATATTTTCCATATGCCCATGGTTTTTGTTACGTCTATGGATTTTCATGTTATTTTTATTAGCGATAGGCCTATCGTTTAATGAAAGAATCACCGTCGATGTGGTTAACTTACTTACTCACTGGCATTATCGAACCCAGAGTTTCATGGTCACGCTGAGACAAACTCTCCTCTATTCTTACCTAATATTTTCCAATTATTTCCTGTTTAATTCACATCACCAAATCTTGGTTAATGTTATTCTCCCACCCTACATGACACTTTTCCTCCCGGTTTCCTACATTTTCCTACAATACGTTTCCATGCCGCTCTTTCATTCCACACCCATGCCTCATGTCCTGCCCAGCGCAGTAAACGTCAATTAACTATTCTTAATACATCTGGCTTTCATAGAGATCTTACATCTCACTGTTATGTACTCCTTATCTATAGCAGCGGGCTGCATGATCTTTATGGGAAAATGTAATACAATTTAAATATCTCAGACTGACATGTGAATGACATGTGGCACGAATGGGGAATGAAAAACCAAAAGGAAAGTGACAATAGGTATGCCAAGAATGAGGTGGGATAATAACATTAACCGTGGTTTGAGAGATGTAGATTAAACAGGGGATGATTGGAAAATTTTATCACAGGATAGAGATGTAGGGAGAGCTTATGTCCGTGCACCTACATATTCTATAGTTTCAGTGATTTACTTAATCATATATTATTATATTTTATTACATTTTATTATAGTTATTTCAATGCTGCCTTGTCGGGCATCGGGCCCGGGTTCGAATCCCGTTCGGGAGAAACATCTGAGTGAGTTTTTTCTGGGTTTTTCCTCACGTATAAGGCAAATGTCAAGCTTAGAGCCCAACGGTCCCCAAAAATCATTCGCCCATCATCATCATCATCCTTTTCATAATCGTCCTTCACCGGTGTGGAAAGCAACGGGAAGCTACCACAACTATAATTCCCTAGTAAAGATGCATGAAAATGCTATGATTGCAGTGCATGAAAGACTTGCCCTCGGGCAGATTTACTATAGAATAGATTACTGTAGTTATTATATTGCCGCATAGCCTCTTACATACATTGAATATCAAGATAACGACAATGACAAATTATGTGTGGAAACGAGTGCAAGTCGAATGGTTGTAATCTTCTGTAGCGTTTATAGTAATCGGTTAATTAACATTTCTAATAGTTGATGTGTGGCCACGCCTATTAAATAGTGATCAGTGCATATGGGCGTGTTGCTGTGAACTTAATCGTTATTCACACAGTTTTATCACGCATGGGGCCCTTGGTTTTCACATTAACTCTGATCAGATCTTCAAGAGTTCATTTCATCACTATGTTATAATGCATAGCCTACTTTTAATATTTAAATATAATACACGGTCGGTTTTAACTTAGATTTTAATGTTTATTTCACATGAAACTGTGAATGTTATTTTTACCTGCAATATGCATTACATAGACTTGTCCCAACCTGTCTCAAAAACAAATATGTATTATTGTGATGTAGTGTAGACATAGATTTTGCTTATATGTAGCCTGTTATTGTTTTTTTATACAGGTGTATTTGTAGGTATTTGTTTATATTATGATTAGTTTTATTTTTTATTCATGGAAAAATAATGCACGTACGGCCAAGCAGGCTCGTGCGCAATGTAAATGCATATGTATTTTCTTTCTTCTGAAAAAAAGGGCAATAAATTCAATTTATCTATAAAAAAAAATAAGTCAAACTTAAAATATATAAAACTGTCATTCTCTCAGCTATATTATGTGGATGCGAAACGTGAATTATTTTTTAAGGGGGGAGGAGGATAGATTACGAGTATTTGAGAATGAAGTACTTAGGAAAAATTTTCGGACAAAGAGAAATGGACATGCGAATGGAGAAGACTAAATAACAGTGAACTACATTATCTTTATAGGAAATCTGATATAATAACAGTTATATCTCGTAGTTAGGGATGTTCAGGACATGTGGCACGAATGGGGAATGAAAGAGGGACATGGAGGCTTCTTGTAGGGAAACAAGAGGGAAAACGCTCAGTTGGTAGACCAAGGACGAGGTGAGAATTTAACATTAACCATGATTTGAGGGAAGTACTTTATACAGGGGATGTTTGGAAAACATTAGCTCAGGACAGATATAGGCTATGTGGAGAGCTTATTTCCGCGTGGAGGGGCATGGAAGTTCCTTGTAGGAAAACCAGAGGAAAGACACCGAGTTTGTAGATCAAGAATGAGGTGGGAGATTAACATTAACCATAATTTGAGGGAAATATTTTATATAGGGATGATTGGAGGGTTAGAGATGTGTGGAGAACTTATGTTCCGCGCGGCCATTAACCTATGGGTTCGCATATTGCCGCTGAGTTAGATAGTTTAATATTAGGTTTTGATTTCTACAACTCTTTAACCTCATTGTAAATTAAATAATCGTTCTTATATGTCTTTAGATCTCTGGTCACTGATAACAAATGCTTATTTTTTTTATGATCTTGAAACTGGTATTTATTTATTTATTTATTTATTTATGAACGTTTCTTAGGCTAAGCCTTTGAGGTTAGTTCTGGTCCCATACATATTGAAATGTTTCCTCATCTTCGATCTACCTTCTTACCTATAACCTAAAATAATTGTGGTATTCGGTCTGTTTTATTCCCTGAACATACTTCCTCCAGTTGTTGTGTTATTGTTCTGTTTTGTCCATCTAACTAACTCACTGGCTGTATTGAACCTGTAGGTTCATGGCCGAACGGACATAAGCTCTTCATAGATCCCTATCCTGAGCAAATGTTTTCTAATCATCCCCTGTATAATCTACTTCCCTCAAATCATGGTTAATGTTATTCTCCCATATCATGCTTGGTCTACCAACTCTACATTTTCCCTCCGGTTTCCTACAACAAGCTTCCATGCACCTCTTTTATCCCCATACGTACCACATGTCCTGCCCATCGCAGTCTATGAGACTTAACTGTTCTTGTCATATTTGACTTCCTATACAGTACTTATCATGTAGCTCATTAGTATGTAGTTTTCTCCATCCACCTGCCTGTTCATCTCTTTTTGGCCGAAAAATTTTCCTAAGAACTTTATTCTCAAATGCTCGTAATCTTCTTTCCTCCCTTATAGTAAGAGTCAATGTTTCGCATCCAAATAATGTAATTGGGAGAATAACAGTTTTATATATTTTCAGTTTAACTTTTTTTTCGAAGGATTTTAATTTATGTTTAATTCATTTGTGCATCTCACATTAAAATTTAATTTTTATACAAATTTTATATTAAATGTTAACTTTAAAGATATACCAAGCTTGAAGAAATAGGAATTTTGTCCATCAGTTTAAAAATATTTCATTCCTTATCTCTTCACTTTCCTTTCATCTACAAAAATGTAGCCTATTTGGATACCCTTTTAAAAACTTAATTTCTGCTACTTCTTTAATTATTTCATTAAAAAGTATTTAAATTATTATGTTGTCATCACTGATTAATTTCCCACAAACATTAATAAATTGCAAGATGGAGTGTTAAAGAAGGAGGAAGAAGACAGAAACTTATATTATTTATTCGTGGAAAGCCTTAATATTGAATTTTGGAAGATGAAATTTTATTTATTATTTAGATTTCATAGAAAATGGTTTAGAAATGGAATTGATTATAGAGTTTTTATAATTTTATTAATGTATTATGTTAGGTTATTCATTTTAATTTTTAAAATGATACTGGTAATGTCAGGTTTTGCACAAATTAAAATAAAAGAAACTAAATGAAGTACACATTCTTGTAGATATTACAATGGAGAAATTGGCAACATTGCGGGGACACCTGAACTTTATTGAAAAATACTAAAGGAAAAAGTTGTTCCATTTCAGGTCTCCTACAAACTTACTTACTCACTGGCACTATCGAACCCGTAGGTTCATGCCCGCTCGGACATAAGCTCTCCATACATCCCTATCCTGAGCTAATGCTTTCAAATCATTCCCTGTATAATCTACTTCCCTCAAATCATAGTTAATGTACTTCTCCCACCTCATTCTTGGTCTACCAACTAGGCGTTTTCCTTCTGGCTTTCCTACAAGAAGCTTCCATGCACGTCTTTCATTCCCCATACGCGCAACATGTCCTGCCTATCGTAGTCTGAGAGACTTAACTGTTCTTATTACATCTGGCTTCCTATAAAGACCATCATGTAGTTCATTGTTATGTAGTCTTCTCCATTCACCTGTCTGTTCATCTCTCTTTAGTCCAAAAATTTTCCTAAGTACTTTATTCTCAAATACCCGTAACCTCCTTTCCTCCCTTAAAGTAAGAGTCCATGTTTCGCACCCATATAATATAACTGGTAGAATAATAGTTTTATATATTTTCAGTTTAACGTTTTTTGAGAGGAGTTGGGACATCAAGAGTCTCTGCAATGCATAATAGCACGCATTTCCAGAATTGAGCCTATGTTTAATTTCTTTGTGCATCTCATTCCTATTTGTGATTATTGTTCCTAGCTATTTGAATTCAGCCACTTCCTCAAAATTTCCCTCATTTGTCATTAGCTGTCCATTCCCATTATATAATGTACTTGTACGTGTGACCATATATTTAGTTTTATTGATATTTACTTCCAGTCCTAATTAATTAGTGTTGCTCAATAGTGTGTGTGTGTTGTCCTTTAGTATCCCCTTGCTATCGGCCAATAATACTACATCATCAGCATAAACTAACAGCTTATTAATACCATTCAGTTGTAAGCCTACCTCATTCTCTAAAGATTTAACGGCATGCTCTAGTACAAAATTAAATAGTAGAGGAGATAGTGCATCTCCTTACTTCAACCCATTCTGGATTTCAAAAGTGTCCGAAAACTGTTTGCCTACACGCATCCTATTCTTTTTGCCATTTAGACACATTCGTATAAGTCTAACTAACTTTTTGGGAATTCCGAACTCCAGCAGGATACTATATAACTTCTCCTTCTTAATTTGATCATATGCTTTCTTGAAGTCTACATATAGTTGATGTACAGTACCATTATATTCCCATTTCTTTTCTAAAATTTGTCTTATACTAAAAATCTGATCTATTGTAGACCTGTTTCTTCTAAATGCACATTGATGATCTCCTAGAATGTCATCAATATAGGGAGTAAGTCTGCTTACTAATATATTTTGTACGAAGTTGAAAGTAATGAGATGCCCCTGTATTTGTTACAATCAGTTTTATCTCCTTTCTTATAAATTTGTACGATAATTGATTCCTTCCTTTCATCTGGAAGAGCTTCTTTTTCCCAAATCATACTAAGCAACCAGCGTATCTTGTCCATCGATTTTTCTACCCCTGATTTTATCAGTTCTGCTGGGATCTCATCTGAACCTGATTCTTTATACATCTTCAATTTTCAATCGCCATTTCAACCTTTAATGTATTTGGTTCTGCGATTAACATTTCTGCTGTCTGTAAATTATCCTCCACAATGTCCTGTTCTGCATGTACATTTAATAGCTGATTAAAGTAACTTTTCATTCTATTCAATATACTCCTGGAATCTGCATTCATATCCCCATTTTCATTCCGAATTATGTGTGTTCTAGCCTGAAACACTTTATTCTCTATACTAATTCCCTGATATAATTCTCTGGTGTTCCTATTTTTTGCGTCCATTTCAAGATCATTAATCTTCTCTCTCAAATATTCCCTCTTTTTACTCTATAGTAACTTGGTGGTTTCCCGTCTAATACTATCCAATTGCTCTAACTTTACCTCATTTGGCTCGTGTAACCATTTCATTTTTGCTAGCTTTCTTTTCTTTACAATGTCGCACATTCCTCAACAAACCATTTCTTGTTTTGCCTCTTTTCTAAACAACCAATGCTTTTTGATGCTGACAATTTAATAGTATCTCTTATAGCCTCCCATTCTTTATTTATATCAGTTTCTTCTGCGTTTGCCACATTGTCATCTGAAGATTCCAGTACTTCAAATCTATTAGCAATTTTGATTTGGTATTATTGCCGCATTTCATAATTTTTCAAGTTTTTTAATTCAAATTTTACAGAATCATCTTTAACGTTTGTTCCTCTCATAAGCGATAGCCGTTGTCTGATTTTCACTCTGACCAGATGATGATCCGAATTGCAGTTTGTGCCTCTAACTGATCTAACATCGATGATACTACTGTGCCAGCGTTTATCCACTAATACATGATCTATCTGGTTTCGAGTTTCTCCATCTGGGGACGTCCAGGTGTATTTATGAATATCTTTATGCTGAAATGTTGTGCTCTTAATAATGAGATTCTTCGATGTGGCAAATGTGACTAATCTAACCCCGTTGTCGTTACTATCTTCATGAAGATTGAATTTGCCTATTGTTGGTTTGAATATATCTTCCCGTCCCACTTTTGCATTAAAATCTCCTAAGACAATTTTCATATGATATCGTGGTAGGCTATCAAATAATTCTTCATAGAACTCAGCCTTGATGTTGTCATCTTTATCTTCTGTGGGGGCATGTACATTTACAATTATAAAATCTTGTCGTTTACTCTTTAGAATTATGTATGATATCCTATCACTAACAAACTTAATATCTCGGATAGCGGATAGGATCCTCCTTCTGATTAAAAGAAACCCGTTCAAATTCAGGTCTTTCTGCACCCCCATAGTATAATGCAAAACTTCCTGATTCCTGACTACCTTCTCCTGGCTACCTAACTTCCTGTAAAGCGACTATATCCAAGGGCGATTTATCTAATTCCCGCGTTAGTATCTCTAGTGTCCCGCTATTGTATAAAGTCCTAACATTCCATGTTCCTAGGAACATGTCCCTGTGTTTGAGCCTTTGGAATGGGTTCCCTGAAGTAGTCCCCGCCCGGAGAACCGAATGGGGGACTATTTGACCTCCGGAAAATTTTACCCCAGTTGAACCCATGTCCGCATTTCTTGACGGTTGTATTTTTACGGTGAAAGATCGTCACTCTTTCGACCAAGGTACTTTTTTCGTCTGGCTTATCACCTTCGACCAGTCCGGCATGGGTAATCCTATCGGCAGCAATGCTACCGCCGGCATAGCTCTCAGGATCATTTAAGCATGCAAGCAACTGCACCGCGACAAGGTAAAGATACCATGGAGGGTGAGGTCTCCTACATACTGTATGAAACTCAGACCAATACTAACCATCATTATTAAATACTACACACAATTTATTTCTGTGGAGAAAATTTTTTTTTCGAGAAAACCGTTAAGTTTCAACACAATGTTTTACATTTTCATTAAAGTGTATAGGAAATTTTAATTTTAATGTATAAGATTTTTTTTTATTTACTGTAAGGAATTCATACTTAAAACCTTCGCACCTCTGTTACTTCCACTCTGTGAATAAGGTGTAGAAAAAACGCATGTATTATAATAAGAAACACTAATGTTATCGAAAGTAAGGTTTTAAAATTATTAATTGCTTCTCATTTTTACCTAAATGAGTTTTACTTCACATCATAATCTCAACGTGTAATTAAATATCTTTACATGAACAACTTTGTTTTGATGTCAACGTCATGTGTTGAAATAATTATGTGACAACGTAATCGATGTCGTAATTGTACTGTCGCCAACATTATGCACAGCTGACAAGTGAACTGCTTTCCCAGCTTCATGCCATGTAAAAAAATTATAAAAATTTAGTGTAACTGTATGAACTTAACAAAATTACAGAAGAATATGGATTGAATAATCTACAGAGAAAATAAAAATTATGGCATTTCAAGGTGTAGATCCTGTCAAAAGTAAAATTGTACTGGACAATACAAATTTGGAGCAGGTGAATTATTTTACATGTCTAGGATGCAATATCTCATATGAAGAAGAAAAGGATATAAATGCAAAAATATCTAAATTTTTAAGAATTTTAGGGTTAATAAATGCTATCTTCAAGCCACAGTTAGTCCAAAAACATTCAAGACTAAAAGTGTATAAAACACTGGCTCTTCCAACTCTTTTGTATGGTAGCGAAGTATGGACGTTGAAACAGAAGGATATACAGAGACTTAGATCTGCTGAAATGAGATACCTTCGGAGGACTGCAGGATACACACTAGACATCTTAGAAGAATTACACATGGAACCTTTAGAAAACAAAATTTCTGATTATAAGTCAAGATGGATGCAACATGTTCATTGAATGGAAGATCACAGGATACCCAAACAAATGTTTAGATATCAACCTGCAGGAAGGAGAAGACCAGGACGTCCATTCAAACGACTTTTGGATGGTGTTTCTCTTGAGGCCGAAACAGGCCAACAAATGGCCTAAATTCGTGAATGTACTATGATGATGATAGTGTAAAGATAAGCATATAATTAAATCAAAAGTTATATCCTGTATTGATTCAACGAATGAGCTGTTAATATCCATTAAGAGACCTGGGCTCCTAAAAGATAACTCACTAATGATCTCATTTTCTTCTGTAGCGCTAGTGCCCAAATCGGGCTTCTCTCTCTCGTTGAATCCACTCGTCCTCACAGTACCTATACCCGAGCCGACGATTCTCCGGCTCTGAAGTTTAGGTTATACGAGGGATAAAAGGAGAACTCGCTCTCTACTGCCAATAAGAAAATGGTTGTAGTGAGAGTGAACGTTTGCCAGAACCAATCACTGTTCTTTGCGCAACTATAGCGCGCTAGTAAGATTTGAAATAATTTCAATTATTGTTGAGATGTTGTCAGCTGTATGTCTGCTAACCGCATACATAAAGCGGCCATTCCCGCTGAATATCCATATCGGCAACATTGTCGTGAAAACATCAAGGCACTGCAGCCACTGATTCTCCGGTCTTGACGTTTTTACGACAGTGTTGGCGATATGGATATTCAGTGGGAGTGCCCGCTTTATGTATGCGGTTAGAAGACATACAGCTGACAACATCTCGGCAATTTCAAACCTTACTAGCGCGTTATAGCTGAGCCAAGAGCAGTGATTGGTTGTGGCAAACATTCACTCGCACTACAACCATTTTCTTATTGGCAGTATACGGCTAGTTCACCCGTTACCCCTCGCATAACCTAAACTTCAGAGCCGGAGACTCGGCGGCTCCGGTATAATAGTAGTTCCTGTCACTCCTCTTCGAAGCATAGGTCCTATGTGAAAACACGCCATCGGACTCAGTTTCATCATTGAGTCCTACCGGCTTGCTTTTAGTTTGGTTTATTTCATAATAGGATTTAAAGAAGTGGGGTTATTATCCCAAAGCTTCCGACTCCGATGATGGGGTTGCTTGACTAGGCAGTCGGACCTACCTTCCTCAGCTCTTGGTGCGGAGTTCAGACATTTCCTTCCAGACTCAATACTTATGGTTTTCCCGCCAATACTCGGGTGGCTACTTGCAGTGGAAATCCACTAGGCGATGGGGTCGCCACATCCCTACGCCGCCTTACAAATCCTAACATTTTAAAATCATTAATTAATTTCATATTACAATTTTGTGGTATTAAATATTTGTGAAAAACTGTTTAATGATGTTTATTAAATATCCAGGCCCAGACACATCCATCAAAGAAAAGAACCTTGAAATATGATTAATAGTTAGCGAATTGTGAATTGTATTACTCTCTGTTTCTGTAAAAAGTCTACATTTCCTATCATGAATTAGTTTCTGGATTCCCAACCTTCGTGTTTAATTTTGTAACGATTATTTCGTGCAATGTGGAAGGTGTAAAAAATGTTGGTCCAAGAAAAAGTAAAAAAAATGTATTTTATATATCGTTACCCAGAAGAAAAGTGCAAGTGCAAACTATGTGGGTCGCACTGCGGCCCATATCACCTATTACAGTGTAAAAACATAGGAACATCGATAACAGACTTTTGTAAGACATGAAAACAGTTCTTTCTACATGGCAGTGGGTCGCACTGCGGCCCATATCACCTATTACAGTGTAAAAACATAGGAACATCGATAACAGACTTTTGTAAGACATGAAAACAGTTCTTTCTACATGGCCATTGGCTGCAATGATACCTATTATTATATATCGTTACTTATGGAGAGAGAAGAAGAGATTGCAGTGTTGGAGAATAAAATGATTAGGAACAAATCAGACCAAAGAAAAACGAACAGTGAATGGAGAAAACTACATTGCATTGAGCTACTTGATTTTATGTGAAACCAGACATAATAATGACAGTAGGTTGCGAGGGAGGACATGTAGCAAAAATGAAAAAAAAGGAAGAAGGGCATGTTGAAAATCGACAGGGAAAGCGCTCAGTGGATAGACCATTAATAAAATGGGGAAATAATATCAACCATGAATTTAGGCAGATGAATTATACAAGGAAATATTAGAAAACATTGGTCAATATAGGAATTTGCGGAGAGTTTATGTCCGCGCGGTCATGAACCTTTTGATTCCGTAGAGTAAGTTATTAATACTTAATTTTACATAATAAATAACAAGTTATTTTAATAATTAAGGGGTTGGAAATATGTTCACTTATGTCTCGTGTATAAAGGAGATTCCAAGAATTATTAGAGAGACCGTTTTCAGCAAGTATTAATTGTGAAAAAGTTATTTTATTTTACTTTACTTCCTACTTGATTTTGAAAAATTTCTCTCGAGTATCATACATCACGTAAAAATGTATTAATCCACCTATGATACATGGGGAAAATAATCATTATTACTAGACAATAGCATTATGTGTACAACAAAATAATTTTGCTATAAAAGCCTTCCGCTTTGCTTTTATTAAATTTAAATATTTCTGGATAGAGATATGAATATTTTGTTAGGTACTGTATTTGTTGAGTCCCTTTCAAAGTATTTGCTATCAAATATTCTTCTCCCATCTTGAAATTCACCATTTTTAATAGAGTGAGTACATGTTCCATGTACTAAAGTCATTATCCGTTTGTCTTGCCATGGGTTTCGGAAGATATATATATATACATTGTTAAATCGATTGTATAAGGTCATGATGTGGATTTGTTGTCTGTTAAATGATAGTTGCTGGACAGATTTATTTGAAATTCTACATATTTATATTTGGAATTGATTTTCGAGGGAAAGAAAAATATAAAACTTTTGTAGGAAAATCAAATAATTTGTACTAACATATTTTGAATAGTACAAAGTAGTCATAATTATGATCAGGGGTTCCAAACAACGTCACCTCTAATTTCTTTAATTTGAGATTATTCATGTAATAATCAATCTTAAAATTAAATTAAAACATATTTTATTAAAGAAATCCAAATTGATTTTAAAACAAAATATTGATGACTGAAAATTAATTTATAAATTAGAATAAATCTAAGCCTAATTTTCATCACACTCTGAACACTTGAACAGTTTTCAGCTTTATTTATAGAGTCTATAGGGCTATACATGTTTTTTTTTTTGTGACATTTCCAGAACCTGAAAATACATATTGTAAAGAACAAATACTCACTGCTTACTTACTCTCTGGCACTATCGAACCCGTAGGTTCATGGCCGCGCGGACACAAGTTCTCCATACATCCCTATCCTCAGCCAATGCTTTCCAATCATTCCCTGTATAATCTACTTCCCTCAAATCATAGTTAATGTTGTTCTCCCACCTCATTCTTGGTCTACCAACTGGGCGTTTTCCTTCTGGCTTTTCTACAAGAAGTTTCCATGCACGTCTTTCATTCCCCATACGCGCAACATGTCCTGCCCATCGCAATCTACGAGACTTAACTGTTCTTATTATATCTGGCTTCCTATAAAGATCATGTAGTTCATTGTTATGTAGCCTTCTCCATTCACCTGGTAAAGAACAAATATAAACACAAAAATAGGCCTATACGTTAAAATGTAATATTACATGTGATCTTATTGGGTTATATATTCATCCTTGTAATTTTTTACCAATGGAAACACATTTAAGTTCTATCATAAAACTCTATTTAAAATATGAGTTCGTGGATTAAATACAATTTTAAAATGTACTATTATTTATACTTTGTGAAGTATTTATGGCAATATAAACGAAAATAAAATTACCGATCGCTAGACGAAGCTATATCAGGGCAGAACGCATGATTTGTTTCCTCTGACACTTACTGACAAGGAAATAACGGTTGATGTATTTTAACAGTCAGAAGCGATGCCCAACAATGAGAAACAACCAACTAACTCACTGGCACTATCGAATCCGTAGGTTCATAGCCGCGCCGACGTAAGCTCACCATAGGGTCCCTACATACCTATCCTCTGCTAACGTTTTTCAATCATCCCAGGTATAATTTACATCCTACCAAACATGTTTAATAACCAACATCATTCTTGGTCCACCTACAGGACGTTTTACCTCTGTTTTTTCTACAAGGAGTTTTTATGTGTCTCTTTCGTTCCCCATTCGTGCTACATGTGCTAGCAATCGCAATCAACGAGATTTGACTGTTATTACATCTCGTTTCCCATAAATAGCATATAGCACACGATTGCGCAGTCTTCTCTATTCACCTGTCTGTCTTTCTTTTGTCGAAAAAATTTCTTAAGAACCTATTTCTCAAAAACTAGTAATATTTTCTCCTCCCTTAAAGTAAAAGTCCATCTTTCACATCCTTTCAACTATAAAAACAGTTTTATATATTTTAGTGTAACATTTCTGAAGTAAGTTTCAATGACTATTTAACTCATGCCCCAAATGGGAGTCAATGACCAATCACGTTTCAATGATTTCTGTTTTACAACCAATCAGAATCGTGTTTCACCAAATATTTATCAGTGTTATGATTACCATATTAAAGAAAGCTCCTCCTTACAATATTGCGTTCCTTTGGCAATAAATAGTATGATCTGGTTGCAGTGATAAACAAATGAAGCAGTAGAAGCGTACCTATCGTTTCTCATTTGTTTTCAAACATCGCCGTTTACATTAAATATATAAATATTTTAAAATAACTATAGTTAAATAATGATTTGTGAGTAAACAGCTTAATTTTATTCGTTAAATAGTCCTAACAAATGCCACTCTTGATTTCCAAATTCTCTAGATAAATTCACTCCTCACTTCGTGAGTCGTGAATTTATCGATAATTTGGAAATCACTCGTGGCATTACTTATGACAAGACTACCTGTAATGTGCAATAGCACGCGTTTCTAGAGTTCAGTCTATGTTCGATTTTTTTTCTGCACCTCATTCTTTAATATAATTATTGTGTCTATGTATTTCAATTCTGCCACCTGCCCAATATCTCCATTTGTCATTAACTGCCCATTTACATTATATAATTTATTTCTACATATGAACACACATTTCATTTTATTGATATTCACTTCCAGCGCCAATTTCTTAGCACTCGCATTACTCCAAGTCGCAAAACTATTTGATAATTTATAAGAAACCATTATGTTTGCCTTATTGGTCTATATGACTTAATTCTGCATTCTAGTTAGACTCACTCACTGCCTCTGTCGAACCCGTAGCTTCATGGCCGCTCCCCATACATCCCTATCGTGAGCTAATGTTTACTAATCATCCCTGTTTAATTATTTTGTATTCACAGTTAATATATATATATCCATAGTAATTCTGTCCGAGGGTAGGTCTTTCACTGCAATCATAGCATCTTCATACTATGCTTTGCAGCTTTACTAGGGAATTATAGGTGTGGTAGCTTCCCGTTCCTTTCCACACCGATGAAGGAGGATAAGGATGATGATGGCCGGATGATTTTTGGGGACCGTTGGGCCTTAAGCTTCCTGACATTTGTCTTACAGGTAAGTAAAAACCCCGAGAAAACCCTCACCCAGGAGGCTGTCCCGACCGGGAATCGAACCCGGGCCTGCTGCGTGACAAGGCAGCACGCTACCTCGAGACCACAGCGGTGGATATAATATATATATATATATATATATATATATATCTAGTGACGTGTGTATAACCTCTCCTACCTAATTCTCATCCTCACCTTCTCGTGGTACAACCCGTTTTCACAAACGAGGCTCTGAGGACCGAGTCACGGCGGTATAACCGTTCCATCTGGTACTGAGTAAATGCGGTATCTTAATGTCTGTCCAGAGACTAAAAGGTAGCAGCCCTACCACTGGACTACTTAGCGTCGGGCCAGTAACCTGTCCTAAGGAACTTCAAAACTACTTTCAAGTCTCAACACGAAAAAAGCCAGAAGGAATATATATAATATTAATACTTTGTCATTTCTAACCAAAGTATTGTAATGGTATTATATAGGAAATTATTGGAAAATATGACCTCAGGCTAGAGATATATGGATAGCTGATATCCACGTAGCCATCCTGTTTCGATATTTCTAATGAGTTAGTTTGTTGTTCAATATTAATAAAAATAATTGTAAAACTCCGTTGAGATATTAGTTATAAATTAAAATATAAAATTGTTTACCTTGAAGGTCCATCTCCTCAACTTCGAAAAATATTAATTCACTGTAGACCTTTCGGGACTAGTTCCATCATCAGCAGAAGGACCAGGAGATAGGTCAGTATCTACTGACCCTGACTGCAATTCTGGTACCTTTGTAATAATTTTGTACTGAGTATTGAACATGTTCTCATTTAGAATCAGGTTAGTATTGGTTTCTTTAGAATTTCTATTTCTTCCAGTACGTTTATTTTTGCTGGATTGCATTGAAATGTACCAGTGTTGCATTCAGGGTTAGTAGATACAGACCCATAATCTACTCCCTCTGCTGATGATGGGACTAGTCCCGAAAGACCTACAATGAATTAATATTTTATACAGTTGAGGGGACGAACCTACAATATTTTAAGAAATATTTTGCAGCGTTGAGGTTATTGTTTTAAATATTAAATGAACCTACAAGGTAAAATTTTATAATTTTATATTACAATTTTGATTTGTAGTTAGTTGATTAATATATGCACTGTGCGTGTGTGTATTTTCACATTTGCATGCTGCAATAACCAATCCTCAATATCCACCTACTTTCATATATATATAGTCATACACATAAACCATATTTAGGTAGCGATTGGCTAATTTAATTACTCTGGTAATAGCATTACCCCTGTTACACTATGTAATTTACGTCAAAATAAAAATGAAAAATAAAATAATTATTAAAGAGATTGTAGGGGTTGACATAAATTACCACATAACTTTGTTTTTATTTTTTAATTTTTTTGTGTGTTGAAAGCTGTTCAAACGTCAGATGGAAAGCCAGGGGTTGAAAGGTATATATTCCTTTATATCGTCAATCCATCACCACACCTTGACTGGACTAAGTCACGGACGTGAAGTTATCACACGAATGGTATCGTGAAAGCTGCAAAACACGCGACAGTTTTCATTGGCACGAATAATGAAAAAAACCAACGAACACCCATATCAATTTTTCCATCTCTTTACTTAAAGAGAGAATTTTTATTGAAGCTTCTATGTGGATTATTCAACATTTGTAATATTTTAATTTATATTATATTTTAATATATTTCTTATTCTTCTTCTTCTTCTTCTTCCTTTCATGTGATAGACCTAGTGGTCTGTTACGGTCTCAATCCAACGTTTGAAGGGTTTTCCCAAAGATCTCTTGCCTGATGGCTGGTAATTTAAGATTTGACGTGGTATTCTTGTTCTGCTCATTCTCCTTACGTGATATTTCCAGTTGTTTCTGTATTTTTGTACATATTCCATGACTGATTCTGTTTGTAATTCTTTGAGAATCTCAGAACTCCTTTTATGGTCTGTTCTTGAGTAACCTGCAGTACGTTTCATAAATTTCATTTCTGCCGCAGTTAATGTTCGTTCAATCTACGAGTTTACACGGTCTGTAATGTCCAGGACTCACTGCACGTAAATAATATAGATATATAGATCTGGCCAGTGTTTTATAAATTCTTAGTTCGTGTGTGTGCTATGTTTCTGTACTGTGTTTGGCTGTGAAAATATTATTTATAATTCCTGTTACTCTGTGCTGAATAACCAAGCTCAATGCTACCATTAATTGCACCGTATAGGTGCTGGATCAAACCGTTATTGTTAATAAATATTTTGAATGGAAAACATAGACTGCTCAAATTAAGATATCTTTGCCCGGGTCCATAAAAGGCAAAGAATAATTCAACTTTCCTAAATAAATTATCAAACATGTAATGTGTAGTGAGCTACAAGTAAATCGTGGAAGCTTTAAGGAAAGAGGAGCTCACACAAGCTTGAGTAAGCTTTGGAATTTTACTTCCATATCTGAGATAGGCTAGCTGCTAAATGAATAGGATAATTAAGTAAATATACAACTAAATTTTAATGCGAGTCAAAAAGTTAGTCAGATATAACATTAAAAATAAATAAATAAATAAATAAATAAATAATTAGTTTAACAAAGAAAACGATGCTATCATTGATCATCTATACAAAAATAATGTTAATAAACATACATACATTTACACTCACACTAGTCCAGCCTAGGGTTGGGGTATACAGTCCTTGCGGCCCCACCCTGGCCTAAAGGACTAACAAACCAAATTAGCTCTTCTGAGCTACACTGGCCAGACTCCGACGATAACTCAACAGATGATGATCTGATGTTAGAAAACACAACTTTTTATGAGAGTTCACTAGGAGAGGGGAGAATGCGCGATAGGACACGGAGCGTACTAGGAAGGGAACGGGTAGGTAGGGGAGCATTTGGCACCGTTCACAAAGATCACACACGAAATGGAGACGCGATGACGTATAAGTTGCGCATTATGACGTAATCCCTGTAGCGAAATCTTGATTTCGGTACAACTCTATTAAATTTTATAATTGTTTGACTAAAATATTTTTCCTCTTCATATGTAACTTGGTATCCGAAACAGTTAAATGTGTTAGTTTGTTCTAATATTTTATTGTTAACAATTTTACTGCGAACTGGATATTTTCCCATAACTATAATATATATATATATATATATATTTTCCATTCCATAGTAATTCTGCCCGAGGGCAGGTCCTTCACTGCAATCATAGCATTTTCATATTATGCTTGCAGCTTTACTAGGGAATTATAGGTGTGGTAACTTCCCATTGCTTTCCACACCGATGAAGGACGATGATGATGATTATGACGATAATGTTGAAGATGGCCATATGATTTCGGGGACCGTTTGGGCCTTAAAGTTTTCCTGACATTTGTCTTACAGGTGAGGAAAAACCCCGATAAAAACTTCACCCAGAAAAACTGCCCCGACCGGGGATCGAACGCGGGCCCGCTGCATGACAAGGCAGCACGCTACCTCGAGACCACAGCGGTGGAAAATATATATATATATATATATATATATATATATATGGGGCAGTTTTTCTGGGTGAGGTTTTTATCGGGGTTTTTCGTCACCTGTAAGACAAATGTCAGGAAAACTTTAAGGCCCAAACGATCCCCGAAATCGTATGACCATCATCATCATAATCCTTCACCGGTGTGGAAAGCAACGGGAAGCTACCACACCTACAATTCCCTAGTAAAGCTGCAACCATAGCATGAAAATGCTATGTTGCAGTGAAAGACCTGCCTTCTGGCAGAATTGCTATGGACGGATGGATATATAGTATCGAATACCCATAGTATGGTATAGGCTACATTGCGATGAACCGTTGACTATAGTAAATTTTTAATTTCGGATTTTAGGTAAACCCAAACTTCTAATGACCAGATTTCTGGACAATATAATATAGATATCATTCTCTAAAACCATTAGGTGTGAGATTTCACCTGAAAAACGAACATTTAAATATACATCTAGTGGTAGCAATTGTTTATGTTTTACAACGAAACTCAGCATTCCTATTAGAACAAACAAATAGATTTTGATAGTCATTTTTAATGGTAATGAATTATAATGTATCGTAGTGTGTACATTTCCCCATATATAATATATTTCCATACTAACTTACTATTAGAGCCAGGACTTTTATGCACTAAAAACGTAAACTTTTTATGAGCGTATAATTCGAATTAATGTGTTTCAAATACTGAAAAATAAGTTAAAAGCGTTCAGTACTATAAATTTCATGGTAAAATTCCGTTGTAGCGATAGAGTATATAAAAATTACAATATAAAGTTGTATCTTGTTTGAAATAATTGAAACATAGTAAGTATTTCGGGACTAGTCCCATCCTCAGCAGAAAGTTGTTCGCTACTGTCCAGCTATCATCCAGCTACTGACTCAAAGCGTTTAAGAATTATATGAAAAAATCACGTAAAAAGGTCGTCACGCAGGAACTGCGTAAACTAAGCGAATTCCTAAGCACTTACTTCAATTTGATCATTTTTTAATGTAGATTCTAAAGTTTGTACACGTTTGTAAAAAGGAAAAAGCTAGGTCTTTCAGAAACTTTATAAATAAACAAATTAAAGAAAAGTAATAAGTTATCTACATTCCCAATTAGATCTAAATGAATCGCCTCTATTAAATTTGTAAGTAAATGTGTTTTATACATTGCTATATAATGTGTTTACCTTTTGTTTATATTGTATTGCTTCATTACATTTGTTTACACAGTTGATTATACACTTAAATAGAGTATTTATTTGTATTTATGACATTCGTCTGACGAAGATACAGTGTATTGAAACATCTGGTACGAGTGTTAAATAATATAAATATTTATGAAAATTATTTAAAAAATGTTGATAGTGTTTTTTATTATATAAATATATCTTCTAATTTTGCTAGTTTACAAAACATAGGGGCCTATACTTTTATTTGTTAAATCGTATACAGTTACGTTACGAAAAAACAAACAAGACGAATTTTAAATTAAGGCTATCTCTGCTATGTTAAATCCCCATTCATAATGGAGGAATTTCGCAGACTTTCTTTTGAATAATACTTCTTTCAATTTATTTAAATTGCATATACCAAGTTTGGTTGAGAACAATCCAAGATTGTTTTTTTTTCGCTTCAGGTCAATCACCACTTATTAAAGAACGCGACCTTAAGCCTATTTTTCTTCATTTACTGCAAAATGCCGAGTTTTGTTCCAAAAAATGCTGCCTATAGAGTGTTAATATATATTTTTTTTTTCGCTTCAGGTCAATCGCCACTTATTAAAGAACGCGACCTTAAGCTATTTTTCTTCATTTACTGCAAAATGCCGAGTTTTGTTCCAAAAAATGCTGCTTATAGAGTGTTAAGATATATATTTTTTTTTTCGCTTCAGGTCAATCACCACTTATTAAAGAACGCGACCTTAAGCCTATTTTTCTTCATTTACTGCAAAATGCCGAGTTTTGTTCCAAAAAATGCTGCCTATAGAGTGTTAAGATATATATATATTTTTTTTTTCGCTTCAGGTCAATCACCACTTATTAAAGAACGCGACCTTAAGCCTATTTTTCTTCATTTACTGCAAAATGCCGAGTTTTGTTCCAAAAAATGCTGCCTATAGAGTGTTAAGATATATATATATATATATATATATATATATATATATATATATAGGTTGTTTCTTTAGTTTTGGCAACTATTTATTTTCTGGATACATAGCATACATACATGGTTGTAAGTTTTAGAGGCCTTCGGTGCAGTCACCAGCATTGCGTACAATGTGTTCCCAGCGATGTGGTAGCCGTCGAATGCCGTCGGCACTGCCTATTCTCTGGATGGTGCGTAGAGACTGATTAACTGCACTCAGACTGTCGTCCACTGTTCTGAATCTCTTCCTTGAGTTTAGGAATGAGGTCGAAGTCACAGTGACTTATGTCTGGAGAGTGTGGAGGGTTGTAGAGCACCTTCCAACCCCAGCGATTGAACAAATCAGACACTGCCCCATAGGCACATGTGACACATTTTCGTGTCCTCTAAAGGCTTGTACCCACCTTGCCACTGTTCGGTATTGCAATGTATCTGCACCACAAGCCTCTCGCAATCCTTGATGACACAGTAGTGCGTTTCTGCCTCTAAACATTCAATCTTCAACCAGATTCTCTGCTCCTGCTTTGAAAACTTGTACTATGTTATACTGCGACGCCTAGATCTAAACTCATAATTTTGGGCTCATTGTTACATGAGGAGGGGAGGGAGGAGAGGCGAAACCATATGCTCGGACGGAGGGAGGCACTGAAATTACATGTGCAATAAACAGAATTGTCAACCCTAGCACTATTGTTGCCAAAACTAAAGAAACAACCCTTGTATATATATATACAGGGTGGACCGCTCGAATGGACCTAATTTCAATTGCTTGTTACTGGCAAACGGTTGAAGATAGAAACTTAAAACAACGTTCATATTACAGAAAAACTCACCAAGTTTTGATATCCAGATCACCACATCTCTATATGAGCCCCAGCAGTCACTGTGACGATATCAAAGCGATGAACAATTTCTTGCCAAGTACGTTGGAGTATGTCTTCTGGAATGTTCTCAATAGCCTCTATGATGCGCTCACGAAGATCACGAAGGTCTTTGACTGGGGTGGTGTAAACTTTATCTTTGACATAGCCCCAGAGAAAGAAATCCAGTGGTGTTAAATCGGGAGATCTCGGGGGCCACGCGATTGGTCCTCCCCTACCAATCCAACGGCCAGGGAAAATGTTGTCCAAAGTCGTACGAACTTCATTGGACCAGTGGGGAGGAGCACCATCTTGCTGGAAAACGATGTTAGGCTGCAGTTGTTCAATTTGTGGAAAGAAGAACTGCTCCAGCATGTCAAGATATGTGGTACCACGAACAGTTTTCTCGGCGAAGAAAAACGGTCCAATGACCTTATTATGTGACAAACTGCACCAAACATTCATCTTCGGACTATCACGAACATGCTCTTGAATAGCGTGAGGATTCTCCGATCCCCAGATCCGCACATTATGCCGGTTTACCTTGCCTGACAAATGGAAAGTGGCTTCGTCCGAGAAGAAAATCTTGGTCATGAAGTCAGGATCAGCGCCGAGACGGTCCAGCATCGTATTGGCGAATTCCACTCGTTTCGGCATGTCATTCGGCTCCAGACGTTGCACTAACTGCACTTTATATGCGTGCAGTTTGAGGCGTTTGTGGACAATCCGTTGTAATGTCGATTTTGGTATTTGAAGTTCCCGCGAAGCTCTTCTTAATGACTTCCGGGGGCTTCGCTCAAATGCGGCTTGAACATTTGCTACCATTTCATCGGATGCTCTGCGACCACCACCATGCTTCTTCAACACAGATCCTGTAGCTAATAATGTATCACGCCACTTCTTTATGCTTCTAGCAGTTGGAGCATCACGGTTAAACACACGCCGGAACTCCCTTTGAACTCTAATGATTGATTTAAACTCCGCATACCACAAAAACAGCTTGCGCTTTCATCTGCGGAGTCGCCATTTTCACAAACAATTAAATCTAAGAACGAGAAACGTATCTTTGTGCCATCTACCGACAGGATTCGAAACTTGGTGAGTTTTTCTGTACTATGAACGTTGTTTTAAGTTTCTATCTTCAACCGTTTGCCAGTAACAAGCAATTGAAATTAGGTCCATTCGAGCGGTCCACCCTGTATATATATAAATAATCATCCTCCTAAAAAGGATCGTTGAAGATTTGTAAACTTCTTTTCTTCGTGAGTACAACCTCAATAACTGCATTCCTTCGGAATTTGCTGAAACTATATCAGCGATAAATCATATTTGAAGAGAAAAAAAAAATCACTCATACTTGGAAAAAGCCGTACTGGCTGTAATGTATAATTCCCAAATATGACTTCTTAATAAAGGAGCCGCCATTTGCAAGATAGAAGCATGGCTTCACAGCATTTGGTGGATGGGAATTACAATGTATATAGAGAAATATTTGCGTTTAGATCGGTTCTTGCTCAGGTAGCTCAGTTGGTAGAGCACTTGGTCTAGAGAACCAAGGGTCCCGGGTTTAAGTCCCGGTCTGAGCGTATAATTTTTCTCTTCAAATATGATTTATCCATCATTGAGATGTACGAAATCAATAATAAAAAAAATATATCAGCGATGTTCATACCAAATAGTTTACATTTAAAATGCATGTCATAGAGATATCACAGTGTTATAATAAATTTGTAAAAGGATTTAAGTAGGTGCGATATCAAAAAAAGTTTACAGAAAATCATAAAATTGTACCGATAAGCAATTAATGGTATAGATAATAACCAGATAAATCACTTATTTGTCAGAAACAGATTTTGAGGTGTCATGAGATTCTCCGTAGAAAGGATTGTATTTTAGAAGTGTCAGACTGTAAAGGAAAGAATTAGTTATGGATTTATTTATCTTCAAAGTTTTGCATACAGGTAAAGAAGTATGTACGTTATATAATTGAAAGTCCGTTTTCTAGGTTAAATGTAAAAGCGACGTACCTTGCTTTTTCCTAATCTTCGTAATATGATTAGTTGGAATGAGTGATTTTATGCGAAATTGGTTATTGATTCACGAGTTGTGTGGTATCCAATAAGTAATTTAAAATCCAACCTTTGGTAGTACAACCCTTAACCTTTTCTGCATTTGATTTAAGAATAGAATAGGGTCAGTATAGATAACCTATTTAATGGATAGTATAGTGTGAGTTTGCGTTTTAATGCAACTCTTTAACTCTTGATCTAAATCAGTATATTTCATTGTTTTTTGTTTCCCATGCGATATTATGGCTTGGTAGTATATCCCCTTGTATACATTTTCCTATTAACGTTAAGATTAAACTCTAGCATTTCAGACTAATGTGATTAGACTCAATTCTGGAAATGCGTGCTATTATGCATTACAGAGACTTTTGATGTCCCAACTCCTTTCAAAAAAACGTTAAACTGAAAATATATAAAACTATTATTCTACCAGTTATATTATATGTATGCCAAACATGAACTATTACTTCAAGGGAGGAAAGGAGATTACGAGTATTTCAGAATAAAGTACTTAGAAAAAAAAATTGGGCCAAAGAGAGATAAACAGACAGGTGAATGGAGAAGACTTCATAACAATGAACTACATAGTCCTTATAGGAAGCCAGATATAATAAGAACAGTTAAAATCTCTTAGGCTTCGATAGGCAGGATATGTGGCACGAATGGGAAATAAAAGATGTACATGGAAGATTCTTGTAGAAAAACCAAAGGGAAAACGTCCAGCTGGTAGACCATGAATGAGGTGGGACAATAACAGTAACTATGATTTCAGGGAAGTAGATTATACAGGGAATGATTGGAAAGCATTAGCTCAGGATAGGGATGTATGGAGATCTTATGTCCGCGCGGCCATGAACCTACGGGTTCGATATGCCATTGAGTTAGTAAGTAGGCCTATGATTTCTCTGTTGCTGCGAGGTAGGCCTATGTAGGTTATTAATACTTTGTGCAGTACCAAGGATTAATAGCGTCGTGTTATTGTCTCATTACTGAGACAATGTCATCATGAATGAATGCATTTCCTGCAGAATATACTCGCTATCATGCAACAAATTCTCTAATGCAGCGGTTTTCAAACTGTGCGACGCACCTCCTTGAGTGAAAAGTAAAATTGTCCCATGCAGGCCTTTAGGAGAACCTTGGGCTAGTTGGAAGTTAAGGTTCTCACTTTTTTAGGCATTTGGAAAGAAATGTCAACCGGGTTGTCAGCTATGCGTGGTGGCCGCTTTACCAGAAGAACATTGCTTACTCAATTCTGTTAGAAGCTGAGTTGATACCAGGGGTATCGCTATCAACAATATTACATGTCTTCTCAACTTACTGCGAAGAGATTTCCAATTTAATGCAGGAATTTGGTACACAATCTGGCTATTTTAGATTGTACGCCATCACCTCTCCTGACTCTGAATGTGAAAAATTTAGAATTACATTCAACTAATTTAATTAATGTAACAATTAAAAGTATCCATCCCGCTTATCGAACGTGGGCCTTAAACTCTATATATATATATATATATATATAGGCCTATATCTCGCTCATTCGCTGCAAAAAACGTTATAACTCAAAAAACATAGTTTTTCAGGAGAAGCATTTAAAGATTTGAAATCCATATACCTTTGTCTGTATTTGTCATAAATATCAAATTACTATACCAAATCACTGTATACAATAGTTTATGTCGTTCTTCCTGAATATAGAACTAAGTTTTGTCTTTCATGTAGTACCAATGACTCTAAATCGACATTTTTTTAGGTATGACGTGGTTGCAGCTAAGGAGCGATATATATGACAGATTAGTTCAACACTTTTCTTCATTTTCCATTGTATTTTTCGTATCTATTGGTTACGAAATATCAATTGTATCATTTGTTTTAAGTTTATTATTGTTATTATTATACACCGTATCCACAAATAGAGTATCACATTTTAACTACTACTACTACGTCGCTTTGGATAATCGTATTTAAATGAAATTGGTGACAATGAAAAGAGAAACTCAGAAAGTTTTTGCTCAGACATCGAGACGATATTCTCATTCACGCCACACACCCTCCAACATATGTGAAGAAATGGACTGGATGGCAGCAATGATACGAAGCTAGTCTTTTTGCAGGTTTTGAGGCAATGGGGTACATAGATACGATCCTCTATGTAACCCCATAAAAATAAGTCACAGACCGTCAAGTCATGTGACCTCGGCGGCCACTTGTAGAAAACATTGTCATCATCTCCGGTACGTCCAATCCATCTTCCTGGAATTCGGTCATTCAGATGCTCCCGAACATGCAAATACCAATGAGGCGGTGCTCCATCTTGCTGGAAAAGATATACATTGTCTTCTTCTTGTTCCAATTGTGGAAATAACCATTCAGTGATCATATGAAAATAATTTGCACCGTTGACAGTGGCCTCTAGAAAGAAAAATGGGCCATATACTTTACGTTTCGATACGGCACAGAAGGCATTTACTTTAGGGGCGTCTCTTTCAACTTCCACAATGGTGTTTGGATTCTAATAGTATGCCTGTTCACTTTTCCACTAACGTGGAAAGTTGCCTCATCACTGAAAATTATTTTTTCTGACAGTTCTTCATTATCCTCCATTAGTGCCATGAAATGCTCAGAGAAATCTAATCGCTTTGCATGGTCATCATATTTCAACTTTCGCACTAATTGGAGTTTGTATGGGTGGAACTTCAGTAGTGTACGTAGGATCTTAGATACGGTGGATTTAGGGATGTTTAAGTGTTGACTAACTCTACGGACAGACTTCTTTGGACTACGCACAAATGCCTCCCGATCTTGATCCACAATTCCTGCATCGACGTATGGTCTCCCTGAATTGCTTTTCCTTTGAATACATATGCAGCCACGATCCTCAAAATCACGGTACCACTTCAAAATTGACTTGTGTGTAGGAACCTGATGTTAAAACCTTTCCCAAAGCACGCGGGACCAGCAAAACGGACTCTCCGTGGTGTGATATTCCAAAACACACCAACTACGTTCTTGGGGGTTCGCCATAACTCCTTAAAACTTATTTAATAACAACACAATTTCAAAAGCACACTTAACCTGTCTGCTAAATATCCAAAATGAAACCATATCGACCACAAAAAACATGTTTAAATTTTGTTTAGTTTCTGTATTGTTGTCCATTATTCTCCATTGTTGACATGCACAAAACTTTTTTGAGTTTCTCTTTTGATTGTCACCAATTTCATTTAGATATAATTATCCAAAGCGCCGTAGTAGGAGTTTAAAATATGATACTATATTTGTGGACACATATAACAGATAAATTATAATAAAACGGAATATCTTTAATTGGATACAATAGATGTGTTAAAATGCAATTCAGGAAGAATATGCAATATTAAAAGTTTTTAATATTTATGATATATTTTAGATAAAAATGATAATTCCCTCTACAAAAATTTAAAGAAGAATAACTGATGGAAGAAGAACCACTGGTATGTTGAACTCAGTGCTTCTTTGGAATAGACATATAATATACAGAACGAAGAAAACTATATTTCAAGTCCCTATTAAAACATTTTATTATGTGGGTCCGAAACCTGGACAGTAAGTAGACAACCCAACAAGCTGTTACCAGTAGAAATTGATTTTTTGAGGCGATCGACAAGAATTTCAAGACGGGATCATGCAAGTTGAAAAAAAAAATACAAAAAATATAAGAAAAACGTTTGAAATGGTATGGACACCTCATAAGAATAGAAGAAGATAGAATACGGAAGAAGATCCTTGATTAGAAAGCCAATGACCCATTAGCTTTCCATTCAAGGATCCTTTTTGGTATTATATTTTTTACATTCTTATGAGGTGTTCAACCCATTTCAGATGTTTTTTTCTATTTTTTCTTCCCCGAAAGAAGTGAAGGAGGAGACCGTTGGATAGGTGGAGTGAGACGAAGTATGGAAGCTAGAGATTTGAGGGAAGAAGTTGATTTATACAGAAACCTCTGGCGACAAGTCACTTTGGGTTGAAAGAGAACCACTGTACTGTGGAATATTCCTAATAAAAATATATTATTGTTATTATTATTAGATTTAATTATCGTTAAAATTATTATATGTATTATTCTTATTATATCCAGATGGAATATTAAAAAGTGGCATGGCGCTTCACGAGATTCACGCCACTGACATAAATACTTTTTGTTAATAATCGCACACTCTTGAAATACGGAGGAAGTTGAACGTTTGAATTTGTTGTAATTGTTCTTAAAGTAATCATGTGCGACATCTTGCAAGAATTAAAATAATCCTTGTCGTATGGAGGAAACATAAGATTGAGTTTGTAGACAAGAAGATGGATGTTCCATTGTATGGATTTCTTGAAGCAAGACTTGGCAAGCGCAACTTCCTGTTAGTACAGTACGGAACCTGTATGACTACCTTTCCGTATTACTAATTCAACGTAGTTTACCAGCATACACACACACACACACACACACACACATGCATACACACATGTGTTCTTGATATATTTATGTTTACTTTCTGTATAAGGACATTTTCTAAAGAATTGTTATTCAACAAAGAAAACAGTTAAAAGCAAATGTCTCATTTTTTAAAAATACTTCTGAACGGAATCAAATTTCCCTTGTCTGTTTAGCCGCACTTGCTTTGTTTCCTTTAGTGAATTTCCAAGGAATGTGTTGTAGCTATTGAGAATGCTCTCACGAAAATATTTTTTAAAATCTTTTACGAATCAATAAAGGGCTGTCGGACATTGGCATCTTTTAAAAGAAATCTAAATTTATATTTGCTCTAACCTATACTTCATCATTACCCAGTTAAGGTACATATAATTATTAATTGGTGTTTCTCGTACAATTTATCATATCTGTACTATAATTATTATTATTATTATTATTATTATTATTTATTATTATCATTATTATTATTTATTATTGTTATTATTATTTATTATTATTATTATCATTATTATTATTATCATTATTATCATTATTATTATTATTATTATTATTATTATTATTATTATTATTATCGTAAAAAATGTTGTTTGTACATGAAATTTCCATTGCAACATTTAATATATTTTTAATTCTTTATAATTAGTAGAGTGCATATTTATATATATACTTGTAGTCCACCGCTGTGATCTCGAGGTAGCGTGCTGCCTTGTCTCGTAGCGGGTCCAGGTTCGATTCCCGGTCGGAACAGGCTCCTGGGTGAGGTTTTTGGGGGTTTTCCTCAGTTGTAAGAAAAATGTCAGGAAGCTTAGGGCCCAACGGTCCCCGAAAATCATCCGGCCATCATCGTAACCATCTTTCACCGGTATGGAAATCAACGGGAAGCTACCATACCTATAATTCCCTAGTAAAGCTGCAAAGCACAGCAAGAAAATGCTATGATTGTAGTGAAAACCTGCCCTCGGGCAGAATTACTATTGATGGATATATGTGTAATGTATGCTGGTTGAGTGGAAGAGAAGACCTTATGGACTTGATCTGCCAGGATAAATAAAATATATTATTATTATTGTTATTATTATTATTTTTTTATTATTATTATTATTATACTATTATTATTATTATTATATTATTATTATTATTATTATCATGAATCCTACTAACAAGGGAACTATCAACCATTGCATACCGAAACCTACCTTAAAATTTCTCTCAGAAACGCATTGTGATGTACCCAGGGCGTATAAAAAAATATATATGACAATTTTAACTGCAAGGCACTAAAATCCAGCGAGATTCCATTTAAAAAAATTAAATCGTTATTATTTTAATATAAATGTATAATCCCATCTAATAATAGCAAATCTCTAATTTAAACAAGTTAAGCAATACAAATCCTGACTTGGTTGATTCAATAACCCTCACAACCTGCGTCCCGGCTTACTGCACTCCGTTCTATTCAAGAAGGAACTTCCACCTCCTTCGCACAGTTGGTAGCCATTGCTGGATTCTGACTTCGATTTCTGTGCCTTGCAGTTAAAAGCGGCAGATAATATTTTTTGAACACCGCCTTGATACATCATAACGCTTCTCTAGGAGAAATTTCAAGGTAGAGTAGTCATGTAATGGTCAACAGTTCCATCTTGTAAGTAGACACCGAAAATGACATGCTCCTATACTATTGTTCAAGCGGCCTAACTAACTCACTGGCACTATCGAACCCGTAGGTTCTGGCCGCCCGGATATAAGCTCTCCACACATCCGTATCCTGAGCTTATGTTTTCCAATCGTCTCCTGTTTAATCTGCTTCCCTCAAATCATGATTAAATTTATTCCCCTATCTCATTCCTTGTCTACCAACCGGGTGTTTTCATTCTGGTTTTCCTACAAGGAGCTTCCATGCCCCTCTTTCATTCCTCATTCGTGCCACATATCCTGCCCATCGAGACTTCTCTTCTTCTTCTTCTTCTTCTTCTTCTTCGTCTTCTTCTTCTTCTTCTTCTTCTCTCTTCTTCTTCTTCTTCTTCCTTTCATGTTGATAGACCTAGTGGTCTGTTACGATCTCAATCCAACGTTTGAGGGTCTGCCCAAAGATCTCTTGCCTGGTGGCTGGTAATTTAAGATTTGACGTGGTATTCTTATTCTGCTCATTCTTCTTACGTGAGATTTCCAGTTGTTTCTGTATTTTTGTACATATTCCCAACGAGACTTAATTCTTATTATGTTTAGTTTCTTATAAAGACCATGCAGCTCACTGTTAAGTAGTCATCTCCATTCGCCTAAATTTATTTTTTTGGAACCAAACCCGGTATATAGCAATAATTTAAGAAAAAGTCTGCAGCCGACAGTTGATGAGTTCACAGAGGCCACGCAGCCTTGAAGATGTCTACTGCAGTAGTAGACGAAACGTAGAGCTTAAACAAAATAGGGTCACGACTATTTAGCCCGAAAGACGAACTTGCCAAATGTATTTTTATTGATATTACACAAGAGGAATTTGACAACATGCAGGGGCGTATTATTAATTTTATTGACTACTGTATGTAACTCATGCCCCAAACGGCAGTCAAGGCCAATAATGTTTCAATGAATTTTGTTTTGCAACCAATGACAGTTGTGTTTCGCCTCACTCTTTATTGATTTCTCTTTATCAGCTCCTGTTTTTGTGTAAAGAAAGCTCCTCCTTTTTACACGCTTTATATTAGCTTGACCAGTATCTGTCTATCTATGTAACGGAATATGTCAACACGATTTTCACCCACTTAAAAACATTGGATCGACTTGAAACTTTGTATACTTGTAAAGGACCAATGACAATAGATTAATTTCATAATTTTTTATCTATGATCCTGGCCAGGATCATCAGGACATCAAAAAAATAAAGACCGGTATAATAGTTGCGGACTTATCGACTTTTAGTCCATTGTTGTTAGGAATTAATATTATATCCTCTGGTAGCTCAGTTCTTAGAGCGGTGGACTCTAGTGGTATATAATTTCAGTAATCCATAGGTCACTGGTTCAAATCCGGCCCGGAGGATTTTTTAGAAGAGTATTTCTTTTAGCTCATACTACAATAGTATCGAATTTAAAGATATTTACATTTTTATCTTATTCTAAAAAATATTATTTGAAATTTTGTAAACTTACCACATTGTAATTTATCCAAAAAAATATGAGTGATGTACTATTAACTGTAATTATATATCTATATTAAAATATTCAAAAATATTATAATAATTTTAGATAATAATAATTTTAAAAAAATATAATTATATTCGTGCCTAGACACTAAAAATATCGTAAGCAATTAAATTTTCATGGAATTCCGGTTTATGACAATCAATTAAACTAAACATTAAAAGAATAAATAATAGTTTAAAAAACTAAAACAGCACGCTTTATTAAAAAACCAAAATAAAAAATAAATTATAGTTTAAAAAACTAAAACAACACGCTTTATTAGAAAACCGAATTAAAAAATTAAAAATAATTTAAATTTCCTACTCGCTTGGGATAAAATTAAAGTGGTCAACAAAAAATCATCTCCAACACATCTAGAATAAAAGTAGAGTTATCTAGAAAAATAATTTTACCATCAAAAGCGTGGGGTGCTTTTTATGGTTTTTACGTTTTCTTCTTTCTTTTACCAATATCAGTTTATACCAAGTATATTAATTGATATAGAGCACCCCACGCTTTTGATGGTAAAATTGTTTTTTGTAGATAACTCTAGTTTTATTCTAGATGTGTTGGAGATGATTTTTTTGTCGACCACTTTAATTTTATCGCAAGCGTGTTGGAAATTAAGATTATTTTTCATTTTTTATTTCGGTTTTCTAATAAAGCGTGTTGTTTTAGTTCTTTTAAACTATTATCTATTTTTATTTTTTAGTTTGGTTTTCTAATAAAGCGTGTTTTTTAGTTTTTTAACTATTATTTATTAATATTCTGAACAGTTCAGAGCATTGTTTTTCTCCGACAAATACATTGGATATATCAAGTAATGAACAGATTCCTTCATTTCACTGAGTTCTTTACTAAAAAAACAAATTAATAATCTATAATTTTGATTATAATATAGCCTACAGTTTGAAGTGTTTCATTATTTCTCTGTACTAGGGTGCATTCTTACAATATTGCGATCCTATTTGGCAATAAATTATGATGAAGTTGCAGTGAATATATATAACCTCACAGTTCTGATTTGTTTTCAAACATCGCCGTTTACATTAAATATATATTTAAATTTTAAATACCGGTAGCTATATTTAAATAATGACTTTTGAGTAAACAGCTTAATTTTATTCGTTAAATAGTCCTAACAAATGCCACTCTTGATTTCCAATTCCTCTAGATAATTTGGAAATCTCTCGTGGCATTATTATGAAAATATTAAAGGAAAAGTTTAACATTTCACGACTCCTATGTAGGCGAACTGTATTAAACTCAAATTAGTATTTGCCATTATTATGCAGTAATCCACTAACTAATACAATTGTGTAGGTATATATTTCTTTTCTTGAGAAAACAGTACATTTACGGGCCAAAATATATGACTTTTGATCAAATTTTCCACAAGGAATTGCTAATTAAATTGAGAGCAATTATATTATTTCCATCCGGCATTTAGGATTAAATTCTGAAATGGACCTAACTTGTATGGAATGTTAGATATGATGGTCAGAACACGTTCTTTATAAAGACTAATGAATTTACTGCAGGGAAATATTTAGAATTAGTGGACTACTAAAAAATCCAATTTCCTGCATTAAGTACTTCTCAAGTGGTAAACGCAGTCTCTTTCCGACGCAATTCGTTAATTTTTTAATGCGGTGTACTTGAAGTTTCAACAAGCCACGGTGTATTTATCACGAATTGAATTAGTGAAAGCAGGAAGGGATTAAGTGCCCGAGGATTATACTTTAAACAAGAAGGAAATCATATTTCTAACTTAGTAATTTCCCTACAAGGGATTATAAAAATAGAAATGTTAGATAATTTGGATTAGAGGGTAGATAACATTATACTTAAATTGTTGCTCCGCCCTTCTCTTTTAGTCATTAATGTTTCATATCAGGTAATTGATTACTTAACCCCTTTCTGCAATGACCATTTCAATTAAAAGTCTCCCCTTTCTCACGTATAAATATGTATAAAAGTTTTCACTCAACGTTTCTCTCTCTTCTTCTTCTTCCCTCCGTTTCAGTTAAGGCAAAGTGGCGTGAGTTGGTCACCCAACCATCAGCAGGTGTACGATATCCTTCTCGATAAATTAAGGCGTCCCTTTATCTATGCGGCGCCCTGCGTCTCCCTTTTCTCGTGACGTCACCGCCCGCAGCACTTATTTCCGGCCAGTAAATCAAATAAACACATACCGCACTAGAGTTCCGTGCAGTGGACTGTGACATGGCCAATGGATTATTTTCAGACCGTTATCCGAACACTAGCCGTGTTCTCAAACTACAGTGCTGATTCGAAATGTTGCTTTGCGTTGAGGGGCGATAGGATTAATGCAATACTCGAATCAAGAGGCTACTCAACTTGTTTTTCAAATTCAACAAGTTTTACTATTTCTGTACCGACTAATCTAATTTGTTATGTGTAGTGCAAGGGTTCAACAATCGCCACATTATCACTAGCCAATTGCTATTCGAGTAATTCACCTGTTATGTAAACTCAAAAACTCCGTCATCCCAGCGCGGGTTCTTTCTTTCACTCTGAGTACAAATTTCTTTATCTAAATTGTCTACTTTAATTAATTTTCTTACTTTTTACGTTAAAATTTGGTCTTATAAATAGCCTATTTCAAATCATTATAACTAACTCACTGACACCATCGAACCCGTTGGTTCATGGCCGCGCGGATATAAGCTTTACACATACCCCTATCCTGAGCTATTGATTTTCGATCATTCCTTTTATAATCTACTTACCACAAATCATGATTAATGTTATTCTCCCATCTCATTCATGGTCTACCAACTGAGCGGATTCCCTATGGTTTTCCTACAAGAAGCTTCCATGCCCTCTTTTATTCCCCATTCGTGACACATGTTCTGCCCATCGCAGCCAACGATAATTAACTGTTCTTGTTATACCTGGTTTCCTATAAAGTCTTCTAGGTCACTGTTATGAAGTCTTATCCATTTCCCTGTCTGTTCATCTTTCTTTGGTCCAAACATTTGACTAAGAATGTTATTCTCAAATAATCGTAATATTTTCTCCTCTCTTAAAGTAAAATGCCATGTTTCGCATCCATGTAAGAGGGAGAATATGAATTTTATATATTTTTAGTTCAACGTTTTGTGAAAGAAGTTAGGACGACAAGAGTCAATGTAATCCATAATAGCATGCATTTCCAGAATTGAGCATATGTTTAATTTATTCGTGCATTCCATTCCTATTTGTAATTATTGTTCCTACATATTTGAATTCAGCCATATTTTCAAAATTATCCCTCATTTGTCATTATCTGTCCATTTTCATTACATAATACATATTTCTATATGTGAATATACATTTAGTTTTATTGATATTTACTTCCAGTCCAAATGTCTTAATGTTACTTTATAGAGCTTGCATCGTGGATTCTGCAATGATTGTGAAGAAAATCTAAAATATAAATAAATTCCAGAAATTATGATAAATGCTATGATGTGAAATGTGTATTATTATTTTTTTTTCATTGTAAGCTGTGGATGCTAGTTTGGCCTATTGTTACAGACACTTGAGTAGCCTTTGTTTAAATACAATAAAGTAAATGGAGGTACGATGTCATCTACTGACTGTAGGAGAAAAAGGTGGCATGCTTAGACGCATTATTTTCACGAAAACACTACTACAATCAAACAATATCGTATTCAAAACAGGCTTTTTACGATTTAAACAAAAAACAAAACATTTTTAAGTCCTGATACGTTATAAAATAAACTAACACAAAATTATCATTAAAATAAATAATTCATTTAAAACGTTGGATACATTCAGTACTTTATAATTCATCAGAAATTTCCCTTACATTATATACTGCATCTAAGCTACATAAAACACTTCGTAATCGTTCTTGGCTCTGTCTTAGTGACAAACGTAAATTGCACTCCCTTTTGCTTCATTTCAATCCCTGCATTCCTACTTATCTGGCGTCCAGATTTGAGAATTTATCTTCTTGCTATAATATTGACATTAAGGTCACGAGATAACAGCCTGCTAACAATGTCTCTCCATTACTTCTTATTCAACTTATTTCACAGTAGCATTTGCCCACCCCTGGAATTCCTCCCTCAAGATATCAGGGATTGCCGCAAACTTGACACTTTTAAATCACGCTTATACAATTACTTGTTAAATAATCATTTTTTCTCCAGAACTAAATTTATTCTATGTCATTAAAATTAATTTTTTCTCATTTTTATATCTTGTACATTGTAATATTTAATGTTAAATTTATCACTTAATAAAACAAAAATCAAATTTAACTTGTACATTTTTTATTTCATTCGTTGAATCTAGAGTAAATCAAAATATATTGTAAATAATTATTGTATTCTAGATATAACATGTAATCATTTTCTTTATTGTAATTTAGTTTTAAGAGTTTTTTTTCTAATCTGGTTGACTGGTAGACAAGGCTTTAAGACCTTAACTCTGCCAGGTAAATAAAGTTATTAAATTATTATTATTATTATTATTATTATTACTATTATTGTTATTATAATAATAATAATAATAATAATTATTATTATTATTATTATTATTATTATTATTATTATTATTATTATTATTATTATATGGAGCTGAAGTTTGCAAATTCAACAAAAAACGTAAAACAAAACTTTTGTCGATGGAAATGGATTTCTTGAGGAGAGCAGCAAGATGTTCAAAATTATAAAAAATAAGAAATACAGTCATACGAGAAAAAATGAATATTAGTTATTCAATAGTAGATTATATAATATACAAACAATTAAATTGGTATGGGCACGTACGAAGAATGCAAGAAGAAAGATTACCCAGAAAAACATTGGAATGGTGTCCACCTGGGAGAAGAAGGAAAGGAAGACCTCGAAACTCGTGGATGCAAGAAATAAGAACTGGAATGAGAGCAAGAGGACTGGAGACATGGCGTGGATAGAGAGAGACGAGTGGAGAAGAAAAATAAAACTTTAGGCACAGAAATATGTGTAAACATTCAAAATCTGTATATAAATAAAAATTTAATCAGTGTATTTTTCTTCAGTTACTATGGGTTAGTGGTTAAGAGGGTGATTGATTCGATGCCATATTGTGGTAACTATAAAAACAATTTATACGAAACAACAAACTAAATAATTCACTACTGTGAGTTCTATCTCTACGAACACAATTTCTAATGCTTACTTAAGGTCAATTTCACCAACAGAGGTAAATGTATACGTCAGTTTTCCCCGTGTATAATGCATAGCTTAAACTGGCGTAATACAGTTACCTCTGTTGGTGAAACCTACCCTTAAGCTATTTGTATTGACAGCGGATGGAGTGGCTTGAATGCACTGACGTAACATAATCGAACTGCCAAACCTTTCCGCAAGCTTAAATAATTACGTTTCCTAAGCCTATTCATTTATATGCTTTTTGTTTCTAGGTCTGATAATGAAATCCAACGCGGGTTCAAACCCGGCCGTGGTCGATGAATTTTTAGGACGGAAAATCCAAGGAGCAAGTCCTCCGGGAGGGACTTTAAGCCGGGGGTCCCGAATCTGAAGATTTTCAGGCTCGTAAA
This sequence comes from Diploptera punctata, assembly GCA_030220185.1. Lineage (NCBI taxonomy): Eukaryota > Metazoa > Arthropoda > Insecta > Blattodea > Blaberidae > Diploptera > Diploptera punctata. Next base: position 1,658,381 of record JASPKZ010007261.1, read on the forward strand.
AGATCCTTAAGCCTGAATAAAGAGGCCTCTAAGCAAAATTTACCAACCTCAACGTCCCAGCAATAACTTAGTTGTCTGTTAGATGTCTCATTGTGTTGGTGTATTAACCGCATGCCATCCATGACATATCTGAGCAAATAAGATAACTAAAAATCTAAATCCATAATTTGCCATGACAAGTTGTGGAAGGCCTGAGAAGAACTTGTTAGGCTGATTGGCAGCGGGGTTAGAACTCAGGACCTACTAGTATGAGTCTGAATTGCTATCTCGAGCTAATTCGTTCTGTTGTACCGCAGTGTTATCAGCATTGCTAACGTATTTGGTAGAACACATTATTTCCACTCGGAAACGGAAAAAGTCGTAATACCTAAAAAGTGTTCATATCGCAAGTGAAGTTGACATTTTAGTTTCAGAAATAACCCCAATTCTTATAACAAACAAGAAGCAGCATTTATACAGCGAAAATCACTTTGTTTTCAACATTAAACACGTTCGTAAGACGATAAAAATATTGTGTAATTATTTATTTATCCTGGAAGACTTAAGAACGATTGGCCTTTTTTTCCATTCAACACACATAACGATATGTTACATTAAGCTACATTAATAACAATTATTAAAATAACTAACGGACTCACTGGCATTATGGCCTCACGGACATGAGCTCTCCACACATCCTTGTCCTGAGTTAGTGTTTTTTAATCATCCAGTGTATAATTTACCTCCATCAAAACGCTTCATTTCTGGCCTGCCTATTGAGAGATTTTTCCCTCTGGTTTTCTATAAGGATTTTAAATGTCGCCCTTTCATTCCCCGGCCGTGCCACATGTCCTCTCCATCATAATCTACGAGAGACAATTTTTCTTATTACAACTGTTTCCCATAAATATCACGTAACTCGCTGTTTTGTAGTCTTCTCCAATCGCCTGTCTGTTCATTTCTCTTTTGGTCCAAAATGGTTTCTAAGGTTTTTATTTTTAAATACTCGTAAACTTTTCTCCACCCGTAAAGTAAGAGTCCATGATTTATATCTATAGGCCTATAATACTACTGTAAGAATAACAGTAACCTATTAAGTTATATATTTTCACCTAAACCTTTTTTTAGAGAAGTTCGGAGACAAGAGTTCCTATAATGCGATAATAGCATTATACTTCCAGAATTTAGCCTAAGTTTAATTTCTTTCCGCATCTCTTTCCTGTTTGTAATTTCTTCCTAGGTAGGCCTATTTGAATTTAGCACTTCCTCAAACTTTCCTTCACCGTCATTAACTGCCCATTTCTGTTATATAATTTATTTCTATGTGTAACGCATTTAATTTTATTGATGTTTCTTAGTGTTACTCAATAGACTGATCAATTTGGCCCTTACTACCTCCTCACCATCGCTTAATAATACGTCATCAGCATATAACAACAGATTAGTAATACTATTGAGTTGTACGCCATCTTTTTTCTCTAAATGTTTGGTGGCATGCTCTAGTAAAAAAATTAGAGAAGATAGTGCATCACCTTGCTTTAACTCATTGTGAATTTCAGAGGTATCTGTAAATATTGTACTCGCACCCTACTCTTTGTGTCATTTAGATACATTCCAATAGGTTTAGCTAGCTTTTTACGAGTTGCGACGTCCAGAAGTAATAATATAGGCCTACAACTTCACCCCTTAATTGAATCGTATGCTTTTGAAGTCTAGATATAGCCTATTTGATGTACAGTGCTATTATATTCCCATTTATTTTCTAAATACTGTATTTAACTAAATATAGGCCTATAGGTCTATTGCAGCCCTATTTTTTAAAATCCACATTGTTCATCTATTACGTCATCAGTATAGGGAGTAAATCTGGATATTAATATGTTTGCTGAAATTACAATTTGCTGATGATCAACTGGTTATAGCACAAGACATATTTGATACAGAATTCATGATAAAAAGATGAAAAACACATATGAATTATGGGGTATCACAGTAAATTTACAAAGAACAGAATATTTGGAAATAAATAGCAATGAAAGAGAACATTTAATACTGGAAGAAGGAATTCAAATAAAGGAAGTGAAACAAAGTATTTGGGAATAATTATGGATAACATTGAAGGTATAGGCAAAGAGAACATAAAGCATAGAATTGAATTGAGTAACAGAATAACATCGTCATTAAATCCCATATGGTGGGATAAGCATAATTGGAAAGACACAAAAACATGTATTGGTAAAACATTGGTGGAATCTGTTGCAATGTATGGAAGTGAGGTATGGACAATCAACAAGTACTACAAGAGTAGACTAATAGATCTAAAATTGGATTATTTACGCAGAATTGCCAGAAAGTCAAAATTAGAACATGTCACAAATAAATAAATTAGAAACATAATGGAAGCAGAAGGAAGCATAATTAAAAGAATTGAGGAGAAGGAATTAAAATGGTTAGGACATATTTTAAGAACGGAAGGTGAGCGATGGCCGAAACTACTATATCAATGGCAACCGACCAGAAAGAATAAAAGAGGGAGACCAAAGTTAACATGGAAAGAAAACATGAGGATAACAATGCAAGCAAGAGGGCTAAGCGTTGAAGATACACATGATCGTAGGCTTTGGAGGATTGGCATGGGAAGACGGCAGCAGCTGTAAAAACCCGAAGATAGATAGATAGAATTGTGTACGATGTTGAAAGTAATGTGTTGCCCCTATAATCGTTGCTACCAGTTTCATTTCCATTATAGATTGGTACGAGAATTACTTAATTATAATATACCGGGCTTCCAATATAAACCCGGACCGGCCTCACGGGGTTTCACCCGTCAGGCAGCGCTCTCTCCTCGTCCGCATTTCACTCTGCCAGCCGCTCGTCCTTGAACTAGTCAGTTTACTATCGTTCGACAAGATGAGACGTCAGCTGACATTAGAGCAGCGCATTTATTGTGTAAATGTTATTATAAATACGAATCAGCTCGTCGCGTTCGCGAGGAATTTATTCGGAACTTCCCTGGACAATTACCTCCTCCCAGATCGACAATCCACGATCTTGTGACTAAATTTGAGACCACTGGTTCAGTAAAAAATAAGAAACACACGCGAAGGCGTACGGTTCTCACCGAAGAAAAATTAGACGAAATTGGCGAAAATTTGGAACGTTCACCACAAAAATCATTACCGAAATTAGCACAACAAGTTGGGATTTCCCTCGCTCCCCAGATCTAACAGTGTGTGATTTGTATTTGTGGGGTAGCCTTAAAGACAAAGTGTACAAAACAAATCCGCACACATTGGAAGAACTGAAGAACAACATAAGAAATGAAATCAGAAACTTGACAGTGCCCGAACTACAGCGTGTCAATCTAAATGTGTTTACTCGGTATAATGCCTGTTTAACTGCGGGAGGACAACATTTTCAACATTTTCTATAAGGTAAGAAACAGTTCAAGGACGGGTGGCAGGCAGGGTGAATTGCGTGCCGGGTGAAACTCCGTAAGGCCGGTCCGGTTTTATATTGGAAGCCCGTTATTATTTTCATTCATTATGGAAGAGCCTATTTTTCCCAAATCATACTAAGCAACAGATTTCCCCCCCCCATTAGTTTGTCTCCCTCTGATATTATTACTTCTCCTGGGATCCCTTCCGAACTTGATGCTTTATACATCTTTAATTTTTCTTTCACCATTCCATCTATGGCCTTGGCTCTGTGTCTATTATTTCTACCGCCCCTAAATTATCCTCTATTCTGCACCTACATTAAATAGCTCATTGAAACAATATTTTAATCTATTTAATATATTCCTGGAACCTGCAATCATATCCCCATTTTTTATCACAGTGCTCCCTAGGCCTAGTGATTTCTACGTTTTTTTTTATTGTAGGATGAGCCTTGACAAGTTGAGGAAAACCAAATAACTTGTTAGGTTGGTCGGCGGCAGAATTTAAAATACAGGACCTCCCGAATACGCATCTCAAATGCTATCGTTTCCAACCAAACTCTTTCGGTTTTATAGGATTGCTATCAGCATTGCTAACGGATTTAATAGAACACATATTTCCAGAACAGAAACCGTCATAACAGCTAAAACGTGTTGAAATCGCAAGTGAAGTTGACATTCTTAGATTCAGATATTACTTCAATTTCTTATACTACACAAAACATAATATTTTTGCGCGATAGTGTGTTTTGTCGTACTTACAGCAATGGCGACCATGGTTGAAAGTTCAACTTCCTACATTTCGGGATTGCCAACCTAAATAACTATATTGTAATATTACACTGCCCTTTGTGTATACTACGTACAATGTATATACAAAAAATATCCAAAAGGTAGTGATATACATTACACGTAACAAGTCACTACATCTTAAATGAACCGAACTTTATTTGAAACAATATAAAACAATAAATACATATTGGCGGCGATTTTATAAATAATATAGGTCTCGCGGCCTCCTGTACTTGCAACTAATAAACATTGCCCACACTGTTAACGTTACTCAATTGTTTATAATGAACGCACGTATTTCCAACAAAGATATTATTTTATTACTATTCATTATTTTGAAGACACATTCGCGCAAAAAATAATGTACAACGCACGTTTGTGAAGTGTTTTACAGAATCTCGGAAATTTTCCTCACTATATTCTGTAAATATCACTTCCCAACCTTGCATCGTAATATACTATTATGCTACGAATGTCACTTTACTTCTTTTAGTTAAGACAAAACGCCATCAACAACACAAGATGTATAATGCACAAAGAAATAAGTATAAAATTAACATCCTTGAGGAAATCTAAATTTCAAAGGAAGTTAAGAATGAACACCTATTGAACGGATATATACACAGCGAAATGAATCCTCTTTACAGAACAACCGAACACATTTTCTTCTTCGTAGAATACCCTTTTGTCCCACATTGAGATATGGATGCCTCCCCCTATCGGGAGATATCTTATCCATGCTAATTTAGTTACATATTTTATTACAGATGTCAGTGAGTGTTACGTGGTCAGTGTTCCGACATCTAGCAAGTTACTAGGTATTACTAGGATAGATTGAATGTAGTTAATGTCTATGAATTATTAATTTGACTGTAAATAATTCATAATAGCTAATATCTGTATCATTTAACCCTGGTGAAGTGGAAGAGAAGACTTTATTTTTTTTCTTTCCATTAACTTAGTTTAACCTCTCACCTTATAGATACTTTTTACATGTAACGCGCTACCCGGGACTTACAGCGACACAACATATTGGGAGAGGGATTTTAAACTATGGATCTCAAATACTTTTTTTCACCACCCAAAGACATGGAGGGCCTCTTCGGATAGGTAATCAGCTCAATGTCAGGGCATCCTCCGAGAAAACACATATATTGCATAACTTATTCGTGATAAACTTGGCGATTATGATTATGATGGCCAGATAATATTCGGGTACCGTCTGGACCTTAAAGTTTCCTAACGTTTGTCTTACAGGTGAAGAAAATCCTCGAAAAACATCACCTAGGAAACTTGTCACCTCCGGGGATCGAACCTGTACCCGCTGCTGACAAGGCAGCGACGCTATCGTGAAACCACATGGAGACCTTAAAATCTTAACTATATTAAATTTTATTATTATTATTATTATTATTATTATTACTACTATTATTATTATTATTACTATTATTATTATTATTATTATTATTATTATTATTATTATTACTATAAATACATATATCAGACAAGAAATAGATGCACAAGAAACTGTTATCGATAGGATGACAAAGAGAGCTCTACAGTGGTATGGACATGTACAACGGATGTCGGAAGACCAGTGGCCTAAACAGGTGATGGATTGGATGGTAACAGGCAGAAGGAATAATGGGAGAAGTAGAAGAACATGGTATGAGCGAATATATGATGCCACGATGAAGAGGGGTATGGAAGATGGACAATGGGAAGATAGGAATCTCTGGAAAGCAGGAATCAAGGGTAAACTGCTGTAAAGTGGAAAACCTGTATTAAGTAATTATTATTATTACTTACTTACTTACTCACTGGCACTATCGAACCCGTAGGTTCATGGCCGCACGGACATAAGCTCTCCATACATCCCTATCCTGAGCTAATGCTTTCCAATCATTCCCTGTATATCTACTTCCCTCAAATCATAGTTAATGTTGTTCTCCCACCTCATTCTTGGTCTACCAACTGGGCGTTTTCCTTCTGGCTTTCCTACAAGAAGTTTCCATGCACGTCTTTCATTCCCGATACGCGCAACATGTCCTGTCCATCGCAGTCTACGGGACTTAACTGTTCTTATTATATCTGGCTTCCTATAAAGACCATGTAGTTCATTGTTATGTAGTCTTCTCCATTCACCTGTCTGTTCATCTCTCTTTGGTCCAAAAATTTTCCTAAGAACTTTATTCTCAAATACTCGTAATCTCCTTTCCTCCTTAAAGTAAGAGTCCATGTTTCGCACCCATATAATATAACTGGTAGAATAATAGTTTTATATATTTTTCAGCTTAACGTTTTTTGAAAGGAGTTGGGACATCAAAAGTCTCTGCAATGCATAATAGCATGCATTTCCAGAATTGAGCCTATGTTTAATTTCTTTGTGCATCTCATTCCTATTTGTGATTATTGTTCCTAGGTATTTGAATTCAGCCAATTCCTCGAAATTTCCCTCATTTGTCATTAGCTGTCCATTTCCATTATATAATGTATTTCTACGTGTGACCATATATTTAGTTTTACTCATATTTACTTCCAGTCCTAATTTCTTAGTGTTACTCAATAGTGTTTTGCGTGTTGGCCTTTAGTATCTCCTCGCTATCGGCCAATAGTACTACATCATCAGCATAAACTAACAGCTTATTAATACCATTCAGTTGTAAGCCTTCCTCATTCTCTAAAGATTTAATGGCATGCTCTAGTACAAAATTAAATAGTAGAGGAGATAGTGCATCTCCTTGCTTCAACCCATTCTGGATTTCAAAAGTGTCTGAAAACTGTTTGCCTACACGCACCCTACTCGTTGAGCCATTTAGACACATTCGTATAAGTCTAACTAACTTTTTAGGAATTCCGAACTCCAGCAGGATACTATATAACTTCTCCCCTCTTAATTGAATCATATGCTTTTTTGAAGTCTACATATAGTTGATGTACAGTACCATTATATTCCCATTTCTTTTCTAAAATCTGTCTTATACTAAAAATCTGATCTGTTGTAGACCTGTTTCTTCTAAATGCACATTGATGATCTCCTAGAATGTCATCAATATAGGGAGTAAATCTGCTTACATAAATCTGCCTAATATATTTGTTAGAATTTTGTACGAAGTTGAAAGTAATGAGATGCCCCTATAGTTGTTGCAATCAGTTTTATCTCCTTTCTTATAAATTGGTACGATAATTGATTCCTTCCATTCATCTGGAAGAGCTTCTTTTTCCCAAATCATACTAAGCAACCAGCGTATCTTGTCCATCAATTTTTCTTCCCCTGATTTATCAGATCTGCTGGGATCTCATCTGAAGCTGATGCTTTATACATCTTCAATTTTTCAATTGCCATTTCAACCTCTAATGCACTTGGCTCTGCGACTAGCATTTCTGCTGTCTGTAACTTATCCTCCTCAATGTCCTGTTCTGTATGTACATTTAATAGCTGATTAAAATAACTTTTCCATCTATTTAATATACTCTTGGAATCTGCAATCATATCCCCATTTTCATTCCGAATTATGTTTGTTCTAGCCTGAAACCCTTTCTTCTCTATACTAATTCCCTGATATAATTCTCTAATGTTCCTATTTTTTTGCATTCATTTCAAGATCATTAATCTTCTCTCTCAAATATTCCCTCTTCTTACTCTTTAGTAACTTGGTGTTTTCCCGTCTAACACTACCCAATTGCTCTAAATTTACCTCATTTGGCTCGTGTAACCATTTCATTTTTACTAGCTTTCTTTTGTTTACAATGTCGGCACATTCCTCATCAAACCATTTCTTGTTTTGCCTCTTTTTTAAACAACCAATGCTTTAAATTATTATTACTATAAATACATATATCAGACAAGAAATGGATGCACAAGAAACTGTTATCGATAGGATAACAAAGAGAGCTTTACAGTGGTATGGGCATGAACAACGGATGTCGGAAGACCAGTGGCCTAAACAGGTGTTAGATTGGATGGTACCAGGCAGAAGGTAGAAGGGGAGAAGTAGAAGAAAATGGTATGAGGGAATATATGATGCCATGATGAAGAGGGGTATGGAAGATGGACAATGGGAAGATAGGAAGGAATATCTGGAAAGCAGGAATTAAGGGTAAACTGCTGTAAAGTGGAAAGCCTGTATTGAGTAATTAAGTAAATTATTATTGTTATTATTATTATTATTATCATTATCATTATCATTATTATTATTATTATTATTATTATTATTATTATATGTTAATCAGAGATGACGATCATCCATCGTAGATATGGGTGACATGTGTCAGCATATTGATTCCCCAACAGTTACAGCTGGTTTTCTCAACCTGGAGTCTCTTCTTATTGTAGCTACCCAAATTCTTCACGATGCCGGTCATATACTGGCCGAAATTTGACGAATATTTCTTCCCTCATAGGACTCAAACCTGCGCAGGCCCCATGACTTTACACCAAGGCAGTCATTCCTTATACCGCTCGCCTACAGCGCGAGTCTAAAGAGTCTAGATTAATACTAACTCACTGGCACTATCGAACCCGTAGGTTCATGGCCACGTGGACATAAGCTCTCCATATATCCCTATCCTGAGCCAATGCTTTCCAATCATCCCCTGTATAATCTACTTCCCTCAAATCATAGTTAATGTTATTCTCCCACCTCATTCTTGGTCTACCAACAGGGCGTTTTTCCTCTGGTTTTCCTACAAGAAGCTTCCATGCACGTCTTTCATTCCCCATTCGTGCCACATGTCCTGCCCATCGCAGTCTACGAAACTTAACTGTTCTCATTATATCTCGCTTCCTATAAAGACCATGTAATTCACTGTTATGTAGTCTTCTCCATTCACCTGTATGTTCATCTTTCTTTGGTCCAGAAATTTTCATATGAACTTTATTCTCAAATACGCGTAATCTCCTTTCCTCCCTTAAAGTAAGGGTCCATGTTTCACATCCATATAATATAACTGGTAGAATAATAGTTTTATATATTTTCAGTTTAACGTGTCTAGATTAATACTGTACATGAAATTCATTATCATGGAATTTCCCATTTGTTAGGACAGTCGTAACACTAGCAGCAGAACAACGTTATTACTGCCATCTGGTAGCGTATCTGGAAGTAAATTTAATACTTTACAAAGTTAAAATGAATATTATTTTAAATGTTCTATCTAAGCGCAACATTTATCGAAGTGCTAATGATTCTGTACGACAATAATAAACTGCTAAAAAAGGTTTGTTGATAATAGATACATATGAGTGGTAGCTACTTTCCTCAACTGGTCGAGTTATAACAAGAAAAAAAAATTCAGAAAAACATGTTTTGCCTCAATTGAAGCGATGTCCGGCCTGCAGTCAGTAATAAATTCTGATTCTAGCTACTAAAATTATGTTTTATGTACTTCCACCTACGTATGTGTTATTTTGCTAGCATTTCTGCCACCAAAAATCTATATTTTTATTACTTCTCTTTTCTTGTTATGTATTCCCAATATGCGCGTGTAATATATTAGCTAAAAACAGACGTGACTGAGAAAATAAATCATGAAGTATTTTCTTAAAACTTGTAGTAAAAGTCAGTAACTTGTTTTATTGCTTTGGTTCGTGTTACTAGACATGAGACAGAAAATAAACACATGTCAAAACACAAAGCACTAAAATCTATATTTATGATGTGGGAAAGGACCTCTTGTAGCAAAAATTAAAAATGAATGTTTAATAACTTCTTTCTACGCACTGTTTCTGCATCGGTAAGTAATGGCAACACTGCTATATCACAAAAATGTATTTAGATTAATTTTGAATATTATGAACTAAATTTATAGTCTCCTGTCAAATCAACTATACGTTGCAAAATTCTTTAAATATATCGCACTTCATCTGCAGCACCATTTCTGGATATCTCTCTCATCTGATCGATTTAGATTCTCTTGATATCAACTATTGATTGATATCGAAAGTCTCGTAGAGGTTATTCAATTATTATGAATAAGTCATAGTCACAAGGACTCATGTCCGGTAAATTTGTTGGTTGTTAGAGTACTTCCTAATTCCACCTTCTAAACAAATTATACTGAACATCTTTTTTAGGGCTGTATTACTTACTAAACATGAGAAACAGTGAATTTATTCACAAAATACTGTTATTTTCGAGACTTTCGGTATGACGTATTTATATAATAAAGACTGATCAACAACATACTACAACATTCCAATGGAAACTATTAGGATCGCTGATTTTCAACAGTGTTTCTTTTACTTGCCGAGTGCCCCAGGATTAACAAGATCGGGGAATAATTAATAAATCAAAATGCATTCTTTTCAAAATTAAGTACATTTCAAGTTTCTACCTAAAAAGTAAAATGAGTTACCATGCCGAGCATGTTTGAAAAATAAAATAAAATTTTCAATACTCTTTTCATAACAGTACTTTTTTTAATCAACGCCTTTTACGCAACAAACTCACTCAGATGTGGGATGGAAAAACTCCAGCCCTCCAGCAGATGCTTTAAGCCCTGAGTCCCGAATCCGAAAATGAGTCAACATACTGTTTATGCCATTTTAAAAATTCTGACGATATATATATATTTAGTAATTCTGCCCGAGGGCAGGTCTTTCACTGCAATCATAGCATTTTCATGCTATGCTTTGCAGCTTTACTAGGGAATTGTAGGTGTGGTAGCTTCCTGTTGCTTTCCACACCGGTGAAGGACGAAAGATGATAATGATAAGGCTGATGATGATGTCCATATGATTTCGGGAACCGTTTGGGCCTTAAAGTTTTCCTGACATTTGTCTTACAGGTGAGGAAAAACCCAGATAAAATCCTCACCCAGAAAAAACTGCCCCGACCGGGGATCGAACCCGGGCCCGCAGCACGCTAGCGGTGGACTATATATTGGCCAAAATATATATCCATCCATCCATCCATTGTAATTCTGCCCGACGGCAGGTCTTTCACTGCAATCATAGCATTTTTATGCTATGCTTTGCAACTTTACTAGGGAATTATAGGTGTGGTAGCTTCCCGTTGCTTTCCACAAAATATATATAAAGAAAAATAAATGTTTGTGCTAGGATTGTCTCGATGGCGTTAATCGGTAGCGCATTGAAGTATCAATTCAAAGGTCTGGGTTCAAATTCCATTTCAGGCATTATTTTTCTTTTCATTCATATTAGGCCTGCATTGTTCAATATCAAAAATTTACTTATAGCATCTAAATAAAGAAAGGTCAATGCTATAAAGTAAAAATTGTCTTTAATTTGCTTACTTGATATAGTGGCCACTGTAGGGCCGTGATACTGAGTTCTCGTTACCTCTCGTAATAGAGAATAGGCCTATATATTGCCTATAAAGAAAAATAAATGTTTGTGTTAGGATTGTCTGGATGGCGTAATCGGTAGCGCACTGAAGTATCAATTCAGAGGTGTCATATATATGACATGATAAGAAAAATAAATGTCTGGACGGGGGATTTGAACCTTGATCCCTGTGTTGCTACGCCAGCGCGCTATCCATTACACCACCGGGCAAATCTAATACAAACATTTATCTTCCTTATGTATACCGGTATATATATATATATATATATATATATATATATATTCTCCATTATTACGAGATGTAGCGAGAACTCGATCTTCACTGCCATCTGGTAGCTAGTTACTATAACAAGTAAGCAAAAGTAAAGAGAATATATATATATATATATATATATATATATATATTTTTTTACTTTATTGGCAGACCTAAGATAACATGGAAACGAACTGTTCTCATAGAAATTAAATAAATAATAGTTTTAAAAAACTAAAACAACACGCTTTATTAGAAAACCGAACTCAAAAATGAAAAATAATTTTAATTTCCATCACGCTTGGGATAAATTTAAAGTGGTCAACAAAAAATCTTCTCCAACACATATAGAATAAAACTAGAATTATCAACAAAAAGAAAATAATTTTACCATCAAAAGCGTGGGGTGCTCTATATCAATTAATATATTTGATAATAAACAGATATTGGTAAAAGTAAAGTCTCTAAGAAGAACATGTAAAAATCATAAAAGGCACCCCACGCTTTTGATGGTAAAATTATTTTCTTTTTGTTGATAATTCTAGTTTTATTCTATATGTGTTGGAGAAGATTTTTTTGTTGACCACTTTAAATTTATCCCAAGCGTGTTGGAAATTAAAATTATTTTTCATTTTTGAGTTCGGTTTTCTAATAAAGCGTGTTGTTTTAGTTTTTTAAAACTATTATTTATTTTTTTAGTTTTAATATTTTACAGAATAAAATAAGAATGTAAATATATTTAAATTCCATACTATTGCAGTATGAGCTAAAATTATTACTCTTCTAAAAAAAAAATCCTCCCCAGCCGGATTCGAACCAGAGACCTATGGATTACTGAAACTATATACCACTAGTTCACCGCTCTACCAACTGAGCTCTGACAACGATTGACTAAAAAGTCGACAAGTTCGTAACCTATTATACCAGTTTTAATGTTTTTGATTTTCTGATGATTCTGGCCAGAAATTTAGAAATAAAATATGAAATTATTATAGTGTCACGGGTCCTTTACAAGTATACAAAGTTGCAAGTCGATCCAATGCTTCTAAGTGGGTGAAAATCGTGTTCAAAGATTCCGTTACATAAATACAAAAACCCTTTTTTTTTATTTTATGATGATTCTGGCCAGGATTTTAGAAAATAAATATGAAATTATTGTATTGTCACGGGTTCTTTACAAGTGTACAATGTTTCAAGTCGGTCCAATGTCTCTAAGTGGGTGAAAATCGGGTTCAAAAATTCCGTTACATAAATACAAAAACACTTTTTTTGATTTTCTGATGATTCTGGCCAGGATTTTAGAAAATGAATATGAAATTATGTATTGTCACGGGTCCTTTACAAGTATACAAAGTTTCAAGTCTAGCCTATGTTTCTAAGTGGGTGAAAATCGGGTTAAAAAAATTCCGTTACATAAATACAAAAACACTTTTTTTGATTTTCTGATGATTCTGGCCAGAATTTTAGAAAATAAATATGAAATTATTGTATGTCACGGATCCTTTACAAGTATACAAAATTTCAAGTCGATCCAATTATTTTAAGTGGGTGAAAAAACGCGATGAAAGATTCAGTTACGTAGATAGATAGATAGATAGATAGATAGATAGATAGATAGATAGATAGATAGATAGATAGATAGATACAGGTCAAGCTAATATAAAGCGTGTAAAAAAGATGAGGAAGACTTGGAATGAAATCAAGAAGCTAGCCATGAATAGAGTCAGATGAAGAAGTTTTCTGAGAGCCCTATGTTCCACGCAGCAATGATGGGAATTTTGTTTGACTGATATAGGTAAATCAAAAGATCTGATTTTGGAAGATGGACATGGAAAAATAAAAGCATGTGACGAATATGTATATTCGGAGACAAAAAATAATACAGATGAACTTATGATGCTGGAATTAATGAGTGGTTAAATGAGGACAAACCTGCAATATCAAAATTAAATGGTGTTTTATGGGATAAGAATTTAAGTACTAAAACAAAAACAAACATTTTAATACAATAATAAACACACAGAGCAGAAACACGGAATTAAAATCTAGAACAACTAGTAAATTAAATTATGAATAAATGAATTTTTGGAGACGTTCAGTTGGAATTCCTAGAAGAGATAAAATAAGAAACAGTGTAATTAAACAAAATATGTATATTGAAACTTCAATTTTGGATTTCATAAAAAAACATACAATTAAAATATGGTAAAAAGATGATCGAAGACAGATTCCCAATAAGAATATTACAATGGGCGCCACTTGAAAGAAAAAGAAGAAGAAGGGCACGACAAAAAAAAGTGGATTGATGGTGTTTCGAGCAGCACAAATTGCCTAGGAAATGTCTGAACTATCAACCAAGAGGAGCAAAAAGAGATCGGGGTCGCCCACGAAGGAGATGGACACAGCATCTATAATACTTGGAGCCGAAACGAACCAAAAGAGGTTTAATCCTTATAAGAAGAAGACTAAGGAAAATGATTGGACCATAGAGATTGGAATGATTGAGAGATGTAGAGGAGAATGACAGTAAATTAATTGGGCACAGGAAAGAGTTGTCAAACATTGTTAAACCTGCTAAGTAAATAAATGTATATGAAACTTTTAACATAAATTAAAATTAAGATTTAGCGAATGTTTACTCAACATTCTTTACATAGCAAACACAGATAGGCCTATATAGCTACATTTTCACAAAAAAGAGTTCAGAGGCTAACTTATTTATACGCCTACATTTTTTACGCGATCAGTGAAGAATATTTGCCCTAATTGTTTAAACATTTCACGAAACAATTAAATTAGGTTAGGTAGTTAGTCACATGAAAACCAATAAATAGTAGAAAACCTGGTAGACAAAAAAAAAATCGGGATAGGAAGAGCGAATGAGATTATGGAAGAGAGACGATTAAAGTGGAATACAGAATGATAGAAGGCTTTGTTTTAGAAGTTAAGTTGCTAAATACGGAAACAGCTGCAAAAGTCATTATATAGGCCTACCTGTAGTCACAGAAAATATGCCTATGTATAAAAATACTTATATTCAGGAGATATTTTTTTTAACCAAATCATTAGAAAATACCAAAAAACAAACATCTTTATAACTTGAAAAGTATTCTACCTGTAGTCACAGAAAATATGCCTATGTATAAAAATACTTATATTCAGGAGATATTTTTTTAACCAAATCATTAGAAAATACCAAAAAACAAACATCTTTATAACTTGAAAAGTATTCTACCTGTAGTCACAGAAAATATGCCTATGTATAAAAATACTTATATTCAGGAGATATTTTTTTTAACCAAATCATTAGAAAATACCAAAAAACAAACATCTTTATAACTTGAAAAGTATTCTACCTGTAGTCACAGAAAATATGCCTATGTATAAAAATACTTATATTCAGGAGATATTTTTTTTAACCAAATCATTAGAAAATACCAAAAAACAAACATCTTTATAACTTGAAAAGTATTAGAGTCCTATTTTACGAACTTCACAGTTCACTTAACCATTTTTTGCCATTATTCAACTTAACGTAATTCATATGATTACATTATTATTTATTCATTCGTGCTTAAACATAATAATAATAATAATTATTATTATTATTATTGTTATTATTATTTTTATTATGATTATCATCATCATCCAGGGATTAAGCCTGTTGGCTCGTTCCGGTTTCATGAAAGCTAGAATTGTTAAAATTGATTATTATTATTATTATTATTATTATTATTATTATTATTATTATTATTATTATTATTACCAAGAAGAATGTATAATTATAAACCAAAAGGGAGAAGAATGTTGGGAAGACCATTGAAGAGATGGAAGGACCAATTCGACCTATAATGAGATCGGAACAGGCCATTGGGCTTAATCCTTGTTGTTGATGATGATGATGATGATGATTATTATTATTATTATTATTATTATTATTATTATTATTATTATTATTATTATTATTATTATTATTATTATTATTATTATTATTATTATTATTATATGGATTGGATGGAGAGAGACGAGTGGAGAAGAAAAATAAAACTTTAGGCACAGAAAGATGTGTAAACATTAAAACTCTGTATATAAATAAATTATTATCATTATTATTATTTGTTTGTTTGGTTATTTATTTATTGTAATATTATGCGTTGGGTTTGTTTTGTAATTTGCATTATTATTTTGGATGAGTGTACTTTTGATACTGCAGCGCCACAATTCAGCAACTGCTCCCATATTGCTTAGTTAGTTGAGCTGTCACTAGATGGCGAAGGTTCACCAAGTCTTCATTTTATCCGATAAAACGTAATACTACCTCTTCAACACTGATGATTCCTTGTTAGAAATCTCAAGATGTTTGGTTCCTCCACCACATTACTTGCGTCGTCGTCATTTTGTTCAGTCTCCCTCACCCGTTTTCCCCGATCTGAGAAAAAAATTATAGATTATGTGAGTGAGATCTTCTAAAAAGGAGAAAATCAACAAATAAGTAATTTCTATGTGGTTTACATATAAATAAATCCGTTTGGCTCGATTTAAATTCAATATTTTGCTTAAGGATTAGAATAAAGATTATTTTTAAACCAAAGAAAGGTTAACCGACAGGTTAAAATCAGAAAACTACGTAACAGTAAGCTTTTTATGGTTTATGCTAAACCAAATGTAACTAACTCTCGGGCATAATCGAACCCTTCCATACCTCTCTTTTATTCCCAATTCGTGCCACATGTCCTGCCCATCTCACTCTTCGAGACTTAACTGTTCTTATATTACGTATAAATATCTGATTTCTTATAAAGATCATGTAGCTCACTTAATAAGAATCTATTTCATTTTATTAATATTCCTTATTTAACATTTTAGTGTTAAAATAGTCTTTTAAAATATTGCACGAACTTTCCGTCTCTTTGGACAAACGTTCCCGTTCCGGACGTCAATTATTGACAGGAAGTAAATTAAACTCTTGTAGTATTGCTCTTCAACTAGACCTATATTATTTATCCACAAAGTAACTATAACTCTGAAAATGAATGGCAAATGGGGCAAGAGTGAACATTCTCAGCAAGCTACTAATGGATAATTAATACTGCTTTTAAGAATAACAATCGACCTCTAGTTCCGAAGGTCGAGAGTTCAAACCCGGCCGGCATCAATGGATTTTTAGGATGGAAAAATACAAGGCATAAGTCCTCCGTGAGGGACTTTAAACCATATTTTCCGAGACTGAAGATTGTCTGGCTCGAAAAAATGTTAAGCTTTGTTTAATTAGCACCACTGAGCAAAATTCAATCTTTCTCATCCAAATATCGTAATTACCTACTAGATGTAGGAGGTTAAGGTTCCCATCTTTCTAGACAATCAATGCTAGATGTGAGCCGGATTGTCGGCTCTGCATGACTGCCGCCTTTATCTCAAGAATAAGCATCAAATACTAATTTCTGTTGGAGGCTGAGTCGACCTAAAGGTCGTGATGTCGCTAGAAAATTTAGGCCACCGGGACTTTCATTATCGCGGTAAACTTATCATTTTTATTACTGATTTGAGGGAAGTAGATTATACAGGGGGTGGTTGGAAAACATTGGCTCAGGATAGGGATTTATGTATAGCTTATGTCGACATTCTAGGAGATCATCAATGTGCATTTAGAAGAAACAGGTCTACAACAGATCAGATTTTTAGTATAAGACAGATTTTAGAAAAGAAATGGGAATATAATGGCACTGTACATCAACTATATGTAGACTTCAAAAAAGCATATGATTCAATTAAGAGGGAGAAGTTATATAGTATCCTGCTGGAGTTCGGAATTCCTAAAAAGTTAGTTAGACTTATACGAATGTGTCTAAATGGCTCAAATAGTAGGGTGCGTGTAGGCAAACAGTTTTCAGACACTTTTGAAATCCAGAATGGGTTGAAGCAAGGAGATGCACTATCTCCTCTACTATTTAATTTTGTACTAGAGCATGCCATTAAATCTTTAGAGAATGAGGAAGGCTTACAACTGAATGGTATTAATAAGCTGTTAGTTTATGCTGATGATGTAGTACTATTGGCCGATAGCGAGGAGATACTAAAGGCCAACACGCACACACTATTGAGTAACACTAAGAAATTAGGACTGGAAGTAAATATCAGTAAAACTAAATATATGGTCACAGGTAGAAATTCAGTATATAATGGAAATGGACAGCTAATGACAAATGAGGGAAATTTTGAGGAAGTGGCTGAATTCAAATACCTAGGAACAATAATCACAAATAGGAATGAGACGCACAAAGAAATTAAACATAGGCTCAATTCTGGAAATGCATGCTATTATGCATTGCAGAGACTTTTGATGTCCCAACTCCTTTCAAAAAACATTAAGCTGAAAATATATAAAACTATTATTCTACCAGTTATATTATATGGGTGCGAAACATGACTCTTACTTTAAGGGAGGAAAGGAGATTACGAGTATTTGAGAATAAAGTTCTTAGGAAAATTTTTGGACCAAAGAGAGATGAACAGACAGGTGAATGGAGAAGACTACATAACAATGAACTACATGGTCTTTATAGGAAGCCAGATATAATAAGAACAGTTAAGTCTCGTAGACTGCGATGGGCAGGACATGTTGCACGTATGGGGAATGAAAGACGTGCATGGAAGCTTCTTGTAGGAAAGCCAGAGGGAAAACGCCCAGTTGGTAGACCAAGAATGAGGTGGGAGAACAACATTAACTTTGATTTGAGGGAAGTAGATTATACAGGGAATGATTGGAAAGCATTAGCTCAGGATAGGGATGTATGGAGAGCTTATGTCCGTGCGGCCATGAACCTACGGGTTCGATAGTGCCAGTGAGTAAGTAAGTAAGTTATGTCCGCGCGGCCATGAACCTATGGGTTCGATAGTGCCAGTGAGTTAGTTATGGTATTACTATTATTTTTTTTTTATTTTATATACAGAATTTTAATGTCTACACATCTTTCTGTGCCTAAAGTTTTATTTTTCTTCTCCACTCGCCTCTCTCCATTAACTCCATGTCTCCAGTCCTCTTGCTCCCATTCCAGTTCTTATTTCCTGCATCCACTAGTTTCGACGTCTTCCTCTCCTCCTTCTTCCAGGTGGACACCATTCCAATGTTTTCCTGTGTAATCTTTCTTCTTGCTTTCGTCGTACGTACTCATATCAATTTAATTGCTTATACCGTATATAATCTACTATTGAATAACCAATATTCATTTTTTCTCTTATGACAGTATTTCTTATTTTGTCTAATTTTGAAAATCTTACTGCTCTCCTCAAGAAATCCATTTCCATCGACATAAGTTTCTGTTCTTAAGTTTTTGTTGAATTTCCAAACTTCAGCTCCATATGTGACAGTATTTCTCACTATTGAATTATGTATTTGTAACTTATTTTTCCTGGTATTATTATTATTATTATTATTATTATTATTATTATTATTATTATTATTATTATTTTCTTATTATTTGCAATTGCACTATACAAAACGTTTACTTTCATATGATAGGGGCCCTATTGTTTAGACATACGACAATGCGTTTTCCCATCTTTACTATCTTTTTAATTCATCAAAGTTTGCGTGCTTTTTTAATGAACTGGAAGGACCCACCGCAAAGAGTCTGGTTTCCCATTAAATAGTCTCTTTGTAAACTTTATTTTACCGTGAAATATATTTAAAGGCAGGACATATAATTTAACCGATTAAATAGAATATTAAAGTCATTATTGTAGATTAAGCTTACACGAGGATTGTTCAGCAGATGTTTGGATAACAGTTAAGAGTTAATTAGCGGAAAGAATATGGGCGGGGGTGGTGACCCTTCCCCCCAATTTGTAGGTCGAATGAACCGTTCCGTAAATGTCCATGTTCTTGCAACGCAGAATCGCTTTCAAGTTCCAGAATAAAAGCACCATGTTGATAACTTAGGTTTTTTTTTTGCAAGACATGCTATAATACACTAATTTGAGTTACATGTGACATAAGTTAGGCTAGGATTTTTATGTAATATTGAAATGCAAAATATATGCACATATGTCTTCTTCTTCTTCTTCTTCTTCCTTTCAAGTGATATATCTAGGGGTCTGTTACGATCTCAATCCAACGTTTGAAGAGTCTGCCCAAAGATCTCTTGCCTGGTAATTTAAGATTTGACGTGGTATTCTTGTTCTGTTCATTCTTCTTACATGAAATTTCCAGTTGTTTCTATATTTTTGAACATATTCCATGATTGATTCTGTTTGTCATTCTTTGAGAATCTCAGAATCCCTTTTATGGTCTGTTCTTGAGTAACCTGCAGTACGTCTCATGAATTCCATTTCTGCCGTAGTTAGTTTTTGCTCATCTACGGTACATTGTGCGAATTGTCCAGGCCTCATTCCTGTAACATATATGGGTCTGGCTAGTGTTTTATAAATTTTAGTTCGTGTGTGTTGCTGTACTTTGTTTGGCTTGAAAATATTATTTATAATTCATGTTACCCTGTTAAATTGTATAATTTTTTTGACCAAAATCTTTTTTTCTCTTCGTATGTAACTTGGTATCCGAGGTAGTAAAATGTGTTAGTTTGTTCTAATATTTTATTATTAATACTAATTTTACTGCGAACTGGGTATTTTTCCTAGGAAAGCCACGTCTTCAGTGGCAACCTCATCACTGGACTTGCTCACTTCAAGTCAGTAACCTGTTGTGAATACTTATCTTTTACTGAAAAGTCTCAAAGAAAAATGCACATACGTAATGTTATTAAATGAAATATGTAGGCTTAATAGTAGATAAAATTTTCTTAACATGTTATATTAAATACAATAAATTTTAATTTTATTTAAATTGTATATTAAACATTCAGTTTGAGATAGGGCCAATATAAAAACGGAGGAAGATTTATGCAAAATATGTCATTGTTATGATGTCATGTTTCTACTACAGAGTATCTTGTATACGCTTTTTGAAACGTTATTTATCAGCAACGAAATGATACAGAAATATATATTTTTTTTTTGTTGTGTTCTATTCCTTAAACTTCCTTAAGTCCGTACGTATTCAAAATGTCTGCTTTCTGCTACAATAGAGAGACATACCGTCTGGATTGTTTCTAATGAAATATCATCGATGGCATGTTCAATCTCATCTCTCAGTTCCTCCAGTGTTTGTGATTTAGTGTCGTACACCGTGTTCTTTAAAGTTTCCCAAAGCAAGACGGTTTAAATCGGGAGATCGAGGCGGGAACTCTATAGCACTTCCTCTTTGTTCTATCCATCTCTGATTAAATTTAGGTTCGAGAATTTTTTTCACATCGGTATGAAAGTGAGGTGGAACCCCATCTTTTTGGAAGTAAACCTCATTTTCATTCTCAGAGAGATCATTAAGGCATGGAATTATCACTTCCAACATTTCCAGGTAACTACTTTTATTCATCGAATGATAATTTCACCACCATATTTGTTTATAAACACATTAAGAACGATAAACGTGTTGCTATATTTTTCCAGTTCCTTCTGAATCATTCATAACAAAAATTGTATTTCTGCCTCATTTCCTTGCTGAGAAATAACGTTTCAAAGGGTGTATACATCAATTTGAGACACTCTGTATTTCATTCGTAGAGTGGATCGTTGTGGTTTTAAGACGATCTTGTAATGTGGAACCGTATAATCAAGTCTTCAATGTCTTCCTGTGTCTATCTTTATTTATGCTGTCGAATGGGTGGAATTCTTTCCTTACCCTATCTCAGAAGATTTAGTAGAGCTTGGAAAATCTGTTTGAATGTACCATTAGGTACCCGAGTTCTGGGCTGTTGAACGCATGATGATCATGTGTTTCGTTTATGATGGTTAAAGAATCTGAGAATCAAAAGAATTGATTGAAATAATCAAACTCATGATTCTTTTGAATGAATCGATCAAATTGAATCGCACATTTCCTCTCTAGCACTTGGTAAACGTGATAATCAGTCATCTTTATGGGATATTGGTCTGGATACAAGATACCAGCTTAAAACAATACCGCAGTGCGAATTCTGCAGTGCCTGAAGGAAGTGAAGAAAACAGGCGTGAATTCTACATACATGTGTAAACCATGTGTCTTTTCTCACTCTATTAACTTATATTGATGTAGAAATAAAGCATTTTCTTCGCATAACTGGACAAGCAGCAAATACGAAAACAAACAATGCGTGTTTTCTTATGATACTGTAAAAACAACACAAATTATTCCCTCATGCTACCCTTAATTAAATTGTCATTAAAATAAACTTGTTTAATAACAGCAGTTTGAAAATATTTTGCATGTGGACAAATGTTTATCTTTGAATGAATACACTTCATAATAATTTACATCAACTTGTATAGGCCTACTATATAATTTTCAGGCTCATATAGCTTATATTTGCATACATTATGCGATCAAAGTGGAATGTAGCTACACTAGGATACATTAAAAGTTGTTACATCTGGGTTCACTATAGACTTGTAAATAAGGAAGAAAGATTGGGGCTGTTTATACAGGTAGGACTACTTATAATTTAGTTCAGAGAGCTATAAATAATTAAGATTCTCATTGTTCATCTGTTTCTGAATATTGCAAGGATTACGTGCTAACTTATCATCTAGTCCAGGAGTGGTAACAAACTAGTTAACTCACTGACTCTATCGAACTCGTAAGTTCATGGCCGTGCGGACATACGCTCTCCATACATCCTTATCCCGAGCTAATATTTTTCAGTTACCACCTGCATAATCTACTTCCATCAAACCGTGGTAATTCTCACGCCTCATTCTCGGTCTACCAACTGAGCGTTTCCCCTCTGGTTTTCCTACAAGAAGCTTCCATGCGCCTCTTTCATTTCCATTCGTGCCACATGTTCAGCTAATCGCAGTTTACGAATATTAGCTGTTCTTATTATATCTGGTTTCCTAAAAAGATCATGTAATTCACTGTTAGGTAGTCTTCTCCATTCGTCTGTCTGTTCATCTCTCTTCGGTCCAAAGATTTTCCGAAGAACTTTACTCTCAAATACTCGTAATATTTTCTCCTCCCTTAAAGTAAGAGTCCATGTTTCGAATCCATGCAATATGACTTGGAAAATAACAGTTTTGTATTTTTTCAGTGTAACATTTTTTATAGGAGTTGGGACGACAAGAGTCCCTGTAATGTGTAATAGCATGCATTTCCAGAATTGAGCCTAATGTTTAATTAATTTGTGCATCTCATTCCCATTTGTAATTTACGTTCCTAGATATTCGAATTCAGTCACATCTTCAAAATATCTCTCATTAGGTTTTTAACCGTCCATTTTCATTATATAATGTATCTCTATATGTGGACATATGTTTGGTTTTATTGATACTTATGAGTACTTCCAGTCCCAATTTCTTACTATTATTCAGTAGAGTATAAATAAGTATTAATTATGTTTTCCATGATTAATCTGTTGGCAAAAATTGCAAGGATCTTACTGATCATGTAGGCCAAGGTTGGGAGTTGTAAATAATATATTTTTTTATTCGATTCATCTTTTCGCGAAAATTGTTTTGTTCGTGAATATTGCAGGGATTCTTCATCTTTTTCTTCTTCTTCTGTATCTCCTCGTGACATAAGACTGACTCCTTCCATTTCAACAGTATTTTTATTGCGAATCATGTGACCAACGCCTCGTTTTGGAGGACTTCCCAATGGTCTTACAGTGTCTATTTTCTAATAATGATGATTTTTATGATGATCATCAGATCCTTTTAATATATGGTTTCTACGTCCTGTTTTTTCTCATTCTTACCCGCTTGACTACATCCTATATTCTCAATTTATTTCTGATCTTCTCACTTGTTCTTCAGTTATATAGACCATAGCCAGCTGTGATTTCTACTGTTCTTATATTATAGTGCATGGTATTGTAATATTCCATTCTCGACTTTTTTTGTAAAATCATATTGTTCTTTATATCCCTCCTCACCACACTGTGTATTATTCACTATCTTTCACCGTTTCACTTGCCGGAACTTGGAATTCTCTTCCGCCCTATGTTAGAGCCTGTCAAACTAAAACTTCGTTAAAAAAACTAAAAAAAAACATTCAAGAACAATAACGATATTGTACTCTTAGCAATTAATAACAATTTAATTTATATAGAAAATAAATTTAAGATTAGCAGATAATTTGTTGGTATTTTAAATAATGATAATCAACGTGTTAGTTTATTAAATATAATTATTTTTCTACGTAATTTCTGCCAGAATAAATAAAGTATTATTATTATTATTATTATTATTATTATTATTATTATTATTATTATTTATTATTATTATTATTATTATTATTAATTTTTTCATGTATGTTAGATAGGTACTGTCTACCAAACATTTTAACTTGACTTGCTTGTGTACATTTTATTATTAGTTTCGTTTTTAATTTTAATTTTCATTAACATTATTATGTTATCGATCTTACTCTTATAGATATTGCATTAATGGTCAAATTTTCATTTGGGTTTTAATATTAGAGTTAATTTTGATTGCTTATTCTAATGTAACAACACGCACTCACTATTGAGTAACACTAAGAAATTGGGACTGGAAGTAAATATCAATAAAATTAAATATATGGTCACTCGTAGAAATGCATTATACAATGGAAATGGACAGCTAATGACAAATGAAGGAAATTTTGAGGAAGTGGCTGAATTCAAATACCTAGGAACAATAATCACAAATAGGAATGAGATGCACAAAGAAATTAAACATAGGCTCAATTCTGGAAATGCGTGTTATTATGCATTACAGAGACACTTGACGTCCCAAATCCTTTCGAAAAACGTTAAACTGAAAATATATAAAACTATATTCTACTAGTTATATTATATGATGCGAAACATGGACTCTTACTTTAAGGGAGGAATGGAGATTACGAGTATTTGATAATAAAGTTCTTAGCATTTTTTTTGGATCAAACAGAGATGGACAGGTGAATGGAGAAGACTACATAACAGTGAACTACATGGTCTTTATAGGAAGCCAGATATAATAAGAACAGTTAAGTCTAGTAGACTGCGATGGGCAGGACATGTGGCACGAATGGGGAATGAAAGACTTGCATGGAAGCTTCTTGTAAGAAAACCAGAGGGAAAACGCCCAGTTGGTAGACCAAGAATGAGGTGGGAGAATAATTAGCCGCTGAAGATTGAGAAAACTAGGTATAATGGCTATGAGACTCTGTATGCTGACCACATGCCAAACCATATTGGCTGAATTATTATCCGCCTCTGTAATTAACCCATGTGAATGTGAGGCCTGTAACTGGCTGGTAGGCCTGTTGCGTCGTGGAATATTGATTTTAAGATTTAAGATTTATTTAGCCTGGTGGAGTTAAGGTCATGTGGCCTTCTCTTCCACTCACCAGTACAAACATATATTACATAAGAATATAACAATCTTAATTAACTCTAATATTAAACACTTAGTAAAAATTTGATCAAAAGATAATATCTAATATACATATTACGATCTATAATACAACCAGTTAATATTAGTTAAAATTAAGACTAAAACTAATAATAAAATGTATACAAGCAAGACATATTAAATTGCCCCTGTCTAATGTATATAAAAAACAGGAAAATAATGAGATATAGAAAACTAATTTTATGATTATACAATATTTAAAACAAAACAAATAAAACTATTTGTTATTCTTAATATTATTTACATAAATAATTAAATATATTAATATTGCTAAAAGAATACTATCAGTGAGGTGTATAAGTTAGTTTGTTATTAAATAATTCTTTAGTTTGTTTTTGAAGGATGTTATAGTTTGACAGTCTCTGACATAGGGTGGAAGGGAATTCCATGTTTTGGTAAGTGACACCGTAAAAGATAATGAATAATATACAGTGTGATGAGGCGGGATATAAAGGAATGTGCTGTTGGGATCGAGTGTCAAGATTATGTGTGTCGGATAGTCTGATGAAGCGGCGTGATAAATAATTAGGCGATGATGTGTGAAGTATTTTATAGAGAAGGGTTAGGGAATGGACAGTTCTACGATCTCTTAGACGAAACCACGATAATTGTTCCAGGGACGGTGTAACATGGTCAGATTTGCGAATACCACAAATAAAACGTGCGCAAGAATTATGAACACGTTGAAGTCTTTGAGTGGAAATAATATTTAAGTCTGTAAAAAGAGTGTCACAATAATCAAAATGGGGCATTGCAAGTGTTTCTACTAACATTTTCCTAAGGGCGAATGGCAAACAATTTCGTACACGATTTAATGAATGTATTATTGAGAAGACTGTTTTGCATGTATGGTTTATTTTGTGTATTCCAATTTAAGTTTTTGTCAATAAATACTCCTAGAATTTTTACTGTCTCACTATAAGGGATTTGAACTCCGTTTAGTGACACATGCGAAACTGTGTTTAGGTTAATTGTACATAATAGTCTCTGATGACCCATAATGATTGATTGTGACTTTGTAGGATTTAATTGCAGTCCATATTTAACTGTCCAAGTCATTAGTGAGTCAAGATCCTCGTTAATTTTGGCAACAGCGTCATTTAGTGAATATTTGTCTGTGTGGATGTAGATTTGCATGTCATCTGCAAATAAATTATGTTTGCAATGCTTTAGGGAGTTAGATATGTCATTTATGTAGATTGAAAAAAGCAAAGGTCCAAGTACCGAACCCTGTGGAACCCCAGCTTTACGGAAGGACCAAGAAGAACATAATGTATGATTTCCTATAACAGATTGCTGGCGCTCATGAAGGTAGGAATTGAACCATTTCGTGGCACTATCAGAGAGTAAGGGGGCACGCCGTAGCGTAGTGGTTAAGGCACTGAGCTACAAGCCGGAGGGTCGAGGGTTCAAGTCCCGTTGGGGTCAGGATTTTTAAACTGACCCAAACCCTCTGGCGGCACTATGGCCCTGGGGTCGACTCAGCCTCCAACGGAAATGAGTACCAGACGCTTGTTCTGGGGGTAAAGGCGGCCGTCACGCAGGGCTGACAACCCGGCTGACATAAAGTGCCGATTGTCTAGAAAAAGTGGGAGCCTTAACTTCCTACTACCCCAAGGGCCTCCGGGCCTGTTGTGGGATCACTTTACTATCAGAGAGTAAGAGGTTTTTAAGTTTATGCAACAATAAGTCCAAGTCTACCGTGTCGAATGCTTTACTAAAGTCCAGTAATGTAAGAATGGTAGTTTTCGATTATCAGCAGCTTCGCGTATGTCTTCGCAAATATTTAGTAGAGCAGTATTTGTATTGTGTCCTGTCCTGAAGCCTGACTGAAATTGATCTAGAAGGTTGTAATCATTTAGGTATTCAGTCAGTTGTTTATGGACTAATCGTTCCAGAGCTTTTGAAAGAGTAGGTAAAATGCTAATGGGTCGAAAGTCGTTCGGGGTTGAGGGCGTTTTAACTTTAGGCAGTGGACGTACGAGGGCTTGTTTCCACAATGAGGGATATGTAGAAGTTTGTAGTGAGGAGTTAAAAATATGAGTTATAGTAGGTAGTATAGCTTCGATTATTTTATTCAGTAAAGTAATATTTATACGGTCAGTTCCTTCTGCTTTGGTTTTTATTCGCATGATGGCTTTCTTTACGTCGTAGTCTGTAACATATGAGAAGTGGAAATGTTCTCTGTCAGGTTGATTTGTCAGTGATAATTCATTTACTGTTTGTTCTTTATCCTTTGGAGTAGTAGTTATACCTGTGAAGTGATTATTGAGTGTGTCCAGGGAAACAGGTAATTGGTCTACCTGTGTGTCTTTTCTCCCAATTCCCATTCTATTCAAGTTTTTTCCAGATTTCTGAAGTATTGGTATTTGTTAGGTTGTATAAATGTCTAAGTTTGGCGTTTCTTATAGCTTGATTTGTCTTGTTACGTAACTGTTTATATTGAGTGAGACTTGTGTCTGTTTTGTTGAGTCTATATTTCTTATGTGCTGCGTCTCTATCAGTCATCAAGTTACGAATTGAAAGAGTCATCCAGGGTGCAGGGCGTCGTTTCACGAGTTTAGTTTTTAGTGGGGCATGTCTGTTGTATAATTGTAGTATAAAGTCACTTAGTGTCTCAACTTTTTCATCTACAGAATGCAGCGTCCATATTGAATGCCACGGCATCTGCATATCTTCTTCAATTAGGGTGCAATGTCTATATGTTTTAAGTCTCTATACGTAATAGTCTTTCGAGTCGGTTTAGGGCACTGCAGTGAATATGCTAAGAATATAATATCATGTGCTGATATTCCCGGGGGCTGGCAGTTGCCCGTGAGTAAGTACTCTGTCTGGATTATTAGTTGCAATTAAGTCAAGTAACGTCTCAGAGTGATGAGTGTGATGTGTAGGTCGTAGGGGTAGGAGTGTCATATCACAAGCCTGGAACGTAGCCATCAGTTGTTGTGTATGTCTGTTATCAGTGTCTAGTATATTTATATTAAAGTCGCCCATAACGATAACGTGTTCATATTGTATTCGCGCGTTTTGTAAAGTGGACTCAATTTCAGCGATGGTTTTTATTTTAGGAGGTTGGTATACTACACAGAGAAGACATTTTTTGAAACTGACAAATATTTCTATGAACATAATTTCGGCAGATGGTTCGTTATTAGATAGATACACAATTTTAGGAGTAAGGTCTGTTCTAACGAAGGCTCCAATACCGCCCCCGCGACTGTAAACACGATCGTGTCTAAGAAAAGTATAACCATCCATGTCAATTAAAGAAGAGGTAATGGTGGGATTTAGCCACGTTTCGGATATGAGAAGAGCATAAATATTTAAAGAGAAGAAAATTGTTCTGATTTCATCTATATGTGCAGTAATACTTTGAGCATTGAAATGGGCTACCTGCAAGGAAGTAGGGTATGTGGACAAAGCTATTTCTAAAGCAACATCCTTGAAGTAGTGGGGTCGAGAAGGGGAGTGGGAAGGTTATTGTCCTGTAGCCTGTCAAAGACTGTCAAAGGAAAATCATCATTTAAACGAAAAATGGTCGTAAAATATTTCAACAAACTTACAAACTAAACTTGGTATCACGTCACTAAGAATATCTTAATTTTATGTACTATTAATAAAATGTTTAAAGTGATAACTGTCGGTTATTCACTGGCCGTGTTTGCACTAATTATATTTCTGAGGCCCGGAGAATGATGCATTTGTTATCTCCTTCTTTAACATGGATTGCTCCGTCAATTGTCCACACATTTGTTACACCATATTTGGTGATGCATTCTTTTAATAGCTTATACCTCATTTCAGTTAAGTCTTCCCTAATTGTAACACCACTCCCTTTCAGCTGTTTTTTGTTCTGGAAAACCTCTCTCCTTTTCCGATAGCTTACGAATTTGACGATAACCGGCCATGGCCGGTCCGCCTTTCTCCCCACACGATGACTCCTATCTATATCGCATGTTTCCAATTTAATACCTATTTTAGACGCCACATCGATAGCTATTTTGTCTGTATCCTCAGCGTCCATCTCAGGGATGCCAAAGATACGTAAGCATTGGCGGCGTTGGTACTGTTCAAGGGAATCAGTTTTTCGCACAACAGTTGTTCTAGTTTCATTATTTTAGTATCCCTTTCCTGATGCTTAGCTCGAAGGTTCAAGTGTCAAAATTAACCTAAACCATTACCTCGCGTTGATTATTTTAATTAAACAGTTAAACATAAGTTGAAACAATAAAATATATCAGTCGTTCTCAACATTAAAATTCATTAAAATAATGTAGGCCTTTCAAAACTACTTTTTCCATCTTCAGTTGCTGGATTGTTAGTTCTGAAATACCTACACAATTTTAATGAATTTTAATGATGAGGACGAGGGATATATCAGGTACCAATTGTATTAATTTTAACTTATTACAAAAAACCTCAACGGCGCCGGCGTGGCGCTGCGGTTCAATATGAATTTTGAAAGTAATGACAATCATGGGTTATTTTAAGGAGCACTATACAATTTGGATTTCGTGTAGGTCTACAGGTCTGCACTAGTTGATTTTTTATTGTGCAATAAATAGAGTCCATGATAAGGTCAAGATATGGAACATGCCACTTCGTCAATCAACGCTTTATGATGACTCTGCATTAAAATTATTCATAAGATTGAACTGGACCACTCGCTTACACATATTTATAGTCCGTGTCAATAGCAGTTAACCTCTCAATTGTCGTATATTAGCCTCAGTTTCACTGTTCATCATTGAAGACGAATTCCTTGACATTTTAAAAAATTATTACATGTGTCACATATGTCATACGCGTGTTTACTTAAGAATTTAAGGGATGTCTAATTTATTTCTGGCATTTACGCAGATCAAAAAATTTAATTGAAATTTATTTTTGTATTATATAAGCAAATAATAATAATAATAATAATAATAATAATAATAATAATAATAGTAATAATAATAATAATAATAATAATAATAGTAATAATAATAGTAATAATAATAATAGTAATAAGGTCCTTTATACCAAATCGTTTGTCCTTAATTCTACGCTGAGGTCGTCTTTGGTTAAGTCCGTCCGAGTTTCCATTGTGAAGAATACGAGTAATATGTTTTCCTCTGATCGCGGTAACAACGCTATGCAGAGTAGACCATTGGTGGGGCTGCCACCTTGAAGCTTTAGGTCCAGCGCCTGGATGTACTAACCCCATCTAGAGGGTTGCCACTTCCGCCAGATCCGCAGTGATGAAGGACTCCTGCGCCGAATCTGCCGTTGAGGACATTGAATAATAAAGCCCATAAACAAACAAAATTAATAAACAATGGCTGTCCCTGTCCTTTTGTATGGGAGTGAATCTTGGATTACCACTACCAAACAAGAAGGTAAAATCCAAGCAGCCGAGATGAAATTTTTAAGAAGAGTAAAAAGCTGCACTAGAATGGACCAGATAAGAAACGAGGATATCCGTGAAGAACTGCAGATCTATTCCATAAAAGAAAATATATTTAACAACAAGATACAGTGGAAAGAACGTGTAGAAAGAATGGAAGAAAGTAGATTACCAAATAAAATCTTCCATTATTTTCCAAGAGAAAGAAGAGATGTCGGACGTCCTCGGAAGAGATGGTCTTAGATCTATTAGTGAAGACGGAACAGGTAACTCTTGCCTAAACCAGGAAGTGAAGAGGAAGAAGATGAAGTAATAAGGTATGTTCGCCAAATAAAAACAAATACACCCATAAGGCAAACTAATAAACTATTTAATCATTTCAGTAGATGCCTGTTCGGCATTGTCAGGTATGCTCTTTTGACCATTAAAATACATCGAACGTTATTTCCTTTCAGTAGAGAGAGGAAGCAAATTATGAGTTTTTATTCATTTTTTCTGCAAACTTCAATTGTGTTGCTTTGATCCTAGTACTTTCATATTTTCACTTTAACATTACTTATAATTTTCTATGTCCTTGAAAGCTTGCTGATCGTCGGCAGAAATTCATTCGTATCCAATAAAAACTACATATATTGTTCTTGCATATCAAATGCAATGCTTCTGAGCCATAAGTTATCGTGTTTTTGACAATTTCTTTATAATCGTTAGTTTTTGTTTTTATTGTGATATCTTAATAACATAATGCCTCACTACAACAACAACAACAATAACAACAATAATAATAATAATAATAAAAGTAATAATAATAATAATAATAATAATACAATTATTAATCAAATTTTAATATTAGAAGATCAGAAGGGGTACATTAGAGGATGTGAAGAGTTTGAGTATTTGTGGGTAAAAGTAGACGAAGACGATAGATAAGAAAGTGACATTAATAAAAGAACAAATAAACGTAGAGCAATATCAATAATAATAAATGATGTACTATGGAATAGACATATAACCAGGAAAAATAAGTTACAAATAGGCCTATGTAATTTAATAGTGAGAAGTACTGTCACATATGGGGTTGAAACATGGAAATTCAACAAAAACTTAGAACGAAAAGTTATGTCGAAAATGGATTTCTTGAGGAGAGCAGCAAGATGTCCAAAATTGGAAAAAAATTAATAAATAAAGTCATTTGAGAAAAAATGAATATTAAATATTTAATAGTAGATGATATAAGATATATGGTATGGGCTTGTACGACGATTACAAGAAGAAAGGTTACCAGGAAAAACACTGGAATAGTGTCCATCTGGAGAAGAAAGAAAGGAAGACCTCAAAACTTACTGATGCAGAAAATAAGAATTGAAATGAGAACGAGAGGACTGGAGGATATGGAGTGGACGGTTAAGGAAAATAAATCTTTAGGCACAGAAAGATGTGTAAGCATTTAAAATCTATATATACATATCCATCCATCCATAGTAATTCTGCCCGAAGGCAGGTCCTTCACTGCAATCATAGCATTTTCATGCTATGCTTGCAGCTTTACTAGGGAATTGTGTAGGTGTGGTAGCTTCCCGTTGCTTTCCACACCGGTGAAAGATGATGGTGATGATGATGATAATGATGATGGCCATATGATTTCGGGGACCGTTTGGGCCTTAAAGTTTTCCTGACATTTGTCTTACAGGTGAGGAAAAACCCCGATAAAAACCTCACCCAGAAAAACTGCCCCGACCGGGGATCGAACCCAGGCCCGCTGCGTGACAAGGCAGCACGCTACCGCGAGACCACAGCGGTGGACATATATATAAATAAAATTATTAGCTTATTAATTAGGGCAGGGATTTTAATACACAATAAAATACAGAATAATGCACTATAAAAATGCAATAATGCACTAACAATTACAAAAATACACTAAAATTAAAAACAATGCAATATGATATTTATAAAATTTACATTTGCAGGTAAATATAAGATGTTCACTTTTTTAGTCCTGCATTGCAATGTACAACAAACAACTGCTGTAGATTTTCGAAGGAGAATTTTTTTTTTCTTCTCTTAATAATGACTTGTACATTGTACATCGAGAAACTCCTTTCCATTTCTAGCGATACTAAAGGTGAATATTCAAAATAAATAATATCACTGCATTGTAAGTCCTACATAATAATTTTCACCTGACAGAACATCAGCTATTGATGACAGCATATCAAATATTTTATATTTACTCAAAATCATTATAATTTTCTTCAATACATCCATTCCCATTTCCCCACCCACGTTTCCTAGATCATTTACTACAGTTTCACTAGGTTCCTTTGCTCCACTAATTGAAGACCTAATTTCTATAAACGAGTCATATGTACAGTTAGTTGGAATGTGGTAAGGCAGAACCTCTTCATAAAATGTAAGTTCAAGTCAGTTTGTATACTGGTAGAGACAGTAAAACCAAATTATTTTAAAAAATGCACATTTCCTCGAAAAAATGCATAAAACTGCCAAAACGTATGTTACATTTATTGAAATAAGCACTAGTATGCTATAAAATTCACAAAAAATGCAATATGCCAAAAAAATGCATATAAATGCAACCACAAAGTTGCCTGTTTAAGATCCTTTTCCACCAAAACTCATTTACAACTAACTGAGCATTGTATAGGCCTAGTTCTAATAGGAAAAAAATGCAAATGCATCAAAATCCTTGCCCTATTAATAATATTAATATGTAATAGTAATTTACGTAAATTGAAAGGGTATAATGTCCTTTTTTTCGCTCGACTGGTAGAAACCATAGAATGTGAAAAAAGGCAGTTGTGACATGTTGGTTAATCTGTTCCATTGTAACGGGCGAGGGGATGAGAGGAGCGTACAGTAGTCGCAGCTGTGTGAGGTCGTAAAAGTCTAGAGTACTTGAACGCAAATGAAAAGAAGTATGTTGCTTGCACTATGCATGGCATTCTATACATATAGTTGAAACGCGAGAGATGAGAAGGGGAGATGCTTTTTTCTTCTTCTGTATGATGGACATGCGGATAAACATTCTATTTTGAAGAGTCCAGCAGCTCTGCAACATGTCCGTCAGCTACTCAAGAGAGATTCGCAGTAACGCTGTCTCAAGGAGGCTAGCAAATTGAACTCTGTTATCTTGCTTTATTTTTAAATTCAATAAACGTATCCATATCAGAATGCCAGAAAATGATGGAAAACAAATTTTACTGACCCGTCTGAGGTGTAACGGTTAGTGTGTCTGAAATCCCAGGGGTTCCAATTCGATTCCCGACAGTAATTAAGATTTTTTCTTTCAGATTAGGACAGTCACCGGCAAGGTTTGTTTTATCGAGCTGTATTCCTCTTGACGACTCCTGATTGTCTCTTGTGATGGGTCAGTGGCATGTATTATTATTGATTGCAGAACAAAAAATATGGCATGTGAAAGACTGTACTGAAGAAGACAAATCTGACCACAATTGGAATATGCCTTTTAACACAGAGGACATATAAAATTATTTTGTAAAACATCTACATACTACAATGACGTAACAACACAACGTTGGGCCTTAGCCTCTCCTATTATTGGAAGTTACTAAACCAAGTTAACTTCGTTATGCTTATTTCCTACAGATGTCATGAGTTGTATGCGGTCAACGTACCTAACATCTAGCAGGCAACTAAGGTATAAATTATAATAAAATTCATATAAAATTCCGTTTACATGAATAGTCATAAGATAAAAATTAAAATATGTACCTGTTGGCAGGTGTCGTCCTCAACTGTGTTAAAATACTTAGTAGCAACTACTAACGACACTTGAAGTCTACAACGTTCTAAACATCATCATCTAGCAGCACACTCGTCCTGCTGATGATGTAAGTTAACTTCCGAAAGGCCTCCAGATAACATTTTAAATATAATATTTTAACACAGTTGAGGACGACGGCATCTGCCAACAGGTATATATTTTAATTTTTATATTTTAATTAATGTATTACTAGGATGAAAAAGGTCGGTAAACTTTGCTTAGAGGTATCTTTATTCAGACTTAAGGATATTTTACGAGCCCCAAAATCTTCAGAGTCGGGACCCACGGCTTATAAAGCCCCCCCCCGAAGAGTTGCTCCTTCAATTTTTCGATCCTAAAAAAATCAATCGATCCCGACCGGATATGAACCCGCGATCCTCGGGACCAGAAGCAAGGAACATAACCACTAGTCTACCGCGGCCGACTATGTAAAATATACAATATCCAAAACACTAATGTAAAAATGTAACTTTCTGTTTCCATAGGCATATCTAAATGTCTAAAACAGATAGAATGGTGTTCTTTCTTCCGGTTAATTTTGGAATAAAGATGGTGGGACAGAATTCATAACGACCCTCTCAATGCTTCAAGAGCAACGTATCTGATAATGGTTGACGGTATTTGAATTTTTTTTGCAGAATTCTTTTCATAGTGCCCCATGAACCAACCAAAATACCGATGGCTTCTATATCTCTTTATTTATAAGAATTTTTATATTAAGGGATAGTAGGCTCATCATAGATGATCTTCTTGTCAAGATTAATTTCTTCAGCTTGTCCTCGGTATGATTCAAATCAAAGGATAGGATAGGATCCAAAATGTATCTGACTGGTGCTCCAAGTTTGAATTATTAGTTAGTCCGTTCTTCTTCTTCTTTCTTCTTCTTCCCCATCGCATGAAAGCTGGCAGCTTGTCGCGTCTTCATTCACTACAGGTCCGGGGTATGGTGACATCCTGCCATCGTAGTTGTGGTCTTCCTAATGGCCTTTTCTGCTAAGGTGTCCAGTCACGTACTTTCTTCACTAATCTGCTGTTCTCCATTCTATCTATGTGATCGTTCCAATTTAATCTTCTATCATTTATCCAAAGGTTTATAGGTTCAATTTCACATTCTTCTCTAATAACAGAGCTGCGAATTTTCTCTCTCAGCGATTTTCATACGGTTTTCCTTAAAACTTTCATTTCGGTTGTTACATTGATTTGTTTTGTTTTTTTTTGAGTTTCTGTTCGGCATTCACAATCATATGTTAGAACTGGTCTTATGACAGATTTGTAAATTCTTACTTTTGTATTTATTCTTAAATTTTTATTTTTCCAAACAGTATTGTTTAAACATCCCGATATTTTGTTTGCATTATTTGCTTGATGGAGGATTTCATCTGTTATTCTGTTGCTGCTATTAATTTCTATTCC
This sequence comes from Diploptera punctata, assembly GCA_030220185.1. Classification (NCBI taxonomy): domain Eukaryota; kingdom Metazoa; phylum Arthropoda; class Insecta; order Blattodea; family Blaberidae; genus Diploptera; species Diploptera punctata. The sequence continues at coordinate 1,694,218 of JASPKZ010007261.1, forward strand.
TAAATATTTGAATTTCATGACTTGTTCTATACTTTTCCCTTCTATTTCTAACTTAACACTTCGTGGGTCCTTGGATATTGCCATTGATTTGGTTTTATTTGTTGAGATTTTCATGTGATATTTTGCTGCAATAATTCTAAATTTGTGTAATAGCATTTGTAAATCATCTTCACTTTCTGCAATTAGAACTGTGTCATCAGCATAGTTTATTATTTTAAGCTCTTTGTTACTTATTTTAATTCATTTTCATCCATTATTAGTGTGAACAGTATGGGACTTAATGAGTCTCCTTGTCATATTCCTTGCTGGACTAAAATTTCTTTAGATTTACTATTTCCATATTTGATGGTTGTACTGTTTCCTGAATAAATTTATTTGATGATTGCTATGAGGTTTTTAGATACATTCTTATTTTCTAATATGTTGAGTATGTCATTTAATCTTACCCGATCAAATGCTTTTTCCAGATCCACAAAACATAGGAAGACTGGGATGTTAAATTCGATAGCTTTTTCTGTAGTCTCTTTTAATATAAAAATGGCATCTGTGCATGATCTTCCTTTTCGAAATCCTTATTGTTCATCTAGTAGTGGTAATGTATTCGATAAATGATCTGCTACAATTTTAGTGAAGAGTTTCAGTGTTGTGCATAATAGATTGATGCCTCTGTAGTTTTCTGGTTTGTTTTTATCTCCTTTTTTCCAAATTGGGATTGTAATACTTTTTTTCCAATCATGGGGTATTATCCAACTATTGTCAGTCCGAAAAACGCTATCATTCTCAGCGACCCTATGAATGTCTTCATAGGTGTTATAGCGCCTTAGTTATGGCAGATCTAATCTTCCGTGTCTGCTGTTTCGAAATAGTAAACCATAATTCACATATCCACCATTACAAAGTACCGGTACATGTATAGAATTACAGACTTTTTGACTTACCTTATTACTGCATTAAATTTTCATTTTAGGTGAACTAAACTTATTAGTCCGATTTTGCTAACGAATTCGACCTTACATTGGTTGCTATATGCCGAAAAAAACATTCGCCCGCTAGAACGTTAACACACACACACACACATATATAACGAAAAAAAAAAAGTAATGTCTGATACCGGGATTTCTTGAACCCAGGACCTCTAACTCTATACATTAGTGCGTTACCGACCACGCTATCCACGCATCCCAGAACAAACATTAATTTGTCTTTCTTCATATATAATTCTCAAATAAAAAGAGACAGCGGGAAGCGTCTGCAATGCCATCTTGCGGCTACTATAACAAGAAAACATTTTAATAAGAATAGTTTTTCTTCATAGCAGTAACGCTTTTTTATTTCGATATTACAATTAAATTAAAAATTAGTCCATAGCCATTTATGTATTTTTTTAAAACTCGTGTTAATTATTAACATTGGTTGGAGGACACTCGATGATGAGGAAAATTCTCAAAATGAATGAATGCCAATTAAATTGTTGACATTAAGAAATGAAGGCAAAATATTTCATGAAAGAAAAATTAATGTCTGAACCAGGATATAATGTGTACTAGCTAATACCTGGCGTGCGTTGCTAAATAAATTATAATCACCTGAAATGAAAAGGTTAATTAAATTGTGTGGTACACGCTGAGACGAATCAATTATGATTGCTAGTCAGTTTTTCAATTTCGGATTTCTAATTTCTAATTGTCGGACGTCGCTCATATTTTGATAATACCTATCTCGGTCTATTTTAATAGGATATGCTGAGTTTCGTTGTGAAACATCGAAAATTGTGATCTCTAGAGCGATTTTTAAATGTTCACTCCAGGTGAACTCCTACACTTAATGGCTTTAGAGAGTGCAATTGTGGATCTAAAACATCCAGGGGCCTACTCAAAAACACATAAAATATTTAATCAAAATCGGCCTAGTTTATGCAGTTTTTAATTTCGAATTTCAGGTAAACCTCCACTTCTAATTCTCGGATTTCGCTCATTTTTTTTAATATTAACTAGCTCGGTTTATTTTAAAAGGATATACTAAGTTTCGTTTTGAAACATCGAAAATTGTAATCTCTAGAGCGATTTTTAAATGTTCACTCCAGGTGAACTCCTACACTTAATGGTTTTAGAAGGCCCAATTGAGAATCGAAATCATCCAAGGATCCACTAAACATATACAAAGAATTTCATCGAAATCGATCCAGTCGTTTAGGAGGGGTTCAGTGACATACACACGTACAGAATAATTTTATATAGGGCTATAAAGGTGTCCATGCATCCATAGTAATTCTGCCCGAGGGCAGGTCTTCCACTGCAATTTTAGCATTTTCGTGCTATGCTTTGCAGCTTTACTAGGGAATTATAGGTGTGGTAGCTTCCCGTTGCTTTCCACACCGGTTAAGGATGATGATGATAATGATAAGGATGATGATGATGGCCGGATGATTTTCGGGGACCGTTGGGCTCTAAGCTTCCTGACATTTGTCTTACAGGTGAGGAAAAACCCCGAAAAAACCTCACCCCAGGAGCCTGACCCGACCGGGGATCGAACCCGGACCCTCTGCGTGACAAGGCAGCACGCTACCTCGAGACCACAACGGTGGACCATAAAGATATAGACCTATGTAAAGTTTGTCATTGTTATTTTCGGTGTCTACTAGAAAACAGGATGGGTGAAGATACGTAAAAATAGAAGAAAAAAAATCGGAGATATAGCTTAATTCACACGAAATTCGCTAATATATTACCAGAACTATTTTATGAAATATTCTAGTGAACTTTAATTACTGGTAGATACTGTATTTATCACAATAGATAAATAGAAAATAAAGGGAATACAAAAATGGTCTCCCTCGCGGGTATTGTAGATGTCACCCTCCGGAATATCATGTCGCTACAATATCTTGTGATTCTGAAGGAACTCATCAATCATTTTACAGTATTTATATATACACAATATACGTGAACTACATGGCACGAATGAATGACATGGGAAGGGTCAAGTAGCACGTACTGTACAGGGTGGATCAGAACTCTAACATACTTTTACAGATAATTCAAAGATGTTTTAAGGCACATTTTTATAGAGTAATGTTTTATCGATGTATTAAGAAATCCTTTAGACAGAGATCTGTTCTTTTACGGTACAAAGAGAAATTAAACATTAATTCACTTTCACAGTACCTACCTCAGATGCTGATGATGATAGTGATGATGATGATGATTGGAATTTTATATTCGTTATCTCTCAGAATCCATCTAAATTATGCTTAATGAACACAACCTTATATAATAGGTTTATAACAAATTAAATTCTAGGGATATTTTTTATTATTTTTTTATATTTTGTACTTTCATTATAATACCAATAATGTAATATAATTTTAGGTTTATATTATTATTGTCGCTGTCTTGTACGCAGCGTTTCTGTTTTCGATCCCAGTCGGGAGAAGTTTCCAGGGTGATGTTTTTCTTTTTTTCCACACCTATAAAACTATTGTCAGGAAACGTTAAGGCCCAAACGATCCCCGAATATCATCTGTCCATCAAAATCATCATTATCGCATTCTCCTTGTTTTAGGGTACAAAGGATTTCATGCGAGTAGTATTGTATTTCTCGCTTAATGTTGCTTTGTTTTCGAGAAAGTCTTGGACACTGAGCTGATCACTCATTTGGGTAGGTCCTCCATTGTTTTTCTTGTGTGGAAACAAAAAAAAAAAATGGCGTGTGTGTGTGTGTGATCCACAGTTTTAAAGACTTCTCCCTACGGATCGTGTTACTATGAATGGTCCCTATAAGATGAGATGTTAAGCTGACATGAAGAATAGGCTAATTAAAAATAATTATTACGTCTCTATTATTATTACTTACTTACTAACATACTTATTTACTTACTTACTTACTTACTTACTTACTTACTTACTCACTGGCACTATCGTACCCGTAGGTTCATGGCCGCGCGGACATAAGCTCTCCATACATCCCTATCCTGAGCTAATGTTTTCCAATCATTCCCTGTATAATCTACTTCCCTCAAACCATGGTTCATGTTGTTCTCCCATCTCATTCTTGGTCTACCAACTGGGCGTTTTCCCTCTGGCTTTCCTACAAGAAGCTTCCATGCACGTCTTTCATTCCCCGTACGCGCAACATGTCCTGCCCATCGCAGTCTACGAGACTTAACTTTTCTTATTATATCTGGCTTCCTATAAAGACCTTGTAGTTTATTGTTAAGTAGTCTTCTGCATTCACCTGTCTGCCCACCCCTCTTTAATCCAAAAATTTTCCTAAGAATTTTGTTCTCAAAAACTCGTAATCTCATTTCCTCCCTTAAAGTAAGAGTCCATGTTTCACACCCATATAATATAACTGGTAGAATAATAGTTCTATATATTTTCAGTTTAACGTTTTTTGAAAGGAGTTGGGACATCAAAATTCTCTGCAATGCATAATAGCACGCATTTCCAGAATTGAACCTATGTTTAATTTCTTTGTTCATCTCATTCCTATTTGTGATTATTGTTCCTAGGTATTTGAATTCAGCCACTTCCTCAAAATTTCCCTCATTTGTCATTAGCTGTCCATTTCCATTATATAATGCATTTTTACGTGTGACCATATATTTAGTTTTATTGATATTTACTTCCAGTCCTAATTTCTTAGTGTTACTCAATAGTGTGTGCGTGTTGTCCTTTAGTATCTCTTCGCTATCGGCCAATAGTACTACACTCATCAGCATAAAACTAACAGCTTAATAATACCATTGAGTTGTAGGCCTTCCTCATCCTCTAAAGTTTTGATGGCATACTCTAGTACAAAATTAAATAGTAGAGGAGATAGTGCATCTCCTTGCTTCAACCCATTCTGGATTTCAAAGATGTCCAAAAACTGTTTACCTATACGCACCCTACTCTTTGTGCCATTTATACACATTCGTATAAGTCTAACTAACTTTTTAGGAATTCCGAACTCCAGCAGGATACTTATCCTATAACTTTTCGCTCTTAATTGAATCATATGCTTTTTTGAAGTCTACATATAGTTGATGTACAGTACCATTATATTCCCGTTTCTTTTCTAAAAATCGTCTTATACTAAAAATCTGATCGTTTGTAGACCTGTTTCTTCTAAATGCACATTGATGATCTCCTAGAATGTCATCAATATAGGGAGTAAGTCTGCTTACTAATATATTTGTTAGAATTTTGTACGAAGTTGAAAGTAATGAGATGCTCCTGTAGTTGTTGCAATCAGTTTTATCTCCTTTGTTATAAATTGGTACGATAATCGATTCTTTCCATTCATCTGGAAGAGCTTCTTTTTTCCCAAATCATCGGCCTACTAAGCAACTGGCGTATCTTGTCCATCAATTTTTCTCCCTCTGATTTTATCAGTTCTGCTGAGATCTCATCCGAACCTGATGCTTTATACATCTTCAATTTTTCTATCGCCATTTCAATCTCTAGTCTCTATTATTATTATTACTGTTATTATTATAAGGGTGAAAATGAAGATTGGAGATACTATTTTAGATTATATTAAAACTCAGCAATTAAAATGGTACGGACATGTCCAGCGAATAGAAGAGGATCGGCTGTTTTGGAATACAAACGTGAGGGAAGACGAGGCAGAGGAAGACCTAAAACCTCCTTGAGTCAGGGAGTATGTTTATACATGAAGGAGAAGCATTTACAACCAGGAGATTGGATGGACCGACGAAATTGGCTATTAGGAATCGGACGATGTCAAAGACATTAATCAACCGATGATCTATCTATTATTATTACTTATTATTATTACTATTAATACTATTGTTATTACTTATATTATTATTATTATTATTATTATTATTATTATTATTATTATTATTATTATTATTAAGCATTCGACATTCAATGAGGAAATTTGGTGTAACGGATCAAAACACAGAGGACAGAGAACGATGGAGAACTTTAATTAAGGGAAATTTGTGAACGTGTATTACAAACTGATAATCTAAAGTCCGTAGTCATTTATGTATTTTTTAAAATTCATCTTAATTGTCAACATTGGTTGGAGAAAAACCTCAATGATGAGGAAAATTCTCAATGAATAATAAAATAAATTATTATTATTAAGTTTATTATCTTATCACGGTTCCAAAGAACATGCTACATGTCTAACTCATCAACAACTGAATGCTTTGTAATAAGTCGCCAGAGTATTATTATTAGTATAGATTGTTTCTTATATAAAAACTCTTAAGACATATATACCTGAACAACCTGTGGAAGTTTATTAGATTCATGCGAACTATGACATAAATGGCACGAGAAAGGTGAAGTAGGACTTGTTATTAACTGGCTAGGGTTTCTTCTCAACCCTTGTAACAACCCTTTTACAAAAGAATAGCTAGACTCTATTCTTGATGTTTGCATAAGCACTATGTCGTTAGCAAGTTAGTTTTTATATAACGATCAATCGTTATAAAGACTTACTCGGGAATACGTATGCAAATCAGACTGATGGCTGACATTAGCAAATGCTAGAGTACATGTTGCATCGGTGGAATTTAAAAATAAAATAATGTAAAGAAATTTTAGAAATCAAAGATGTTTCATTGAATCGAATGATAGTTATTGAGACCAATATTCTGGAAGTTCGGTGTTCAAATCCAGTGAAAACCTGTAGATATTATCTGATATCTCTATAATTCATAAAGATTACATTTTATATAATAATTATGATAAGTAACTAACTCATTGTAACTATCGAATTCGTAGGATCATGGCAGCGCGGACACTAGCTGTCCACACATTACTTCTATGAGTTTAATTTTCTCCAATCATCCCCTGTTTGATCCATATTCCGCCTCAAATCATAGTTAATGTTATTCCCCCTCTCATTCTTAGTCAACCAAACGGGCGTTATCCCTCTGGTTTTCGTAAAATAAGCTTCCATGCCCCTCTTCCATTCCCCATTCGAGCCACATGTCCTACCCTTCACAGTCTATGCGACATGTCTATTTTTATTATATCTGGTTTCCATAAAGATCATGTAGCCCGTTGTATGATGATGATTATAATAATAATAATAATAATAATAATAATGATGATTATAATAATAATAATGATGATAATAATAATAATAATAATAATTCTCAACAAGACGTCTCCAGTATGTACAATCTTTGATATGAATTGATGAATTCTTGTTGTCCATTCGTTTAATATCCTTTCACATAATCTTCTCATCTATTTTTAAATCGTTGCCATTTAATTATTATTTTATTTTGACAGATATATGCTTCGGAATTCTGTTAATATGTCCAAATCACACTAGTCTCTGAGGTATAATAAAAATTAACAATGGTTTCATTTTTAATTATTTTATTTGGTTCCATATTACTTGGACGGTATCAACGGAAGTGCTGTACACTACACTTTTCGTGGTGACCGCATACACAAAACTCGAAAGGATTGAGATCAGGTGGTCTTGGAAGCCAAGGTACAGACCCTCCTCGACATATCCATCTTGGATCATATCTCAGCTTTAGATAATTCTTCAGGATCCATCAGTATTTTTATCTGGGTCATTCGTCTCAATTGTTTTCCTTTCGAAAATTATATTAATAATACTGTTGTGATACGAACTAGGATTCTGTGGATGACTTAAGAGTTGCATAATTTATTTACATGAAATTCTTATATGTAGTGATCAAACTGATTCTAAAGATAAAATTAAATATAATAAATTAAGAATGAGAAAATAAAATAGAACATACTTACATAGGCCTATATACGAAATAAACAGGTATACCGGTAAGGGAGTTTGTATTATATAAAACATAATTATTTTAATTACCGTATTAATATTGAAAGACGTAATGTTTTCCAATTTTCTAATATATGAAGATATAAGATTTACTGTGTTTAATGAATGTACAAAATTTACCAAAATAATCTAAGGTAAAGCAGTTCATTGTATATTCCAAAATAAAATTAAGTCTTCACCAGTAGCATTTCCTCGAATTCGTATCGGAATGGTAAACCTACTTCTATATTCAACTGGACGTGCGCGTTTTCTAGTACATTGAGTAGGCTGCATTAACGTTTTCAATAGGAAGAGTTTCATTTTTGAAATTGCTGTTTTATCGTGTCATGATTTAGTATCACAGAAATATTAACAATCACGCATGAACTAGTGTTTCTTCCTATATTCCGATTTAACATTAGTACATATATGCTATGTTGACAATATTCTAATAGGTCAGTATTTTAATAAGAAGTTAATAAAGTAAAAAAAAACTCCTGGCGCGACAGGCCTAGAAGGCCTTTAGCCTACCAGCCGGATGCTGGTCTCATATCCACATGTGTCAATCACAGAGGTAGATGATCATCAGCCATTGTAGGGGTGACATGTGGTCAGCATGCCGAGTTCCCAGCCGTTATAGCTGGTTTTCTCAACCTGGAGCCGCTACTTATTGTAGCTATCCACATGCCTCACGATGTTGGGTGGGCACCGGTCCCATACTGGCCGAAATACCATGAGAAAATTTCTTTCCCCATGGAGACTCGAACCAGCGCAAGTCCCGTAGCTCTGCGCCAAGGCTTCCTACCTTAACCACTCGGCTACGGCGCGGGACAATAAAGTAATACATAAGAAATAATAAATAAGTTGATAAAGTGAATGATAATTAAAATTAAAACTAATAAAACAGTTACACAAAAAAGAACATCTTTATAGGTCTACTATATGTGAAAATAATAGAAGGAAAAAATATTTAATTAATATTTCGTTTATATATAACATGAAAAGTTACAAATTAAAGATAATTTTTACTTTATAGCAGTGACGCTTCTTTATTTCGATGTTATAATTAAATTTTGACATTAAGCAATGCTAGCCTAATATGACATGAAAAATGAAGGATCGTCACTGCTATAAATTAAACATTCTTTTTAATTTGCTAACTTATTATAGTAGCAACTAGAAGGGAGTCACACCAGTGGTAGCGCACTAAGGTATCAATTCAGAAGTCCTTGGTTCAAATCCCGGTTCACGCGTTTATTTTTCTTTTCATACCATATTAGACCTGCATTGCTTAATGTCAAAATTTAATTATGACGTATACAGTAAAACTTGCTCAAAACGGAATCGCATGGGAACAATTTTTTTCCGCATTAGACAAAATTCCGCATTCTAAAAAAAACTAAAACTTATTAATAATCTTAGATTATAGAGTAGGCCCTACTGTATATGTATTTTTTACGTACCTTGGATTAATTGTAATTCCGCTGCCTTTGGAAAGTGGAGTATAGTATGTATGAGCGACTTCGACGGTAACGCACGAAAAAAGAAGTCCAATTTCGTCAGCGTTAAATATGTCTCTTAGGCGCGTATCCTAAAATTAAAGTAACTTATATAGTTTCGGTTTCCGCTCACTAACTATACTTTCGTCCACATCCTTTGATTCTCCGCAAATTTCATTCCACACTACATTGTGTCGTCTTTTAAAACTGTCCAACCAATCTGAAGATGCTTGAAATCGTTATTCCCTAGGAATTTAGCAAGAGCTAGAGCTTCACATTGGAGCATCGGTCCGGAAATTTACCTTCAATCACTTTCACTTTTTTGTTTAATGAGAATGATACATACGTTTTAGCCCTTGGGGTAGTAGGAGGTTAAGGCTCCCACTTTTTCTGAAAAATCGGCACTTGATGTCAGCCGGATTATCAGCCCAGAGTGACGACCGCATTTACCCCCAGAACAAGTGTCTGGTACTCATTTCTGTTGGAGGTTGAGTCGACCTCAGAGTCATAGTGCCGGCAGAAGGTTTTCGTCAGTTTAAAAACACTGACCCCACCAGGCCCTCTTTTAGCCATCTTTATTCCATAAATTCAGAATGCTAACTGTGAAAGATGTCTCAGAACGTAAACTAATTTAAGATTTTACAATGCAATGGTTATTTATAAGACAGGTATCTCTATTTCGCATAACGTGTGTGCAGTGAGGCCAAAATAAAATGCCAGGTACAGATAGAATCTGTAATTCACCCGGCTGCAGGAATAATTCCTTTTTTTTTCTTCTTTTTTTATCTAACAGGAAATTAATGAAGTGGAAACTAATTTATTTCTCTGTCTTTCCGCTTTATTTTTTTTAATGAATTTTGTAGAAATATCCTTCCGTTTCCGCGTTGAATAAATTCCGTTTTATGCAAAATAAATGCACGTAAAACAATATTTTTTTCGCCGGGACCAATACATTTATTCACATTGGACAGATTTTCACATTATTCACGTACCGAATTAAACAAGTTTTACTTATTTATATAAAGTTAAGACATTAGGTTGAAATATTGATAAATCTTAATCCTGTTTTGTAATAGGTTGTGTGATGAGGAGGGTTATAAAACAGGGGTATACAACAATATTTAGGTCGTACATGCCCTTCCCAGAAATGTTGATAATGATAATGAATGATATTGCTATTTCAGTAAATTTACTTGTAAATCTGTAAAGCCTGACACAGATATTCAACTGATAAATAGTTTATTTAAGATTGAACTCAAACGATTTATCGAGTTTTTGCACCATTTGATTCTTATGTAGATTTATCGATTTCGTCATGAAGAACTCTATTACTGGAGCTAGTCACTGGTATTCTACGAATTTGTATGTTGTAAGATTCCGAGGTGGGAATAACTAAGAGGTCTGATACATCTATGTCGGAAGAGGGTTGTGCTGGGGCGTCTTGGAATGCAACATTCCTAACTATATTAGCCTTAGCTTCTGTTGCGATAATGTATTTTAGGATCTCGAACTGTTCGCAAGAAAATACACCAAATTAGTTTTATGGCTACTAATTTTCGTTCTATACAAAATATGCTAAACATTCAATCACTACTTTTTAAAGAAATTGGAAAATTTAAAGCGAAAAATATATCTAAATATTTTTATTTTTTACTTCAATTTTATTTTTTGATAATGAATGATGATCTGCATTTCAAGTGCCCGGCATTAAATAAATTATTTTTCGACGCTTGACCATCTGTGGTCATTTGGAGTCTATAAGTTATAAATATTTTATAAATATATTGAACTAAATAAATATATATATATATATATATATATATATATGTATATACATAGTTCAAGAAATAGTGTTTTTGACGCTTATCTGGGATGTGCTGAGTTCATATCCGGTGCCGACTAACTTGATATTTTTCCTGGGTTTTCCTCAGTCGTTAAGTTAAATAAAACTCGTGGCCCGACAGGCCTAGAAGACCCTGTTACAACGGCTAGGCATCTCGATATCCTGAGTACATATCACTTCTTCACTGACTGGATAATCGTCCATCTCTATGATTAGGCCTAATAATACATGTGGATGTGAAGCCAGCACTGGTGTAAGTCAAGGCTCTTCTAGGCCTTGGGGTTTATTATTTTTTTAGTTCAACTCCTCTTTTTTCTTACATTCTTCTTAAATAATTATTCCTAATCGGAAGAATAATGTACCTCGACCGATCTCTTGGTTATTTCCTTGTTAATCTAAATTCAAGTGCTTGTTTTGGTATCCAGTAGTAACGTGGTCATACTAACTTATTCTATTATCCTCCATTTCATCTTGTATTTTATAAACTTAAAATTTCTCCTACTTTAGATTTATGCATTTCACCTCTTCTGCTATTTCCAATCATGCTTTTTAAAACCATATTTTCTCTTCTTGGAATGTTACTCAAATCCTTTTTTGTTAGGTGTCTATTCTTCGGCCCATTGATTAAAAAACAACAAAATAAGCTGAAATTTCTTTAGCACTGAAAAACAAAGAAGGAAAATTCTAGAATCTTAATAAAAATATATATAGAGTTAATCAATTCTTATTGCAACACCTCCGTAATATTCACATCGTTGTGGTACAGGTTACTGTCTATAACAGCAGAGCGGCGCCAGTTTGATTCTCGGTCAAATTCAATTCCTTGGTTGAGGTTTTTCAGAGCTTTCTTCATTCTGGGAGAATTTCCATAGTAATACATATCCTATAAATGCTGCAGCTATGGTTAAAAATAAGATTAAAACACCTACAGATCATGTATGTTGCCTAAAAATGTACAATTATTGATAACTGCAAATAGAAAATTATGGCAAAGATTTCCTTGAAAACTCATAGGACTTGTAATATAACGGTTTAGGGAAATAAATAAGTAAGACCACTTGTGTCAATTTCGAGATTTCGTCTTCTTATGAATATGTGATAAAGAGTGAGTCAGCTGGAATAATTATCAATAACAAATACGAATATTTCCTAGTATAAGTGACCGAATAACAAGACGGGGATTTTATGTTAGGAAGAGTTTTAAATAAAGGATTAAATGAAACGAGAGAGGTATTCTCCACATATTAGGGAAATTCGACAGTTGAGAATGAAAGCTGAAATTAAAAAAATCAGTCTAGCGGCTGCAACAGCGTAACAGGATAGACAATAGTAGTAGTTCCGGTCACTCATCTTGGAAGCATAGAACCTTTGTGAAAGCACACCATCGGACTTTTTTTTTTCTCCAAGTTCCTGACTTCATTCAAACTTTATCCTTGTTCAGTTTATGTTGTTACATTGCTGGGACATGTAATTTTTGGTCTTTCTCTGTTTTTAGATTATCCCTGTGGATTCTATTCCAGTGCTCTCTTTGGCACACTATCTAGTTATACAAATATAAATAACAATGACGACAGCAAACAACCTCGTCATACTCCACCAAGATAGACAATGCAGCGATTTAATTAAGTAATGAAAGTTATTTTAAGTTAACCAGCAAAATTATACCTTAAATCAGACTAGTTAAAAAATCGATTAGTTTACGCAGTTCCGTGACTTGACTTTTTTAAGGACACGTTTAAATAAATTTGAAATGTATCCCCGATATACCTCGACAGAGGATCATTGAAAGCAGGATGCATTATGTTGAATAGAATTACATTAAAGAAGTTGAAAGCTTAGAGAATTAGAGGTATCAGCTGCCATCCCAAATTCTTCAATAAAGCGATGTTGAATCAGGAGTATGAAAGGGACGGGGACAGGTGGTAGATTTAGTGGCAAAGAAGAAGAATAAGAAGACGATCCTACCGCAACAGAAACACACGCGATTGTACGTATTGTAATCCTGGTCTGGGTGGCAAATCAGAGGAACGGAAAAGTGTCATCTTTTGTAAATCAGTCTATACTCTGTTCAAGACATTTTTTGTAATATGAGGCTTTCAGGCATTCAGAATTCAACATGATTACCATTTTTACAAAGATTTCGAAAAAAGAACATGTCTAATATATAAAAATCAATGTTTGTTTGTTTGTTTGTTCGTATTCTATGCGCGGTCATACTGTTGATCCGAATTTGGTGTTTTTTTGCAAAATGTTCAGGAGATTCCCGGGATTAACATAGGCTATAAGATCGTTGTGATATTCAACCCCTTCACCCCTAAATATCACCCTTTGTAGTGAAAAACGTGAAATAAAGTCCCTTTTTTTTACGCTTAAATGGCTTACGCTGCCTAAACCATAACAAATACACCAAATTAATGTACACAGAATTGAATATCTCACAAAACTCTACAAAAAAGTCCGCGACAGCATATGTTTATCTTTTACGGATAACTCTCAATAACCATTTTTGTCTTTCATTGATGCCAAGTAGATCGGGATAAGTAGATTCCCGAGCAAGCGTGCTCTGCCATACCGTTCATCCGATTGAGATGAGGCTTTTTGAAAAATGTTCAGGAGATTCCGGGGATGAACATAGGCTATAAGAGAGTTATAATACTCAATCACTTCACCCCTAGAAATCACCCTTTGTAGTGAAAAAGGTGATATAAAGTCTCTATTTTGACACTTAAATGGCTTACGCTGCCTAAACCATAACAAATACACCAAATTCCATCCATAGTAATTCTGCCCGAAGGCAGGTCCTTCACTGCAATCATAGCATTGTTCATGCTATGCTTGCAGCTTTACTAGGGAATTGTAGGTGTGGTAGCTTCCCGTTGCTTTCCACACCGGTGAAGGATGATGATAACGATAAGGATGACGATGATGATGGCCATATGATTTCGGGGACCGTTTGGGCCTTAAAGTTTTCCTGACATTTGTCTTACAGGTGAGGAAAAACCCCGATAAAAACCTCACCCAGAAAAACTGCCCCGACGGGGAATCGAACCCGGGCCCGCTGCGTGATAAGGCAGCCCGCTACCTCGAGACCACAGCGGTGGACATACACTAAATTAATATACACATAATAGAATATCTTAAAAAAAACTCTACAAAAAAGTCCGCGACAGCATATGTTTATCTTTTACGGATAACTCACAATAACCATTTTTGTCTTTCATTGATGCCAAGATAAGCAGATTCCCGGGCAAGCATAGCAGCGCACGGCTGGTTGTAAAAACACATTAACATTTATTTAGGAGTAGCAGGGCACGCCGGGTATTAGCTAGTATCTTATATTCAATGCCAGTAGGTTGACATTAGGACTTTTCTGGTACTCTCTCCTAGCTCTGAAGATTTAAAAATATTCAAGGTTACAATTGAAGTGATTAGAAGCTTAGGGGTGCAAGTGCAATATTTGCAGTATTGAGAAAGAACAGATTTAAAGATGAAGTTGTATAAGAAAATCATAGGTAATAGAAAATAACAATCATTCTTTATCTACTCCTAACGCATACACTTATATCTTTTTGCCACAAAATAAAATTATTCTTCAAGAATTAGACTTATTCATACACGAGACTCGTTTCTTGCGAAAAAATCACATATAACTTTGCTTCTACAATCTACAATAGCGTGACAACCAAACGTTGGGCCTAGGTTCTTCTTCTTTAGAACTCACTAGACCATGTTAATTTAATTACGCTTATTTCCCTAAATATGTCATTAATGGTATGCGGTTAACATACCAACCCAATGAAACATCTAGTCTGCAACTAAGTTATTACTAAAATGAAAAAGATCGATAAATTTTTGCTTAGAGGCCTCTTTATTCAGACTTACTTTTTTTTTACGAGCCTGAAAATATTGAGACTCGGGACCCATGAATTGAAGTTTTATCCGGAGGACTTGTTCGTTGGATTTTTACATCCTAGAAAAATCCATCGACCCCGACCAGGTTTGAACCCGCGACATCGGGACTAGAGGCAAGGAGCATAACCACTAGTCCACCGTGGTCGACGCTTTGATCCCAATCGCCTCAATTAAAAACACATGTTTAATTCTGTAATGAATGAAAATAGCTTTTTGAAATGTTATTAAACTATTTCGAAACATATTGACCCCTAAACATATGATAGATTTGATACATTGGCAACTTCAGAATTCTGTAATTAGGCTGATCATGTTGACTTCCGAATGTCTCGTATAGTAATAACTAATTCATTGAATCGCATTAAAAATTGTATACTATCTCACAGCTTACAGGTCTTACAGAAGTATGACCCGTGCGGAGAGGGACTATAAACTATGGATACTTATTTGACAACACAAGGATATGGAGAGGCCTCCAGCATGAGTTTATCAGCTAAATGTCAGGGCTGTTTTCGACACAACAAAACATCAGACGAAACATACCATTCATGCACATAACTAACTCACTGGCACCATTGAACCCGTAGATTCATGGCCGCGCGGACATAAGCTCTCCATACATCCCTATCTTGAGGTAATGTTTTCCTATCATTCCCTGTACAATGTACTTCCCTCAAATCATAGTTAATGTTATTCTACCACTTCATTCTTGGTCTACCAACTGGGCGTTTTCCCTCTGGTTTTCCTACAAAAGCTTCCATGCACGTCTTTCATTCCCTATTCGTGCCACATGTCCTGCCCATCGCAGTCTACAAGACTTAACTGTTCTTATTATATCTGGCTTCCTATAAAGACCATGTAGTTCACTGTTATGTAGTCTTCTCCATTCACCTGTCTGTTCATCTCTCTTTGGTCCAAAAAAAATCCTAAAAACCTTATTCTCAAATACTCGTAATCTCCTTTCCTCCTTAAAGTAAGAGTCCATGTTTCGCATCCATATAATATAACAGGTAGAATAATAGTTTTATATATTTTTCAGTTCAACATTTTTTGAAAGGAGTTGGGAGGTCAAGAGCCCCTGTAATGCATAATGGCACGCATTTCCAGAATACCATTCATACACATATTCATATTAATCACGGCGAATGCGATAATGATTATAATGGCCAGATTATACTTGGGGACCATTTGGGCCTTTTCCTGAAGTTTGTCTTACAGGTGAGGAAAAACCGCAATAAAAACAATCGTCCAGGAAACATGTGTCGACAGGGGATCGAACCAGGGTCCGATGTGTACAAGGCAGCGACTCTCCCCGAGACCACAGCGGGTTTACTATTCGATATTCGATCTAAGGAAAAAGTCAGTAGAAACTCTTGCAACAGCTCATTTCGATTATAAAGTAATATTTTAGTTGCCTACTAGAAGTATTTTGCAGCTATATGATTACCAGCAGTCACTCGTTGACATCTGAAGAAAAATGAGCGTAACTAATGTAGGCTGTTTAAGAAACTCCCGCGTTCCCACGCGGATATATGTGATATATACATACTTGTTTACAAGCTTTGTATTAGCTTGACCTGTATCTGTCTGTCTATGTAACGAATATTTCAACACGATTTTCACCCACTTAGAAGCATTGGATCGACTTGAAACTTTGTATACTTGTAAAGGACCAATGACAATATAATAATTTCATAATATTTTCTAAGATCCTGGCCAGGATCATTAGGACATCAAAAAAAATAAAGACTGGTATAATAGGTTGCGGACTTATCGAGTTTTTAGTCCATCGTTGTAAGAAATTAATATTATATCCTCTGGTAGCTCAGTTGGTAGAGCGGTGGACTGTAGTGGTATATAATTTCAGTAATCCGTAGGTCGCTGGTTCAAATCTGGTCCGGAGGATTTTTTTTAAAGAGTGTTACTTTTAGCTCATACTACAATAGTATCGAATTTAAAGATATTTCCATTTTTATCTTATTCTGTAAAATATTAATGACAATTTTGTAAACTTACCACATTGTAATTTATCCAAAAAATATGAGACGGATACGATTAACTGTAACTATTTATCTATTTTAAAATATTCAAAAATATTATAATAATTTTAGATAATAATAATATTAAAAAATATAATTATATTCGTGCCTAGGCACTAAAAATATCGTTAGCAATTAAATTTTCATGGGATTCCGGTTTATGACAATCAATTAAACTAAATATTAAAAAATAAATAATAGTTAAAAAAACTAAAACAACACGCTTTATTAGAAAACCAAACTAAAAATTAAAAAATAACTTATAGTTTAAAAGAAGCCTAAAATATCACGCTTTATTAGAAAGCCGAACTAAAAAAATGAAAAATAATTTTAATTTCCAACACGCTTGGGTTAAAATTAAAGTGGCCAACAAAAAAATAATCTCCAACATATCTAGAATAAAACTAGAGTTATTTAGAAAAAAAATAATTTTACTATCAAAAGCGTGGGGTGCTTTTTATGGTTTTTACGTTTTAACAATATCTACATCTAAAACAAAAATATTAGCTCTGAAAGGAAAATGTGCAATAAGAACAAAAATAGTGATAAACAATATAACTTAATTATAGACCAAGTTCAGAATTTTAATTATTTGGGATGTCATTTAGGTAATGACAGAAATTTAGATAAACACGCTAAAATACAACCATTCAATTATATATATTGCACAGTTAAACGTACTTTATTGAATAAAACTAGGAATTAAACTATTCTAAAATTTTACAAAGTATTGGCAGTTCCATCTCTTATCTATGGATGTGAAACCTGGACTTTAACAAAGACAGATAGTAAACAAAGAGAGGCTGCAGAAATGAAGATGTTGAGAGCAATAGGAGGATACCAAAGGACCGATAAAAAAAATAAGATATAAGAACAGAACTTAATATATTTAATCTCTGTGAAAGAATAAAATACTATCAAAATGCTTACCTTCAGCACATAATACGAATGAATGAACAGCGCATACCAAGAAGAATGTATAATTATAAACCAAAATGGAGAAGATTGTTGGGATGACCATTGAAGAGATGGAAGGACCAATTCGACCTATAATAAGATCGGAACAGGCCATTGGGCTTAATCCGTGTTGTTGATGATGATTATTATTTATTGAAGAAAAAATACTGAAATGCTTTGGCCACACAAAGAGGATGTCAGATGACAGGATAGGCCTAATTTAAGAAAGAAAAATTAATGTTTGTACCGGGATTTGAGCCCTGGACCTCTAGTTCTACGTACTAGTATACTGTCCAATTACACCATTCAAACGACAATACAAACATTAAAATTTCCTTCAATTTATGAAATTCTCTTTCGTCCGAGGGCTAATAGCTGTCGCTACCATCACACCAACTAAGTTGAAAGAAATGTTAATGTTTGTATCGTCATTTGAATGGTGTAATTGGACAGCACACCAGCACTCTTTCCTAAATTAGATTCTATCCAGAATTGGAAAATTTTAATTCAAATAAAAGCATCGAAAATTTGAAGCTTTACCACTAAAAAGTAATGTATAAATTCTCATAAATAATGTCATGAGTGATTTCCAAATTATCGATCAATTCACGACTCATGAAGTGAGGAGTGAATTTATCTAGAGCATTTTGGAATCAAGGACTATTTAACGAATAAAGTTAAGATGTTTACTCACAAATCATTATTTAAATATAGTTATTTTAAAATATGTATATATTTAATGTAAACGACGATGTTTGAAAACAAATGAGAAACGATTGGTACGCTTCATTTGCTTCTTTTGTTCGTCACTGCAACCAGATCATATTATTTATTGCCAAAGGAACGCAATATTGTAAGAATGCACTCTAGTGGAGCAAAAATGAAACACATCAAACTGTATATTAATTCATTTCTGATGTCCTATGATGTAAATATAAAGTGATCCCACAACAGGCCTCAGGAGGCCTTTGGGGTAGTAGGAGGTTAAGGCTCCCACTTTTTCTAGACAATCGGCACTTTATGTCAGCCGGGTTGTCAGCCCTGCGTGACGGCCGCCTTTACCCCAGAACAAGCGTCTGGTACTCATTTCAGTTAGAGGCTGAGTCGACCCCAGGGCCATAGTGCCGCCAGAGGGTTTTGGGTCAGTTTAAAAATCCTGACCCCAACGGGACTTGAACCCTCGACCCTCCGGCTTGTAGCTCAGTGCCTTAACCACTACGCTACGGCGTGCCCCATGATGTAAATATGACAATTACATTTTTCTGGGAAAAATACATGTAAGAAAGTTCAAGCAGTGGTTTCTTTTTTTGGTGTTATAATCAATTAAATCTTTTTATATTAACTCCCGCACGCGGTATGCGTTGACATTCGTGCACTATATATACAATCTGGTAGCCGTATTTCTTGGTGAGTCGGTCACTGCAAAATAATGCTATGACCTATTCAGATTGTTGAAAAGGAGGTGATTTCTTTATTATGATAAACTTTAGTTGGTAAATTTTAGGCGAAACACGACTGTGATTGGTTGTAAAATAAAAAATCATTGTAACGTGATTGGTCATTGACTCCCATTTGGGGCATGAGTTAAATAGTCAATAAAAATACTTCTGAATAGAAGCCGTCAAGTTGGTGTGATGGTAGCGACAGCTATTAGCCTTCGGACGAATGAGAATAGTAAGTTGAAAGAAATGTTAATATTTGTATCGTCGTTTGAATGGTGTAATTGAACAGCACATTAGTACGTAGAACTAGAGGCCCAGGGTTCAAATCCCGGTTCAAACATTGTTTTTTTCTTAAATTAGATTCTATCAAGAATTGGAAAGTGTTAATTTAAATAAAAACATCGAGGATAGGCCTACCTAAAATATTACATTTGAAGCGGAGAGCAACAGAAGAAAGGGGAGATCAAAAGAACAATGGGTTCAAGGAGGACATATAGGAGTAGGGTATCGAGTAGATTAATAGAGTGTGATGCAGAGAATAGGGATGCATGGAAGAGTAAAATTTACAAAGGTTTGTAAGAAAACTATTGTATTGTAAAGAAATTCCTAATAAAATTATTATTATTATTATTATTATTATTAGTATTATTATTATTATTATATAAGATGTAAGCAATTAAATTGGTATGGGCATGTACGACGAATGCAAGAACAAATGTTACCCAGGAAACATTGGAATGGTGTCCACCTGGAAGAAGAAGGAAAGGAAGACCTCGAAACTCGTGGATGCAAGAAATAAGATCTGGAATGAGAACAAGAGGACTATGGGGCATATACTGAATGGATAGTGACGAGTTGAGAATAAAAATAAATAATACTTTTAAAAAACTAAAACAACACGCTTTATTAGAAAACCGAACTAAAAAATGAATAATTTTAATTTCCAACACGCTTGGGATAAATAATTTTACCATCAAAAGCGTGGGGTGCTTTTTATGATTTTTACATTTTCTTCTTAGAGATTTTACTTTTACTAATATCTGTTTATTATCAAATATATTAATTGATAAAAGCACCCCACGCTTTTGCTGGTAAAATTATTTATCCCAAGCGTGTTGGAAATTAAAATTATTATTCATTATTTTAGTTCGGTTTTCTAATAAAGCGTGCTGTTTTAGTTTTTTAAAACAATTATTTATTTTTTATTTTTTAGTTTTAATATTTTACAGAATAAAATAAGAATGTAAATATCTTTAAATTCGATACTATTGTAGTATGAGCTAAAAGTAATATTCTTCTAAAAAAAATCTCCCAGCCGGATTTGAACCAGCGACCTACGGATTACTGAAATTATATACCACTATTATATACCGCGCTACCAACTGAGCTCTTACAACGATTGACTAAAAAGTAGACAAGTCCGCAACCTATTATACCACTTTTCATTTTTTTAATTTTCTGATGATTCTGGTCAGGATTTTAGAAAATAAACATGAAACTATTATATTGTCATGGGTCCTTTACACGTATACAAAGTTTCAAGTCGATCCAATGTTTCTAAGTGGGTGAAAATCATGTTCAAAAATTCCGTTACATAGTTACAAAGACACTTTTTCCGATTTTCTAATGAATCTGGCCATGATTTTAGAAACAAAATATGAAATTATTGTATTGTCACGGGTCTTTTACAAGTATACAAAGTTTCAAGTCGATCCAGTGATTTTAAGTGGGTGAAAATCGCGTTGAAATATTCCGTTACATAGATACAGGTGAAGCTAATAGTATAAAGCGTGTAATAGAACTTTAGACACAGAATGATGTGTAAACATTAAAAATCTGTATATAAATAAAATGAGTATTATTAGTATTATTATTATTATCATCATCATCATCATCCAGGGATTAAGCCTGTTGGCTCCTTCCGGATTCATATTATTATTACTATTTTGATTATTATTATTATTTTGATTATTATGATTATTATTACTATTACTATTACTATTGTTATTGATATTATTATTATTATTACTATAATTATCATTACCATTACTATCATTATTATCATTATTATTATTATAATTATCATCATCATCGTCGTCATCATCGTCAACATCATCATCATCACCACCACCACCATCATCATCAGTATCATTATTATCGTTATTATCATCATTGTCATCATTATCGTCATCATTATCATTAACATTACCATTATCATTATTATCATCATTATTATCATTATTATTATTATCATTATTATTATTATCATCATTATTATTATCATCATCATTATTACCGTCATCATTATTATCATCATCATTATTATCATCGTTATTATCATCATTATTATTATTATCATCAGCATTATCATCATCATCATCATTATTATCATCATTATCATCATCATCATGATCATCACTAGCATCATTATCATCACCATAATCATCATTATCATTATCATCAACATCATTATTATTATCATCAACATCATTATTATTATCATCATCATCATCATCATTATTATTATCATCTCATTATTATCAGCATCATCATCATTACTGTCATCATCATTATTATCGTCATCATTATTATCGTCATCATTATTATCATCATCATTATTGTCAGCATCATTATTATCAGCATCATTATTATCATCATCATTATTATCATCATCATCATCATTAGTATCGTCATTACTATTATCATCATCATTATTATTATCATCATCATTATTATCTTTATTATTATCATCATCATCATCATCATCATTATTATTATTATTATTATCATCATCATTATTATTATTATCATCATCATTATTATTATCATGATCATTATTATCATCATCATCATCATTATTATCATCATCATCATTATTATCATCATCATTATTATCATCATCATTGTTATCATTATTATTATTATCATTATTATTATTATTATTATTAGCATTAATTCCCTAGTAAAGCTGCAAGCATAGCATGAAAATGCCATGATTGCAGTGAAAGACCTGCCCTCGGGCAGAATTACTATGGATGGATGGATTATTAGTATTATTATTATTATTATTATTATTATTATTAATATTATTAATATTTTAATATTATTATTGTTATTATTATTATTATTATTATTAATATTATTATTATTATTATTATTATTATTATTATTATTATTATTATTATTATTATTATTATTATTATTATTATTATTATTATAGACATTAATCTAATACATGATAATTTACTTGTAAAATAAGTCAATTAAATATTAAGCTTGAATTCCATATTGTTAGTGAGTCGTATTAGGTATATTGGACAGAGTATAGTTGTTGCAGCATCTGTAACCGAATGACAGTCAATTTGAATTGGAGGCATGTATGACCGGATTGTGAGCCGGTTGACTCTTCTAGCCGAAACATAAATTTTATTTAACAAAAGCTACCTTCTTCATTTTGTCTGCGGGTATGTTGAACTAGGACCTCCCATTTCCTTTTTCACCCTCTTGTAACAAAAATAACATAGTGCGTTCACCAAGTTTGTAAACTCCCCTAATTCATCGAGTTGGATATGGTAGTCAGCTTAATTACTGCTATTAAGCTATCATCTGCCTTAAGACAGACCACCGGATTGTTTGTTTCTCTTAATGACGGCACAAGACTTGCTTCGCTAATAGCAGAACACGTTGGCTAGATTATCAGCGCCTGTTTGACGGTCTATAATAAACTACGTGAAACGTGTAATTCAACTTGCTTATCATTTTCTTTGTTCAAGATACTGTAGAAGAAAGACAGGCTCCAATACATAAAGTTACACGTATTTCAAAGTTCCAATATATAACTTTCTAAGACTGACATGTCAAAGTTCATAATTTTCCTTATTCAAACGTGGATAACTAATTAACTAACGAGCTTACCATATCGTTCGTGTTCGTGGAAAATGTCATCCTTATTTATATAAAAATGAACGTCTGTGAACCTGTGAATGTGTCTGTTCTTTATGGTCTCAAAAAACTACTTGACTGATTTAAATGGAGGTTTTACCATGATTTAGAGATTTTTTTGGGATAAAAAAAGTGTAACATAATAGAATTATCAAAAACAGAAACATAATTAACTTCAATAAAGCACAAAGACTAAGCTGGATTTGGCACATATAGAATGGATGATGAAGTATGGTAAAAAATATATACAAATGGAAGCCATTAATCCTTAAATATATTGGAGGATTAAAAAAAAGATGGGAAGAAGATGATGTAAATTATATAAAATTGTAGAAGATAAATAATTGGAAAAATGTGTCAACAATAGAAAAGTGTGGAAAGAACTCGTTGGGAAGAACAAAGCATTCTCTAATTGAACAAGAAGAAGAAGAAGAAGACATTCTAAACTGAACTTGATGGCACGACAGGCCTAGAAGGTCCTTGGCCTATCAGCCGGATGCTGTGTGTTAATCAGAGGCAGATGATCATTCAGCCAGTGTAGGGGTTACATTTGGTCAATATGTCGGCACTCTAGCCGTTATAGATGGCATTTTCAACCTGCAAATTTACCTTCAGATATAAATTATTTTCGGCAAGAATGAGATGAGTTACTCAGGAGTAGATTGGAAAACATGAGCTCAGGATTGGAATATATGGAGAGCTTATGTCGGTAGTGCCAGTGATGTATCACTTACTAAAGTATTAATATATATATAGTATATACTATATATATATATACACAGTAATTCTGCCCGAGGGACGCAGCTTCTTTCGAACTGCAATCATAGCATTTTTATGCTATACTTTGCAGCTTTACTAGGGAATTATAAGTGTGGTAGCTTCCCGTTGTTTCCACACCGTGGAGGATTATGATGACTATTTAACTCATGCCCCAAATGGGAGTCAATGACCAATCACGTTTCAATGATTTCTGTTTTACAACCAATCAGAGTCGTGTTTCACGAAATATTTATCAGTGTTATAATTACCATATATTAAACAAAGCTCCTCCTTTTTAATATTCTGAACAGGTCTGACCGTTATTTTGCAGTGACTGAGCCTATAAGAAATACGGCTACCAGATTGTATATATAGTGCATACATGTCAACATTTGTAGCAATTTATTATACCACCAAAAAAAGAAACCACTGTTTGACTTTCTTAAATGTATTTTTTCCCAGGTAATAATCCAGAAAAATATAATTGTAATATTTACATCATACGACATCAGAAATGAATTAATATACAGATTGATGTTTCATTTTTTCTCCACTAGAGAGCATTCTTACAATATTGCGTTCCTTTGGCAATAAATAGTATGATCTGGTTGCAGTGATAAACAAAAGAAGCAGTAGAAGCGTACCTATCGTTTCTCATTTGTTTTCAAACATCGCCGTTTGCATTAAATATATAAATATTTTGAAATAACTACAGTTAAATAATGATTTGTGAGTAAACAGCTTAATTTTATTCGTTAAATAGTCCTAACAAATGCCACTCTTGATTTCCAAATTCTCTAGATAAATTCACTCCTCACTTCGTGAGTCGTGAATTTATCGATAATTTGGAAATCACTCGTGGCATTACTTATGATAATGATAAGGATAATGGTGATGGCCGGATGATTTTCGGGGACCGTTGGACCCTGAGCTTCCTGACATTTGTCTTACAGGTGAGGAAAAACTCCGAAAAATACTCACCCAGGAGCCTGTCCCGACTGGAAATTGAACCCGGGCCCGGTACGTGACAAGGCAGTACGCTACCTCGAGACCACAGCGGTGGATATATATATATATATATAATGAATTGAAAGATAAATGTATTAACCGTGATTTTCATCCAAGACATATAACTTTATACATTAGTGAGCTACCAATTACTACACTCAGGCTCTTAGTGTGAACTTGATTTTTCTTTCCTTTTGTACAATTCTCTATCATAAGAGGCAGCAGACAACGCTCAGAGTGCCATCTTATGACTTCTGTAACATGAAAGCATTTTTAATATATATCCGTTAACGCTCTAGCAGCCACAATTTTTGTTTCATCATAACCAGATTTACTGAAAAAGTAAGGTTGAGTTTGTTAACCAACAAAATCAGACCATTAGGTGCAGATCTTCAACTGGAATGAAAATTTAAAAATTGCTCTATCGGTCCCAATTGTTTTTTTGTTTCGAAACTAAACTCTCTCTCTCTCTCCTCTCTCTCTCTCTCTCTCTCTCTCTCTCTCTCTCTCTATATATATATATATATATATATATATATATATATATATATATATATCATACATACATACATATATTAAAATAAACCAGTCAACTCCGACCATTAAAAGTGGTTTATTTACTAGAAACCTGATCTTAATTTTTAACTGTAACCATTGTTAAGTTTACGCCGTCCCAATGTTTATCATACAATATAATTATCCCTTAATTTGCAATATACTCTAAATGATATGTTAGTTTAATTTATATAATATTTTAATAAATAATAGAAAAATGAATGGGTAGATATTATTTAAATTTGTGTTAAATTAAACAAAATTTGCAAATAGGTAATAACTTGCGTTGGGACGAAAAGTGTAGAAAGATATGCCGAAGTAGACAAGTTAATAGGAAGATGGTTACAATAATAACATGTAATCCGTCGAAGCTTGTTTATGCATGATTTGTTTTCACTGCGACCTGATGCTTATAAATAAGCTGCCATCAGAGATTGAGTTTCTCCACAAAATAGGACGATACATTCGAATCGCTTAGTTTACATTGTTCCCGAGTAACATTTTTTTAAAAATTAAAGTCGTTAAATAAACTCCAAGCGCGATAGGCCTAGAAGGCCCTCGGCCTACCAGCCGGCTGCTGGCCTCACATCTGCATGTGTTAATCACAGGGATAGACGATCGTCTAGCTCTAGCCAGTGTAGGAGTGACATGTGGTCAGCATGTCGGGTCCCCCAGCAGTTATAGCTGGTCTTCTCAACCTGGAGTCGCTACTTATTGTAGCTACCCAAATGTCTCACGATGCCGTGTGGGCACCAGTCCCATACTGGTCAAAATTCCATGAGTGAATTTCTTCCTCCTTGAGGACCCGAACCAGCGCAAGTCCCGTAGCTCTGTGCCAAGGCTTCTTGCCTTAACCACTCGTCTACGGCGCGGGATCGTTAAATAAACACTACCCCCCAAATTACTAGACCCTACCCTATCGTTTACACTGTGTATGTACTGGATTAGGATTACTCTATTTGCTTTGATTTTTTTTATTTTTTATACCAATGCCACTAGGTAGTCTTTGCCATTTCTGGCATTCTCTCCTGGCATGGCAGAATTGTAACCCACTTATTAAGTTGGGGCGCCTGGAGGGCTGAGTTGCGATGGTATGATAGGCGATGAATGATAATAAAGCACCAGGAGAATTCTTAAACATAAACTTAACCTAAATCCAGACCATGGGCAACCACAGGAATAATTCCTTTCAAGAAAGAAAAAAACTTTGTGATCTAATAATGTATTTTTAACTGAAATACGTTATTAGATTACAAAAGAAGTACAGATATCAGAAAGGAATTGAACATAGAACCATTCACAACTTTAATAGAAAAATTATAGAATTAATTGGAGAGACTATGTCCTACGAATGTCATTTAAAGATATGGCGTGAGCAATTTTGAGTCGAAACAGACCAACATGTTAATTCTTGAGGACGATAATGAAAATGAAGAAGAAGAAGATACAAATCTGTGGTCTGACCGGGAGTCGAATTAGAGACCCCATGATCTGTAGTCAGAAGCTGTGATTTCCAGTCCATGAGGCTGGTCTGCTTTAAAAAATATCCACTCGAGTTATTTTAGAGCATTTATTTTGCAGCATCCTATACCGTGAGTTGAAGGAATAGGTTTCTCGCTATTTCGATGTGTACAAACAAGAGACAAGTACCTGGGTCATATAAGACCACCTGAGAGTCAGAAGAAGAATAACACACATATTGGATAAAACGAAATAGGTAACGTGAAGCGGACCATTTGAAAATGTATAGAATAGAAGAAGTGAAATTCGAATTGCATTGTGTTTCTACCCTACACAATGATCTGTTGTGACTTGTGGTTGGGAAAATACCACAGGAAGGTGAGCCAAATAATAAGAATATTCCCTTCGGTGTCCTGTTAGTGTTCTACTTTAACATTTGGGGTGGCTTATTCTATTCTTTTCCTTTCTTATACTTCACGTTTTCTAGACAATCGTATTTCTAATATTATGCCCTATATTTCAGTTCAAGATTTATCCCAGTCCTACATCATAAAGAAAATAAAAAAGCTGTTATCCTTTACTACCGAATCTTGTATTAAACATGCCATAAAATATTTAGAGGATAAAGAAGGCTCAATGGAATTTATAAGCAGTTGGTATATGCAGATGAAGTAGAATTATTAGGTGAAAGCTAGGAGATTCTGATGGCCAACACCTATATTCTACTGAGTAACACTAAGAAATTGGTGCTGGAAGTAAACATTAATAAAACTAAATAAACACACAAATGTTTATATAATGGAAGTGGTCGGTTAATGACAATTGATGGAAATATTAAAGAAGTAATTGAATTCAAATATTTAGGAATAATAATTACATGCAGGAGTAAGATCAAGAAGAAATTAAACATTAGCTCATTTCTAGAAATATATGCTACTACGCACTATAGGTACTCCTCTCTTCTTCTTTAATTTCTCCTTAAGAAATGTTACATTGAAAATATATAAGACTGTTATTCTTCCGCTTATAATAATACGAATGTGAAACATGGTCTCTTACTTTAAGAGATGAGAAAAATATAAAATTACTTGAAAATAATGTTTTAAGGAAAATGTTTTTATCAAAAGAGGTGATAGATAGACGACTGGAGAAGACTACATAAGCTGCATGATATTTTAGGAGACGAATACTTAAGTCCTGTGGGCTGCGATGGTCAAGACATATTGCGCGAATGGGGAATGGAAGAGGGGCATGGGAACAACGCAGGAAAACTAGAGAAAAAAATACCAGTAAGTAGGCCAAGAATGAAGTGGGAGAATAACATTAACCATTATTTGAGAGAGGTAAATCATACAGGGATTGAGTGGAAAAGTTGTCTCGGATAGAATTTATTAAAAAAATTATGTCCGCGCGGCCATGAACCTATGGGTTCGGTAGTGCTAGTGAGTTAATTAAACATAATAATAATAATAATAATAATTATTATTATTATTATTATTATTATTATTATTATTATTACTACTACTATTATTTAATTAAGTAAATATGGATATTCATCAAGCAAACGTCAAATGAATTTATTATTATTATTATTATTATTATTATTATTATTATTATTATTATTATTATTATTATTATTACAGTAACATTAGTGAAAAGAGGATACGCAGCTAAGATTTTATTCAACGATGGCACTACCGGTGGTGTTGTATGGAAGTGAGGCCTGGGTCCTGAAGGAAAAAGAAAAAAAGTAAAATTCAGGCAGCGGACACTAGTTTCCTACGGGCTGTGAAAGGTTGTAAGAGAGAAGAACATATTAGAAATGAGAATATTAGAGAGGAACTAAAAGTACATCCATTTCTTCAACAAATAGAAGAACACAGGAACAATTGGGTAGAATATCTGCAAAGAATGACAGAGGATAGGATACCAAAGATGGCACTGATGTATAATCCTGTAGGACGAAGATCGGTGGGAAGACCAAGAAAGCGCTGGGCTGAACAAATGTGAGATCGGAACAGCAAAGACCTAATCCGTGGTTGATGATGATGATGAATAGTGAAAATAATAGTGACTCTCAAAAGCTTAATTGCAGTATTTTCAGTATTAAAAGTTATAGTATTCACATCAATTAGATTGACCACACGCAGTTATTCTTTTTAGAATTAAATAGATGATTTACATTCATTGGTGATATGTTGATAGATTAATTGATTTTAAAAGCAGGCTTGTAACTGTTATTACGAGGGCGGATCGGAAAGTAACGCACAATCATTTTTTTCTGCCTTGGTATTACAGCTAGAATGTTGAAATTTCACAGAGATATAGTTTGAAGTTTTCACTACAGATGGTATTTTTTTCTCAGGTGCATCTCTTGCGAGAGAAGCTTGAACTATGCAACAAAGATGGCGCGCATGCTACAGTCGTCCACCTGTGAGGGACGGATCGGATCGGAAAGTAACGCACAATAATTTTTTTTTAAAAAGGTTTAATAGTAAAAAAAGGAAAAAAATCACAAATGAACTTACATCTTTTTTACCTACTTTTCGACATAGTCACCAACTTTCTCAACACATTTTTCCCATCGTGTTACCAGTTTCAATATGCCCTGTTCGTAGAAGTCCGTTTGGTTGGAGTGTAGCCATCTGCGCACTGCTGATGCCTGCTTTGTTTCGGGCGTGTAGTTGTACGCCCACGACTCATCACCTGTGACGATTCCTTCCAGAAAGTCATGCCCTTGTGCGGTGTACCGCATTAAGTGGTCCAAGCTTGCCATCATTCGCTGGCCCTTGTGGTCGTCTGTCAGGTTCTTAGGCACCCAGCGAGCACTAACTTTACGGAAGACATTGCTACGGTCCATACAATCATCCCCATACACACCACGCATGTCCCTGTGAATTTCACTGGGTTTATGCCCTTTGGCCCACAAAAATCGAACAACACTTCTCTGTTCCTCACAGGTGGACGACTGTAGCATGCGCGCCATCTTTGTTGCATAGTTCAAGCTTCTCTCGCAAGAGGTGACCTGAGAAAAAAATACCATCTGTAGTGAAAACTTCAAACTATATCTCTGTGAAATTTCAACATTCTAGCTGCAATACCAAGGCAGAAAAAAATTATTGTGCGTTACTTTCCGATCCGCCCTCGTACTTATGATACAATAACATTTATTTTCAGTAAGCCTGAGATTTGTGAGAAGGAAATGGTATAAGTCAAGAAACCATCAAGTCATTAGACAAGGTACCTCTTCAGGTAGAAATAATTACACCTTCGTACTAGTGGAATTAGTCACGACCCTTGGAATTCTAGGAATGAGTGGCCAGAATTTTTGTATCTGGACGAAAAACTGTTTAAAAAAAAACAAATTTAAATTCAGCAAAAAAATACGTATTGCTGTTAAATATGTGGACGATTATTAAATAATGTTGATATACAGACATAGTAATGCAAGGAATTGATTATTAAATGGGAATGTCAGTTTAAAAATGAGACATTTTAAATAATTATCTGAATTGAAATAGCTAGGAACATGTATGAGGTCAAAATGTATTAAGGATAAGGTCTGGTTTGGAAACTCAGCTATTGTGCATTAAGGTACGTATACATATGCGCGCCGCGAACACGCTCGGCGCGCGCGCTGCTCGTGTTATGTTCGTCGAAATTATTAATTTCAACGAACCTCCTGCGATCCATAAGAAACCCACAAACCTTCAGTAGACATTTTGCAGAGACATAGGCCTACACTTGGTCATTCCATGTCTCCTTATTCAATTATTTTCTTTTATCAAAACTATGTATTTTGTTCTGGATGGGATACTGAGGATTTTTTACCTGTATACCATATTACATTATCAAATAATTTCAAAACTACAATCACTTCAGAAATGTTTTTAACCAATTATTGAAATTTTATTTTAAAAAATTGAAAATATGAAGGAATATTAAATGTTTCCTAAAATATGAACATTTCGCTAAAATATTATGAAATATGAAAAAATATGTTGGTCTTATTTGATTCTATAGATTATAAAATGTAAAGCTACTCTATGGAGCAACAACAATTTTTATAGAACGCAAAAATAGTATTATAATTATATTATAATACTATTTACAAATGTAATACATTACAAAATTATGTATAGTACCAGTATTATTTTATTCTTTGGCATATTTCTCATTTGAGTGAATTTTTTAAATAGATTGCTTGTCGTTGTTTAAAAAGTCATGATTTTTTTCACAAGAATTTGTTAAATTATATTTCACACACAAAATAACTTTCAAAGTCTCAACACTGAATTGCGATTTTTTTTATGTCCACACTTTATTTACCAAACAATGGTGGTCGAATCAACAATGTAAACTTTGATAAGCAGTTCTCAACAATAATTTGTCATTATTAAAGTTTAACATTATAAAATTAACAAAAATAATAAAAAACTCATATCCTGGCGAAATAGCTACATGGGCGCCGAAAACCGTATATTCCCTTTCCATTCTCCCGCCGTTCCCTAGCTTGTCGTGCATTCTTTCGCAAAAATCGGGACTTTTTTTAAAATGCCGCGGGACGCGGGACAAATTGTTAAAAATCGGGACTGTCCCGCCACAATCGGGACGTCTGGTCACCTTATACAATACACTTATTGCTGGTATGTGTTTATATATTCTATTGTTTTGTGATACTTCATACATAACATTATGAAATGAACGTGTTTAGTACACACGAAAAAAAAACACAAAACATTGAAAAAAAAAAAACAGGCATGCTGTAAAAATATTGTGAAATCATTTTTTTATTCCTTAGATTAAAACATATCGATAGACATCAACGTGCAAACTGACCTGACGATCTTCACTATTTATTGTAGCGCCAAACCAACAATACTAAGTTATGTGTCAACAATATAACAATATTTTACTTTTCACTCGCCGGTAGGAAGAAGGTAAAGTAATTATCTTCTTCCTGCATGTATCCGGAGATATATCCATTTTACCTCCTATTTTCCTCCAGGCATCTCCTCTCAATGATTTTTAAAAATGATCCTTATGTTGAGGATCCCGCAATAATTGTTTGTTTCTATAAAGATCAATACTTTTAACATGATTTCCTCTGACCAATCCATACTCAAATAATAATAAGGTGCGCGCCGAAAACATCGAACCTCTCAAGTACCCGTCCAAATCTAAACAGCGAACCATCAAAGTGTTCGTGAAAAAAACCGACAATGAGTGGATCTGGTGCGCCGCATGTGCGCGGCGCGCGCGCAACTTAAAACCCCGTACAAATCTGACGAACATAGTGCGCGCGCGTGGCGCGCTAAGGGTGTCGGCTAAAATCAATTAGTCATATTTTGCTATTTATTCAGTGTTTAACTTTAAAGATAGTAAATATATAATCTCATCATACAAGACTGGTAAAAATATATGATTAAAACACAAATGTAACAAACAAATAATTTGATTATAGATAAAGTGAAACCAATTAATGTTTGTACATGTAAAATAGTTTAAATGATCCCACTAGAGGCTTAGGAGGCCCTTCGGGTAGTGGGGGATTAAGTGTCCCACTTTTTTAGAAAATCGGCACCAGATGTCAGCCAGATCGTCAGCCCTATGGTTAAAAAATTGACTACGATCAATTTTAGCCGTCGCGTACCCTCAGGCACTCTTGTCATCCCAACTTCTAAAAAAAAAAAACGTTAAACTAAAAATATATGCAACGATAATTCTTCCAGTTATGTCATAAGGATGCAAAACGCGTTGGTACTTCATGACGTAAACATTTTTGAAATTGAAAATAAAGGTGTTTAGTGAAAAAATGGACGAAAGGGAATTCAGAGGAAAAGCGCCCAGCAGATAGAACAAGAATTAACTGGGGTGTACTGGTGTAGACTAGACAGCAATTTCATGTCCAGGTATTTGAATCTTGCATCCTCGAAAGCGTACTAATAGGTTAAGAAGTAGCTATATGGACCAGTATAAAATACTGTAAATTGCTTGAAAATAGGTTAGTTTGAGAGACCACCCGCAGGGAGAAATCCTGCCTGCGGACGTAGTGTCCGTGGCTTCAATGACGTGTAACGAGGGATGCAGAGGGTTGCAGCTGGGATAATGGGAATGATGATCCGTACTTCCTAAATCCAGCTGTCGTGAAGTTGATTGTCATTTATCTTAACAGTACATAAAAACCGTTTCATCCTTAAGGGAAAATGACTTTTTCCATAACATAGGGGATGGTATAAATCACTATGTAATATGAACTGGGATCATATTTTATATTCTATTAGATCCTTATAATAGCACTTGAAGGTTCAACAACATTACATAACATCTAACTAAATTACAGTTTTGTGTTTATTAATATATTAATATTAAATCATTCCTTCTAATAACTAGGCTAGATTTTCTAGGCCTCCTCTCACCCCTAAGAAACCAAAGCTAATATTTACAAGTACCTCGCGCCAATGGTTCCACTTTCCAATGTTGCCACGTCCACATTACTCTTTAAAAATGGGATTTCAAAATTAAACCATTCTATGCTATATTAATTTGCACACACCTGTAAAAATATCGGTTAGTTGATTTGACAACTTCGGAATATCTCCGTCTCTTTCACTCTAATGAGGCGGTCGGCTTTTGTTAAGTGACACTCAAGAGGGTAGTTGAAACCGAAGATTTTTTTGACAGTTCCAAAAAATGAGGCCTTTAAAGCAAGGCACAAACAATATAATAATAAATAATATAATAATAAATACATATATTTTAGAGAATTTTTGTGGGTAATTAACGTATATAACATATTACCGTACGTACTATAGGACCGGAGCTATAAACGGGGGGGGGGAGGATCTGTGCACTAAAAAAGTAGCTTTTTGGATTAAAAGTAAGGATTTAATTACAATGACTTTTCCAACAACACAATATTAATTCTTACCAAATTATTTATGTTAGTTACCTCGAGCATTAAGTGACGGAGAAATTTGTACACCATATAATTTAATTAACAAATTAATATTTCATTTAATTAGATGTAGCAGCACACGCTGGATATTGGCTATTTTTATATCAGTTAATGTTAATATTTCGTTTATGAATTAGATTATTTGGACAGGTTTAATACACATGTTTTTTCCATATTTATCCATATTTCAGGGTTATAGTATATATTTTTACATATTTCAGTTAATATCACATATATGTACACCGCTGTGGTCTCGAGGTAACGTGCTGCCTTGCAACGCAGCGGTCCCTGGTTCGATCGGGACAAGCTTCCTGGATGAGGATTCTTTTCCCAGGGTTTTTCCTCACCTGTAAGACAAATGTCAAGTAGCTTGAAGGCCTAAAAGTCCCCGAAAACCATTTAGCCATCATCATCATCATCATCATCCACGGTGTGGAAAGCAACGGGAAGCTACCACACCTTTAATTCCCTAGTAAAGTTGCAAAGCATAGCATGAAAGTGAAATGCTATGATTGTAGTGAAGGACCTGCCCTAGAGCAGAACACTATAGAATAGAATCGCACATATATTTACTTACATAACTGACCTCTTTTATTTTTTACTAGTTAATATTCGGCGTGCGCTGCTACGCCTTAAATGAAAATGAACGTAGGCTAGTTTTATGTTTAGTTGATTAAGTGAAAGGAAAAATAATTATAAATGTATATCGTAATTATTTTTAGATTCCCCGTGCTGATTGTCCGATGTTGCCCGGGAATCTACTTATCTCCATTTTCTTGGCATAAATGAGCTAAAAGACAAAATTCGTTATTGTGAGTTATCCGTAAAAGAACAGGAATCTACGTACTTGTCTCGATCTTCTTGGCATCAATGAAAGACAAAAATGGTTATTGTGAGTTATCCGTAAGAGATAAACATATGCTGTCGCGGACTTTTTTGTGGATCTTTTTGAGATATTCAATTCTGTGTATATTAATTTTGTGTATTTGTTATGGTTTAGGCAGCGTAAGCCATTTAAGCGTCCAAAAAGCTATTTTTTCACGTTTTCCACCACAAAGGACGATTTTTAAGGGTGTAGGAATAGAGTATCACAACTCTCTTATAGCCTATGTTCATCCCGGGAACCTCCTGAACATTTTGCAAAAAGCTCCATCACAATCGGATCAAAGGTGTGGCCGCGCATAAAGTACGAACAAACAAACAAACAAACCAACCAACAAACATTCATTTTTATATATTAGATATGTTTCGTATCTTACGGTTTCAAAGTACTTGTGAGATATAGGCTATCATTTATAATTTATATTAGTGTACTACCATCAGTATTTGAAAGCTGGATTCCTAATTTTTTATAAAAATGTTGGGGAAAAGTTCTGTTAGATGTACAGTATGTTAAACATTGCTGAGTCTCGTCAATCAATCCCGTGTGAGAATAGAATTTTATATAATGATTTTTATTATTAGTACAATATAGAGCATGTCGTCGCAAAATCGGGGATTCGAGTCCCGGTGAGACTAGAACTTCTAATGGCACTATGGCCCGGGGATCGACTCAGCCTCTAACGGAAATTACTACTAGCGGTAATGGTTTCACTATTACTTACAAGCATACAGTACTCCTGGTTCGATTATTTAATGTAATTCTTAAACAGTGTATTTGTTGGTAGATGTTTTTATAAATGTTGAAAAGATGTTGTTCCGCGCCGCAGCCGAGTGTTTTAAGGCATCATGCCTTGGTACAGAGCTACAGGACTTAGAATCGTTCGAGTCCCCATTAACTAACTTACTCACCCCCAAGGGCACTATTGAATCTGGAGGATCATTGTTGCGCGAAAATAAGCTCTCCATACATCACTATCCTGAGATAGTTTTCCAATAATTCCCCGTATATATTATATAATGAACAAATTCCTTATACCGACGTCGTTAAAAACTTGGGGTTTTACTCAGATTCTAATTTAAATTGGCATGTGCAAGTAAATCAAACATCTGAAAGGATCTTCTCCATAATGCATTCCCCATAGAGACTTAAACATATTCTTCCTACAGCTCTTAAAAGAATTTTAATCCAAACTTTAGTGATGCCGCATTTTGACTACTGTGACGTTCTACTAACTGACATAAGTGACGGATTGTCGGACAAACTGCAGCGTGTCCATAATATGTGTATCAGATTCATATTTAATGTTCGAAAATACGATCACATTTCTCCATTATTCCACGAATTGTCATGGCTACATTTAAAAGAGAGAAGAAAATCGCACTGTCTAATTCTCCTATTTAAGATCCTACATACCTCGATTCCCAATTATTTATCATCCCGTTTCCAGTATCTATCCTCAAACCACAACTTAAACACAAGATCACAACATAGTATCTTGCTTAATATACCGCAACATAGGACATCACATCACTCCATGTCATATACCATCTTCACTTCTCGCAACTGGAATTCCCTACCACAAGAAATAAGGGGCTGCCGGACATTGGCATCTTTTAAAAGAAATCTAAATTTATATTTGCTCTAAACTCGACTTCATTTTTATCCAGTGTAAGGTATATATATATTAATTGGTGTTTCTCGTATAATGTATCATATTTATATTATTATTATTATTATTATTATTATTATTATTATTATTATTATTATTATCGTATAATTATTGTTATTACCCTATAAAATGTTGTTTGTACATGACATTTACATTGCTACATTATTGTATCTTTAACCGTTTATAATTAGTATAGTGTATATCCATATTTTTCAAATATTTATTTGCATTTGTGCTGGTTGAGTGGAAGAGAGGGCCTTATGGCCTTAACTCTGCCAGAATAAATAAAGTATTATTATTATTATTATTATTATTATATTATTATTATCTCCCTCAAATCATGATTAGTATTATTCCCTGACCTCATTCTTGTCCAGTCTACTAGGAACTTACCCTTTCGCATCCCTGCAAGTTCCCTTACCTCTCTTTCATTCACCATTCGTTCCATATGTCCTGCCTATCGCAATGTAGTTCACCATTAGGTAGTTTTCTTCATCCACCTGTCTGTCTGATATCTATCTTTATTTCAAAACTTTTCCTAGGTTCCATCTCCGAGGGTATGAAATATTCTCATGGATTTTCTCGACCAATATGGGACCTGCGCGTCAGCTGCGGTGGACTAGTGGTTATATTCATTTTCCTCTGGTGTCGAGGGTTCTAACAATGCCGGGGTCAATGAACTTGATTTAGGATGGAAAAATCCAGGGAACAAATCATCCGGGAGGGACTTTAAGCCATGGAACCCGAGTCTGAAGATTTTCAGGTTCGTAGAAGATCCTTAAGCCTGAATAAAGAGACCTCTAAGCAAAATTACGACCTTTTTTCATCCTAGTAATACCTTAGATGCATACTAAATGTCTCATTGGGTCGCTATGTTGACCGCATAACATCCATGACATCATAGAGAAATAAGCATAACTAAATTAAATTCGTCAGGTAACTTTTAATATAGAAAAGGCTGAGGCCCAACATTGGGCTGTTACGCCATTAAAAAATAGATGGGACCTGTGCCCAACCAGTACAGTCAGGAATTTGGGTAGCAGCAGTAAGTAACGACTCCAGGTTGAGAAATCCAGCTATAATTCCTGGGGAACCCGACATACTGATCATATCACCCCTTTATTTGAGGAATGATCATCTACTTATGTGGTTAACACATGCTATCTAAGGACAGCAGCCGTTTGTTAAGCAAAAAGCCTTCTAGGCCTGTAGCATTATGTAGTTTGTGTGATAACTCGAGACCGGATGCTAGGGAAAATGCCTACAGTTATTTATTATAGATATTGTAAAAGTGACTTCACAGAAGTTCATACCGACGACCCTAGAGTTGTTTTCCATGAAGTTAATTTTGCCAATAAATGCCTATTTCAGCTTACGTTGCCTATAAATGCTTATTTGCCATTTTTTCTCGAAATTAACTTAGTATTTCAATGACATTAATTATTGAAACGAACAAACTTCATGACTCATATCATTGCATAGAAACTTTCTTTTTTTTTTTTTTTACCTTTAGAACAATTGTTTTACGATGCCTAAAGAACGGAAGGCAGTAAGACAAACTGACCAATTTCGTGAAAGAATTTAGTGCAGAATATTCTCAAGTGACGGTTCAATATTGTTTTGCAAAGTGTATAAAATTTCAGTCAATTGCGCGAGGAAGTGCCATATTTCGCAGCACGTACAAGCTGCAAAACATAAGTATGCTCTTTGTAAAAATGCAAAATAAGTTCCAAAATAATCTCCGATATCTTCGTATGTTATTGATAGTGTATGTTTATATACTTTACGTAAGGCTGTAAAAATAAATGTTATAGTCAATTTTTTGTAAGAGCCTTTTTTGAATTTTTTAGAGCCTGTATTAATGATTTTAGTGCCTTTTTGCCTGCCTATTTTGAATTTTTTAAGTGCCTAACATTCGGACTCTACCTGATAACTCTTAAGAGAAGAGCTATCTGTGAAATTGTAGGCTTAAATTTTGCAGGATATGTAAATGTGAAGTGTTTTGTATTCCTAGTAGAATGCTATGTGGGAAGTAGTAAGATGGGATATATACGTGTGTATACGTGATGCTAGGTGAACAGTTTGGTGTTAGAGGCACGCACCATTAACTCGTGCATAGTGTAGGACCCTTCATTTAGCGAACAATAAGAATTCACCAACAACACGAGATATATGGCCCCAGGCTCTTTTTATTTTTGTTACACCCATGAGGTCTCTGACAGTCATTGATATTTCGTCACCGTCTGTCTTAAACTTGTGCTCCTAGTCAAGGCTGTCCAAATAACAGAAAAGATCAGTGTTAGATACAGTTCTTTTAACTCTGTAACTAAATGGTGATGATTTTTTGCAAAAACAACAATAATAATGATAATAATAGTAACAATAAATTATTATTATTATTAATTAATGATTAATAATTATTATTATTCATTATTATTATTATTATTATTATTATTATCATTATTATTATTATTATTATTATTATTATTATTATTGTTATTATTATTATTATTATTATTATTATTCCGTATGGTGGGATAAGCATGTTTGGAAAGACACAAAAAATATATTGGTAAAACATTGGTGGAATCTGTTGCAATGTATGGAAGTGAGGTATGGACAATCAATAAGTACTACAAGAATAGACTAATAGCTCTAGAAATGGATTATTTACGCAAAAGTGCCAGAAAGTCAAAATTAGAACATGTCACAAATAAGGAAATTAGAAACATAATGGAAGTAGATGAAAGCATAATTGAAAGAATTGAGGAGAAGGAATTAAAGTGGTTAGGACATGTTTTAAGAATGGAAGATGAGCGATGGCCAAAGCAACCATATCAATGGCATCCGACCAGAAGGAAGGAAAGAGGGAGACCAAAGTCAACATGGAAGGAAAACATGAAGACATATTAATACAAGCAAGAGGGCTAAGCATTGAAGATGCCCAAGATCGTATGCTTTGGAGGTTTGACACGGGTAGACGGCAGCAGCTGTAAAAACCCGAAGATAGATTATTATTATTATTATTATTATTATTATTATTGTTATTATTACTATTATATAAAGAGGATGTCAGATGACAGGATACGAAAATTGATATTACATTTTGAAGCGGAAGGCAAGAGAAGAAACGCGAGACCAAAAGAACAGTGAGTTCAAGGAGTGAATCGAAGTATGGTGTCGCGAGGATTAACAAATAATTATGCAGAGAATAGGGATGTATTGAGGAGTAAAATTTAAAATGGGTTGTAGGAAAACAATTGTAATATAGAGAAATTTCTAATAAAGAGAAGAAGATATTATTATTATTATTATTATTATTATTATTATTATTATTATTATTTTATTAACTAACTCACTGGCATTATCAAATTTGTAGATTCTTGGCCCCGATGACAAAGCTCTCCTATCTTACTGAGATAATGTTTTCCAATCATCCCCTTTATAATTTTCCTCCCTCAAATCATGTTTAATGTTATTCTCTCATCTCATTCATGGCCTACTTATTGGACGATTTTTCTTTTTTCCTTACAGAAGTTTCCAGTTTCTCTTTTATTCCCCATTCGTGTCACATGTACTGCCCATCGTAGTCTACAAGACTTAACTGTTCTTATTATATCTGGTTTCCCATAAAGATAATGTAAATCATTATTAAAAAACCTTTCTATTCAACTATCTTTCCGTCTCTTTATGGCCCAAACATTTTCCTAGGAAATTTATTCTCAAATACTCGTATTCTTTTTCTCCTCCCTTAAAATAAGAGTTCATATTCCGCATCCATATACCAGGAAAAATAACAGTTTTATATATTCTCTGCTTAACTTTATTTCAGAAAAGTTATGCGTTATAGCATTCATTTCCAGAATTGAGCCTATGTATAATTTATTTCTGGACTTCATTGCTGTTTGTAATTATTATTATTATTATTATTATTATTGTTGTTTTTATTATTATTATTATTATTATTATGTATCAACATGCGAAAGAAAATACATTCGTGTGTGGCTTGTAGCACTGAATAGAATTTCGAAACCCCTTTTGAATAGCTTTGAAACAGCTGTTACGAGAGAAAGAAAGTACATTCTAACACCTCATATTTCTCCTTACAGAACATCTGCAAAAGTTTTTACTTGTCATGTACGATGTTTACACTGCCGGTCAAAAGAAGTCTTTGGAGAATCTTCACGTTCTTTTTCTGCTTTACAAGATACAAAAGAATGTCCTAGGTGGACATTTTTACAGATCTGTTTTATAGTGAGATATAGGTCTCCGTGCTAAACTTATATATCTGCATATGTATGTGTGATGCGGTCTCAGGCGAATACTAAAGCAAGTGGAAAGTATATAGAGGCGGTTTCTTACTATTTTACGCTTGAACACGATCCAGTGATACTGAAAGGACAGTAAAAACTAGTGTACAGTAAACCTAACGATCATAACAACACAACCGCTACATGTGCTGTAGCTCACAAAAAAGATAGGTGTTCATAAAACGTGAATTGTGAAATATTGACATGGGCTAAGGTGTGTACTAACATTGAACGGGTGGTACGGGCTGCGTGGATTATTTCATAGTAGAAACGTCACTATCAACAAACGTGGGCCTAAATGCTGGAAGTGCCTTCTTCTGCAGATGGGACTGGTCCCGAAAGGTCTACAATATTTTAATAATGATAATAATAATAATAATAAATAATAATAATGATGATAATAATAATGAAGATACTTACTCACTCACTGGCACTATCGAATCCATAGGTCCATGGTCGCGCGGACATAAGCTCTCCATACATCTCTGTCCTGAGCTAATGCTTTCCAATCATTCCCTGTGTAATCTACTTCCCTCAAATCAAAGTTAATGTTATTCTCCCACCTCATTCATGGTCTACCAACTGGGCGTTTTCCTACAAGAAGTTTCCATGCACGTCATTCATTCCCCATTCGTGCCACATGTCCTACTCATTGCAGTCTACGAGACTTAACAGTTCTCATTGTATCTGGCTTATTAATAATAATAATAATAATAATAATAATAATAATGGTAAAGGTAAAGTGATCCCACTACAGGCCTCAGGAGGCCCTTGGGGTAGTAGGAGGTTAAGGCTCCCACTTTTTCTTGACAATCGGCACTTTATGTCAGCCGGGTTGTCAACCCTGCGTGACGGCCGCCTTTACCCCAGAACAAGCGTCTGGTACTCATTTCCGTTAGAGGCTGAGTCGACCCCAGGGCCATAGTGCCGCCAGAAGGTTTGGGTCAGTTTAAAAATCCTGACCCTACCGGGACTCGAACCCTCGACCTTCCGGCTTGTAGCGCAGTGCCTTAACCACTACGCTACGGCGTGCCCCTAATAATAATAATGCTTTATTTAAATTGGCAGAGTTAATACCATGAGGCCTTCTCTTCCACTTATCCAGCGAATAATAAAATCATACAAAAATTACATTCTTATTATATTTTTAAAATACTATTAAAATATAGACTGTCGGCCGCGGTGGACTAGTGGTTATGCTCCTTGTCTCTGGTCCCGAGGGTCGCGGGTCAAACCCGGCCGGGGTCGATGGATTTTTTTAGGATGGAAAAATCCAAGGAGCAAGTCCTCCGGGAGGGACTTTAAGCCGTGGGTCCCGAATCTGAAGATTTTCAGGCTCGTAAAAGATACATAAGGCTGAATGAAAATGCATCTAAGCAAAATTTAGGCGAATTTTCCCGTCCTTGTACCTACCTTGGTTTCCTAGATGTCAGTATGAGGCGGGACGCTGAGCACGGACCACTCAAATGACATCTATACGAAAACAAGTGTAACTAAATTAGTATGGTTCAAATTCTTCCCTGTAGGGGGAGAGCGCCTAAATCTCTGTTAAGGGAAACATGGGCTTAAAGAAGAAGAAGAAGAAGAAGAAGAAGAAGAAATATAGACTAAACAAAGGAAATGCGAATGTGGTATAATATTAGGTAACTCTGATAAAACATGGAATAAAATGAAAAAATACAGAAATGCTTCGTAGATGAATATTTAAAGGTTTTTAAAAATACTGTTCTTGGAACATTTTTAACCGAAGAGAAGCTAACAGACTGGTGAATAGAGAAGACTACATAAGATTGTGCTTCACGATCTATATGGGAAACGAAATGTAATAACAGATAAGTCTCGTAAACTGGGATGAGCAGGACATGTGGCACGAGTGAGGAATGGAATAGAGGCATAGAAACTTCTTGTAGGAAAACCAGAGATAAAGCACCCAGTAGGTAGGAGAATAATACTAACCATGATTTGAGGGTCGTAAATTATGCAAGGAATGACTGGAAAAGATTAGCTTAGAATAGAGATGTTTTGGAGAGGTCACCGCCGCCATGAAACTCCTAGCTCGATACTAGGCCTATTAGTGAACTATTGTTGTTGTTGTTATTATTATTATTATTATTATTATTATTATTATTATTATTATTATTATTATTATTATATTCAACATTTAAAAAAAAAGAAATAAAATCATAGAAAAAAATAATAGTAAATATTCAATAGTAGATTAAATAAGATATAAGCAGTTAAATTGATATGGGCATATAAGACGAATGAAAAGAAAAAAAAAACAATGTCACTCAATTTGGAATAACGTTAACCTGGAAGGAGGAGGATAGGTAGACCTCATAACTCATGGATGAAAGAAATAATTGGAATGTGAACAAGAGAACTGGAGGACATGAAGTGGATGGATAGGGACGAATGGAGAAGGAAAATAAAACTTTAGGCACAAAAAATATGTGTAAACATTGAAAATCGGTATAATAATAATAATAATAATAATAATAATTAATAATCATAATACTTCGTCACTTACTCACTGGCACTATATTCGAACCCTTAGGTTCATGGCCGCTAGCGACATAAGCTCTCCATACATACATCCCTATCCTGAGCTAATGCTTTCCAATCATTCCCTGTATAATCTACTCTCTCCAATCATAGTTAATTGTTGTTCTCCAACCCCTCATTCTTGGTCCTACCAACTGGGCGTTTTCCTTTTCCTTCTGGCTTTCCTACAAGAAGTTTCCATGCACGTCTTTCATTCCCCATACGTGAAACATGTCCTGCCCATCGCAGTCTACGAGACTTAACTGTTCTTATTATATCTGGCTTCCTATAAAGACCATGTAGTTCAATAATAATAATAATAATAATAATAATAATAATAATAATAATAATAATAATAATAATAATAATAATAATAATGTTTATCCTGAAATACTGTATTATTATTATTATTATTATTATTA
The DNA here is from genome assembly GCA_030220185.1 of Diploptera punctata. Lineage (NCBI taxonomy): Eukaryota > Metazoa > Arthropoda > Insecta > Blattodea > Blaberidae > Diploptera > Diploptera punctata. The sequence goes on from JASPKZ010007261.1 coordinate 1,738,194, forward strand.
TTATTATTATTATTATATTAAAAATTAGACAAAATAAGAAATACTGTCATTAGAGAAAAAATGAATATTGGTTATTCAATAGTAGATTATATACGGTATAAGCAATTAAATTGGTATGGCCACGTACGACGAATGCAAGAAGAAATTACCCAGGAAAACATTGGAATGGTGTCCACCTGGAATAAGGAGGAGAGGAAGACCTCGAAACTCGTGGATGCAGGAAATAGGAACTGGAATGAGAGCAAGAGGACTGGAGGACATGGATTGGATGGAGAGAGACGAGTTGAGAAGAAAAATAAAACTTTAAGCACAGAAAGATGTGTAAACATTAAAATTCTGTATATAAATAAATATTATTATTATTATTACTATACATTGATGTCAGATTCAGTAACTTCAAATATCTACGAGTAGAGGCAATGCATATAGTAAGTCCAGGAGATACATCTAATTTTTGTTGAAGTAATAAAAATTATCTTAAACTCTAGCTATCCGATTGACACTCACGACAAAGATGTAATTTTCTAGTTTTGTTTTGGAATTAGGTTAAGTTACCGGTGTTAAAATTCTTACGGTTATCGTGAAAATATGCCAAGTAGTGATAAATATAACAGATGCATTTCCAGAAAACTTTATACGACTCTACATTACGAAATGCGCAGTATTTCTTTATATAGCACTCTTAGCTTTTATAGTTCCATTTTTAAGACCTGGAAAATGAATTCTGCATGCGATGTAAAACAAATTTACATAGTTTCAAGCGATTCTTTTCAATCAGAAACCGATTTTAACCTTTAAATCAGATTGTTTTACTACGAAATATGCAATTTCCTTTGACCTATTTTTATTTTATTTTCTTCTACCACTTTTATCTATCTATCCATTCATCCAATCCAATTCTTTTAGACCTTTTTCCTTCATATCATCAGCAACATACCCTTCCATTTCTCTCGATCCCTCCCCCTTTTCCTACGGGTTTCCATTTAGATTATCATAAGTAATGCCACGAGCGATTTCCAAATTATCGACTCACGAAGAGAGGAGTGAATTTATCTAGAGAACTTGGAAATCAAGAGTGGCATTTGTTAGGACTATTTAACGAATAAAATTAAGCTGTTTACTCACAAATCATTATTTAACTATAGTAATTTTAAAATATTAATATACCGATATTTAATGTAAACGGCGATGTTTGAAAACAAATGAGAAACAATTGGTAGGCTTCATATGTTCATCACTGCAACCAGATCATATTATTTATTGCCAAAGGATCGCAATATTGTAAGAATACACCCCAGTAGAGAAATTTATAAACAACATTGTAGGTATTAATTAATTTCTTATATCCTATGACGTAAATATGTCAATTATATTTTTCTGCAACGTCATTTCTTGGAAAATAGTCGTTTAAGAAAGTGCAAAGAGTGTTTTCTTATTTAATTTTTTTGTGGTATAATCAATTGCTACAAATGTTTTTATATTATCTCCCGCATGCGCTTTCTGTTGACAATCATACACTATATATACAATCTAGTAGCCGTATTTCTTCGAGGGTCAGTCACTGCAAAGTAATGCTATGACCTATTCAGAATGTTAAAAAGGAGTAACTGTTTTTAATATGATAAACTCTGGTTGATAAATTCGAAGCGAAATGCGAATGTGATTGGTTGTAAATAAAAAAATCATTGAAATGTGATTGGTCATTGACTCCCATTTGGGGCATGAGTTAAATAGTCCTTAGAAATTATTTCATGTGACATTCTTATCACGTGTCCAAACCGTTGTAATTGTTTATAAACAACATGCTTTTATAAACAAATCTAAATATTCGTTCTTTTGCTTCAATAATGATAATGATAATAATAATAATAATAATAATAATAATAATAATAATAATAGAAATAGTAATAATAATAATAATTATTATTATTATTATTATTATTATTATTATTATGTTATACAAGTTAGTCGAAAAGCAGAAAAGAAAAAAATCAATATTACAAACATAACTAAACAGGGTAATTGACAAAAAGCAAGTAAATGGTTAACCTTAACGTATACAGGAATTGAAACGATGCAACTGGTTAAAACACCATTAAAAAACACAATGAAATATAAAGACTGCTTATGAAACAAATAAATTAATAATTTCAAATAAAATATAAGATACGAGCCTATTACGAAAATAAAGATGTATTAAGTGCAACATATGTGATAAATTTTATGTAGTTAGAAGCAGAAGAAATATTAATACATGATTCAAAGAACATTTTGAAGATTTTAAAAATGATGAGGGATAAATCAAGGTTTCTAAAACACATAATAGAAACAATTCATTAATCCATCAAATTCAGCAATGTTTTATCGACTAAACGCAAACAGAATAATATCCACAGGATTAACATTCTTAAAATAATTAAAATTTAAAAAAGTAATGAATGAAAACACGCCCAATAATCTGAATCCTCTATGTAGATTTTCAACCTACAGCTGTACAGTTTTAATAGCTGATGATGGAACACGTTCCGATAGGACTACAAGGACATTTAAACTAAATATTGTCCAGTTGAGGACGACTGAGATCTCTGGTATTTGTTATTTTTAACATTTTGTGTAGTAATCTCAATGGCGATACATAATGACTTTTAAAAGTTTTAAATTAGATTCTGCAGAAATTGATTTTTTTAGGCGTTCAGGTGGATTTTCTGGAATGTAAGATATGAAGTAAGAAACAGTATAATTAAACAAAGTATAAATCTTCATATCTGTTTATTTCATAAAAAGATAAAATGGTATGAGGGAAATTTTGAAGAAGTAGCTGAAATCACTACCTAGAAACAATAATTACAAACAGGAATGAAGTGCAGAAGGAACAAAACATAGACTGAATTCTGGAATTGCATGCTATTAACGATTAAAAACACTCTTGCAATCCCAACTTCTCTAAACAAAAAGTTAAACTGAAAAACATATAAGAACTGTTATTCTCCCAGTTCTGTTATGTGGATGCGAAATACGAAATCTTACTTTCAGGGATGAGAAAAGATTACGAGTATTTGAGAACAAAGTTTTTGGACCAAATAGTGACAAACAGAGGGGGAATGAAGATGACCAAATGACAGTGAAGTGTATGATCTTAACGGAAAACTAGATGTAATAAGAACAGTCAAGTCTCATAGACTGCAGTGGGCAGGACATGTGGCACGAAGGAGGAATGAAAGAGGAGAATGGATACGACTTCTAGGAAAACCAGTTGGAACCGTCCAATAAGTAGGTCGAGAATAAAGTTGGTGAATAACATTAAACATGATTTGAGGGAGGTAAATTATACAGGAAAATATTGGAAAAAATTAGTTCAGGATAGGGATTTATTCAGACCTTATGTCCGCGTTCATGAACCTCCGGGTTGGATAGTGCAGAGAGTTCTTCTTCTTTAGTAGGCGACTACAACCTCATTCAAGTTTTGGTCCCCTCAACAATTTTTCTCCACCTAGATCTATCCTGGATACAGACTGGCCAATTTCCAATTTTCATTTCTAATATATATTTTATAACATCATCCTGTCATCTGTTTTTTGGGCGTCCAGCTGTTCTGGTGCATATTGGTTTCCATTTGTATATTCTTCTTATAAGCTTGTCTTCCTGCATTCTATTTATATGTCCAAACCAGCGCAGTGTTTGAGCTTTAATGTGGTTTATTATATTTTTATTTCGTATTAGATTATTTAATTCAGAGTTCATTCGTACACGTCATGTGCCATCGCTTTCTCTAATTGGTCCAAAAACTCCCCGTAAGATCTTCCTTTCAAAGATTAATAGTTTTAGTTTGGTGCAGAGAGTTAGTTAATTCATATTCTTCATAACTCAATCTGAAGATTGCTTGTAGTTTTTCAAGAAGAAATTTAAAAACTACACTTTTATAACAAATACAGGGAAACGTAAAAATATCTAAAAAAAAAAAAAAAGGCGGGATGAAATAAAATGAACGAAATGAAAGATGGAGGGAAGGTAAGACTAGAAATGCAGCCATATTTTAAAAAAAAATGTTTCTCTAATTTAAAAAGGATTATGAGAGGAAGAAAAAGATATTTAATTAGACTTGGCTGCGGTGATTATAAGGAAGGTAAATGCTAAGAAATGTTACTAATAAAATGGGGGGAATCGGAACTTAAAAAGAAGTCTCAGAGAAAAAATTAAATTAAATGAAAAACGTAGGATAACTAACTCTTTTTAAGAAATTGCGTTTTAATATAAGGACTATATTAGGATAACGCTTGTACCTATTTAAGCTTTCTCGTTCCTGTGCTTCAAAATAATTTCTTATAAAATCTATATCAACGTTCGTGACTTAATTATATTTAAATATCTGTCTGTAAGTGTATATATATATATATAGATATTATAAATATATTTTTGACATTTGGCAATGAAGGCAAATATGATATGAAAAGAAAAAAGAATGCTTGAGTCGGGATTTGAACTCGAGTCTCTAAAGTCTGTACCTTTAGCGCTCTAATCAACTGAGCTACCCAAGAATTCCAAGACAAACATACAATTTTCTTATACATGTAGTATTCTCAATTCACACAAGAGGTAGCGGAAAGATCTTCCGACTGCCATCTAGCGGCTAACATAACAGTTAAGCAAATTATTAAAGAGAATATTTACTTTATAGCAGTAACGCTTGTATAGATGGCAGTCGGAAGATCTTTCCGCTACCTTCTTCTTCTTCTTCTTCTTCTTCTTCTGCTTCATGAAATTAGGCCTTTTGACCTGTTTTCACATCAAGTGGGATTTAATGAATCCTCCCATCTAGTAAATGGGCGTCCAACATTTCTATGTCCTATTGGTTTGTACTTTAGTAACAGCTGAGGGATTCTCTCTGTAGGCATTCTCTTGACATGTTCATACCAGTTGTTTCTCATGTTGTCAATTCTATTTCTTTAGTTGAAAATATTTAAGTCATTCCTAATATCCTCACTTCTTTTCTTGTCCAAAATTGTCACACCTGCTACTGAACGTAGGAACTTCATTTCTGCAGTTTCTATTTTCCTTCTGTCTGAACGGTTAAGAGTCCAATTTTCACTTGCATATGTTAAGACAGGCACTGCCATAATTTTGTAAAATTTTAGTTGTGTGCTCCTCAAAGTTTTATTTTTCAGTGTCCGTCTTATAGTGCCACACATTCTGTAAAATCTATTTAATTTAATATTAATATCTTCCTTCTGGCAGTATGATACATTGCATCCTAAATAATTAAAATTGTTCACCTGTTGTATTATACTGTTATTAATACTGATTTTACACCTCATATGGTCTTTCCCGTTGAATGCCATTACTTTCGATTTACTTTCAGAGATTGTCATATTGAATTTATTTGCTATTTCGTTTAATTTATATGCTGCTATTTGTAAATTGTCTTCTGAAGAGCTAAGGATTGTCTGATCGTCTGCAAACAGTATGGTATTTAGAATCGTACTGCCAACTTTAAACTCTGTTGTTAAATTTGGTTGCCATTGTACAATGATCTCGTCTATATATATATATATATATATATATATATATATACTAAAGAGTGCAGGAGATAGCGGGCATCCTTGTCTGACCCCTTGATTAATTTCTAATGTATTATCGCTCATTGTAACTCCTTTATCAATCATTATTTCTGATTTAAAATATAAGCTTTGCACAACTTTGACAATGTGTCCTGGAAACCCTTTGTCATACATTATTTCCCATAGTTTATTTCTTGACAGTCTATCAAATGCTTTTTGATAGTCAATAAAAAGTATGCAAGTTGGCAAATTAAATTCTCTTCTCTTCTGAATAAGTTGCTCTATTGTGAAAATGGCATCTGAACATGACCGACCTTTCCGAAAGCCACACTGTTCTTCACTTAATATATACTCATTTATTATATTTAATCGTCTAGTAATAATCTTAGCGTATATCTTGTAAGCTGTATTCAATAAACAGATTCCCCTGTAACTTGTGCACTCGTGTCTACTTCCTTTTTTAAATATGGGGCATATAAGTCCTTTCTTCCATTCATCCGGGATTATGCACATCCTCCAGCACACATTTAGTACATCTAAGAATCTCTGCTTAATTTCTCTTGGAGCATACTTTAAAAGTTCAATATTTAAACAGTCTATTCCTGGAGTTTTCTTATTTTTGAATGTTTCTAGAGCGTTCTCTAATTCTTTGATTTCAAGAAGATCTACATGTGCCATTTCCTTTAATTTGGGGTCAATGTTTATTTCTGACATATCTGTCCATAATGTTCCATAATATTTGAGCCACTCTTTTTCTGGTATATTATTTAATTTGGCTGTGTCTTTTTCAGTTGTATTCAGATATTTCAAAACCTTGTAAGCCATATCCTGTGATCCATGGCAATCGTATTCTATATTGGATATATAGTTGTCCCAGCTAAGTCGTTTCAGCTTCCTTACTTCTCTTTTAACAATGGCACTTCTGTAATTATAAGCAATTCTATCTTCTTCTGATTTTGATTGGATGTATTTTAAATATGCTCTTTTTTTGTTTTCGATCATTTCTTGAATTTCATCATTCCATATATATAAACCTTTTTCCTTCTTTTTGTAGATTTTGTCCCTAGGGCTTCCTCAGCAGCTTTTAATATAATAGTTTTTAGATCTTGCCATTCTTCATTCACATTAGTACTTACAGCTCTTTGATCTACATAGTTTAATAATCGTGAAGAGTATAATCTCCTTATACTCTCCTGTTGTAATAAATGTACTATAAAATTTGTCCTTTTTACTTTTGTTACATTTGTTTTCTTCTTGTAAATCCATTTATTTGGCATGTGAAACGTAGAGATGACGATGAAATGGTCTGAACTAATGTCGTATCCTCTATATACACGAGTGTCAATCACATGAGGAGATAATTTCTTATTGCTCAATATATAATCTATTATCGATCTAGTGCCTCTCGCTGCCCAAGTATATTTATGGATATCTTTATGACGGAAAAGGGTGTTAGTTATTTTTAATTCATTAAAGCTGACAAAATTTCTACTACCTCTTGTGTGAATTGAGAATGCTACATGTATAAGAAAATTGTATGTTTGCCTTGGAATTCTTGGGTAGCTCAGTTGGTTAGAGCGCTAAAGGTACAGACTTTAGAGACTCCAGTTCAAATCCCGACTCAAGCATTCTTTTTTCTTTTCATATCATATTTGCCTTCATTGCCAAATGTCAAAAATATATTTATAATATCTATATATACAAGCGTTACTGCTATAAAGTAAATATTCTCTTTAATAATTTGCTTAACTGTTATGTTAGCCGCTAGATGGCATTCGGAAGATCTTTCCGCTACCTCTTGTGTGAATTGAGAATACTACATATATAAGAAAATTGTATGTTTGTCTTGGAATTCTTGGGTAGCTCAGTTGGTTAGAGCGCTAAAGGTACAGATTTTAGAGACTCGAGTTCAAATCCCGACTCAAGCATTCTTTTTTCTTTTCATATCATATATATATATATATATATATATATATATATATATATGATTAATCATACTTATATCCGCGAAAATCTACAAATAATATATATATATATATATATATATATATATATATATATATATATATATATATAGGGGGCACGCCGTTAGCGTAGTGGTTAAGGCACTGAGCTACAAGCCGGAGGGTCGAGGGTTCAAGTCCCGTTGGGGTCAGGATTTTTAAACTGACCCAAACCCTCTGGCGGCACTATGGCCCTGTGGTCGACTCAGCCTCTAACGGAAATTAGTACCAGACGCTTGATCTGGGGGTAAAGGCGGCCGTCACGCAGGGCTGACAACCCGGCTGACATAAAGTGCCGATTGTCTAGAAAAAGTGGGAGCCTTAACCTCCTACTACCCCAAGGGCCTCCTGGCCTGTTGTGGGATCACTTTACACTTTATATATATATATATATATATATATATATTATAAGCAAATTTTTGACATTGAGCCATGCATATATATATATATATATATATATATGAGCTTACATGCATACAAAGAGATATGTAGGTAGAATTAAGCCACGAACATTTATGTACAGGGTGTAACAAAATTCCCATTACAGGCTTTGAGGACGTGTAGTTGGGACCAAGACGGTTACGTTTAGCATAAGAACTGATGCCCGGAAATGTACCGTTTTCCTGCTACACGCAAAATACCACAACACACTTACTATCTCTGACACCTGCTGCTTGTCGTCTGGTCCACAAGAAGTGCTCGATGTGACGATCATCTACGTCACCACAGATGCATCACCATACCATGTTCTGGTATACACGATCACCAATCCTTGGTCGTGCAATATCCGCCGCAGCCGTAACCCGCGCCAGTAGATCTTCTCGGATGCCACACGGGTTCCCGTAAATCAGGGATTCCATGTGACCCCCATAGGTAGTAGTCTAGAGGGGTCAAGTCGGGAGAACTTGCAGGGTCTTTGGCGCCAACAATGCAGGAGATTTGAACTTGTGTTGTGATATGTTATTTGCGTGCGTGTAGCGGGAAAACAGCAAGTTTCCGGACATGAGTTCCTACCTATGCTAAAAGTAAGTCCCCACTACACGTTCACGATGTCTGTAATGGGAATTTAATTACATTCTATATATATAGGCCTATATATATATATATATATATATATTAGAATTTTGATTGAGTGAGGTGGTTCAGTTTATTATTGTTTAGTAATTTATTATCAAAATGTAAAATCTTATATTGCGTGTTTTGCCTTTCTTGGACATACTGTACTTAGTGTTTTTTTTTGTACAATTGGTAGCGTTTCCTCCGCAAGCTTCTATGTACTTCTAGAAAAAATCGTTCATTGACTAAATTTTGCACCGTTTAGAGTTATACCTTGTTATGAAGTACTGAATTCAATACCATATTTCTAATTTTGTTGACTTCCTACTCCATAAGACAGGGCTGAAACATATAAATTCTTTCCATTAACTGATTCTTTTTTAAACATCCATATCAGAATGTTTCACCTTTTTTTTCTTCAATTGATAATTTATTAACTCTTATTTTCCTTCCATTAATATGTAATTAATCTAAATTCGCGTTGAAATATTCTGTCTTCTCTAAGTTATGTTTTAGACCCCATTTCCGATATTTTTACGAACGTTGATAAAATATTTAGCTGAATCTTCCTCGCCCTCAGTTATGACAACCTGATCGTCCGCAAACAAGTGATTTGTACGTATTTTCCTTTTGCGATTCTTATTTCCTTCTCTTTTAATTCTTTATTCCAACACTAAAAATAACTTTGAAAAAAAACAGAAAAGACTCTGCAATGAAATTATACAAGACGATGACAGTTTCTATTATTACTTATGGATCTGAAACATGGACAGTGACAACACTACAATCTGCCAGTGTACAAGCTGCTGAAATTAAATTCCTCAGACCAATAGCAGGATATCAAAAACAGACAAAAAACACAACACAGAAATAAGACAACTAAAAGTAGAGGAATTAAATACAACAATAGTGAAATACAGAACAAACTGGAAAGAACACTTGGCAAAGATGACTGAGAACAGAATACCAAAAGCAGCGTATAACTATTCACCACGAGGAAGAAGATGCTTGGGAAGACCAAAGAAAATATAGAAATAACAGCAATTTGGAGCCGGAACAGGTTAGTAAAAATGTCTAAACCGTGACGAAGGAAAAGAAGAGATTTCTTGTTGCCATTCTATTGCATTTTCATGACCACGTTTTTAAGCGTACACCTCTGTATATTTTAAAAATAATTAATGAAATGGTCCATCCTCGTAGTAATCCGTTTGTATTGTACTATTTTAATTAAATGGAATAACTAACTAATTAACTGACACTATCGAACACGAATGTTCAAGTCCACGCTGACATAAGCTTTCCATATATCCATATCCTGAGATAATATTTCCATTAGTTTTCTGCATAATTTACCTCCCTGATCATCGGAATCTTTGAGAGTTAACTGTTCTTATTATATTTGGTTTCCCATAAAGATCTTGTATCTCACTGTTAAGTAATCTTCTCCATTCATCTATCTGTTTGTCTCTCTTTGGTCCAAAAAATCTTAAGAACTTTATTCTCAAATACTCCTATTCCTATCTCCTTCCTTAAGATAAGGTTCCATTATTTCTCGCATCCATATAACTGGAAGAATAACAGTTTTATGTATTTTTGGTTAGACGTTTTCTGAGAGAATTGGGAATGGCAGTTACGTGAGGCAGTTAAAAGCAAAGGGGAGTAAGTGATTCTTTCGGAAAAAAAAAAGTTTGGTGCATAAATACATTCTTGAAGTATAATTTTATTTAGTGGCAAAAAATATAAGCGTATATGTAAAATTGTAGGCTTTCACGGCAGGTTTGTCTTTTTGGGCCAAATGATCGTTATCTAGCTTTCTTAAAACTCAACGTTTCATCTACTACAGCGGTAGACATCCTCAGGTGATTCTGCGTGCTGCATGAACTCCTAACTCTTCAATTGTCGACTGTAGACAGTGTTAAAGAGTTAGGAGTTCATACAGCACGCAGAATCTCCAGTGGATGTCTACCGTAGTAGTAGACGAAACGTTGAGTTTTAAGAAAGCTAGACCACGGCCATTTAGCCCGAAAGACAAACCCAACAAAAATAAACATATATGTTAGGCGTACATAAAGAATGATTGTTACATTTTTCAATTAGACCTACCTTGATTTTCTTATACAACTTCAACTTCAAACCTGATTTACTGAATTATGCAACACTTGTACTTACACCATTTTATTTAACCGCCTCATACGCGTTTCCACAATTCAATCTATATTCAATTTCTTGCTGCACTTCATTCTTGTTTACAATTATTGTTCCTAGGGAATTGAATTTTACAAATTTCCCTCATTTGTCATTAACTGTTCATTTCCATTATATGATATATTTCTACATGTGACCCTGTATTTAGTTATTGATATTCACTTGCAATTAAGAGGAATAATAATTTTTTCATCGTGCTATAACGCTGTTTAAGTCTATGATTTGATGTAGATTGACATGATTTAGATAAGGTAATAAAATTAACAAATGAGAGGCGGGTTTGAGGAATTGATAGAGAATGGCAGAGGGAAGCTGAGACGAACTTCCAATAGAGACGAATGTCTTTCATCGAACCGAAGATCCTGGAACGTCGTCCATCTCTGTCAGGATGCCCCTTGTTCGTGTCCCTGCCTAATCTGCTTCAAGTAGACAAATTTATGCCACGTTTGTATTAAGACATTCTTCATTATTATGACAATTAAGTCTATACTTACGCGAAATCAATTATGCTTTTCGATTATTTATGAAGTTTAAAAATCAACAAATTTAAAATGCAGTATTCCATTTAGTCCTTCATAGCATTATAATATATGGCGTAGAATCTTGGACAATGGATGAACAACATATTAAACAAATTGAGAACAATTGAAATGCTGTTTTAAAATGTCGACAATAAAATCGAGAATAAAAAGAATAAAGAATAAGATGTAAGAAGAATAATATAAGTGGAAAATGTATTTACAATAGTGGAAAAAAATATGTTATGAATATGAACGGAGAGTGGAGTTGGGTAGGATCCCTAAATTAATACGTGATTTCGAAATGACTGGTAGAAGATGACGTGGTTGATCAAATAATATTTTGCGGGAAAATTCTGAATTTTATAAGCAATATTTTAGACCATCAGAATAATGTGAACCAACAAAACAGAAACAAATATAAAGTATTGATATCACATGGCAGATGATAGGGGCCAGAGGAACTATATCAAAATCTTTCTCATAGTTCTGGTTAAATTTTAACAAAATCATCACTCATCATCATAGTTGACATAACGGCAACTATTAGTATTATTATTAACTAACTCACTGGCACTATCGAACCCGTAGGTTCATGGCCGCACGGACATGAGCTCTTCATACATCCCTATCCTGAGGTAATGTTTTCCAATCATTCCCTGTGCAATCTACTTCCCTCAATCATGGTTAATGCTATTCTCTCACCTCATTCTTGGTTGGGATGAATTCCCTGTAGTATTCCTTGCCCGGAGAACTGAATTGGGGACTATTTTACCTCCGGAAAATTTTACCCCAGTGGAACCCATGTCCGCGTTTCTTGACGGTTATATTTTTACGGTGAAAGATCGTCACTCTTTCGACCGAAGTACGTTTTCGTCTGGCTTATCATCTTCGACCAGTCCGGCATGCGTGACCCTATCGGTAGCAACTCAACCGTCCAGCATAGCTCTCGGGGTCATTTAAGCACGCAAGCCACTCCACCATAAGTTAAAGATTCCACGGAGGGCCTGTTATTGTTGCTATTATTATTATTATTATTATTATTATTATTATTCCACCGCTGTGGTCTCGAGATAGTATGCTGCCTGTCACGCAGAGGGCCCGGGTTCGATCCCCGGTCGGGGCAGTTTTTTCTGGGTGAGGTTTTTATCGGGGTTATTCCTCACCAGTAAGACAAATGTCAGGAAAACTTTAAGGCCCAAACAGTCCCCGAAATCATATGGCCATCATCCTTATAATAATCATCATCATCACCATCCTTCACCGGTGTGGAAAGCAATGGGAATCTACCACACCTATAATTCCCTAGTAAAGCTGCAAGCATAGCATGAAAATGCTATGATAGCAGTGAAGGACCTGCTTTCGGGCAGAATTACTATGGATGGATTATTATTATTATTATTATTATTATTATTATTATTATTATTATTATCATTATTATTATTATTATTAATATTCCACAGAACCAAGAAACTAATATTGTTTGTTACGAAGTATATTGGGGTATTATATGGATCCGAAATATGGACAGCCGACGGGCAAAAGCCAAGAAATGTTAGCAGTAGAAATTGACTTTCATGAGACGATCGACACGGATTTCAAGACCGGATAAAATCAAGAATAAGAGAAATTATGTAGGTTGAAATAAACATTTAAAAAATAAGAGAAAGACATTTGAGGTAGTATGGACACCACATACGAAAAATATGAAAGATTACTGAAGAAAGGTTTCTTAAATCAAATCGTGACAGGTTGGCATACTACGAGTTAATTAGATAAATGTGGGTAAATTTCAGGACAAGACACATTCATGAATAAATAAATATGTAAGAAAACTGTAATATTATTAATTACTATACCTAGCTTAATTAATGAATAACGTAATTGTATTGTTATCTGTTGTTTTTTTTTTTATGTATACGGTGGCTGGTATCCTTGGAACATAGTGTCTCCATTGTTCTTCGTATTTTTGAATGTGATCTTCATATTTTGTCTTAACTAACTAACTACTGGCACTATCGAACCCGTAGGTTCATGACCGCGCGGACATAAACTCTCCATACATCTCTATCCTGAGCTAATGTTTTCCAATCATAATCTACTTCCCTCAAATTATAGTTAATGTTATAATCCCACCTCATTCTCGGTCTACCAACTGGACGTTTTCCTTCTGGTTTTCCTACAAGAAGCTTCCATGCACGTCTTTCATTCTCCATTAGTGCCACATGTCCTGCCCATAGCAGTCTACGAGACTTAACAGTTCTCATTATATCTGGCTTCCTATAAAGACCATGTAGTTCACTGTTATGTAGTCTTCTCCATTCGTCTGTCTGTGTATCTCTCTTTGGTCCAAAATGTATCCTAAGAACTTTATCCTCAAATACTCGCAATCTCCTTTCCTCCCTTAAAGTAAGAGTCGATGTTTCGCATCCATATAACTGGTAGAATAATAGTTTTATATATTTTCAGTTTAACGTTTTTTGAAAAGAGTTGGGACACCAAGAGTCTCTGTAAAGCATATTTTGTCTTACATTAAATTATTATTACTCTCATTCTATTATAATGGATGTAACAGTTTTGAAGAGATTCGGCAGTGCAAGGTAAACAGGGGGATGTTGGTGCTCTTTACTCCCTCTCTGCAACCCCACTGAGGTTGATTAGGTTAATTGCATTTTTCATGGGATGACTCCGGCCGTGCAGATGGATTCATAGTGGATTCAGTCGAATGGAGCCATAAGAATGGTACTCTTGGGGCCGGACGCTCTCTAGATGGAAATGTCGGGGGCGGGGGTGCGGAGGGGACACTGATGGCATCACATACTACACATTCACCGCTACTCTGAAAGGTGGTACACCTCAAACCACCCCTATACTGTGCTCCAACCCCTGCCTTCTCCAAAAAAACTCGATTCCATTTCATTGACAGGAGATACATCACCGAGTTATAGTAACATGCGAGGGACAGGAAAAAAGTAAAAGAAACGCCAGTAAGGTGAACCTAATCTTAGTTTATTGCCCTCTCCTTTTGGGAATCCATAAAGAGGGAAAATCAACTAACCGACTCAATAGGGATATAATATACTTCCCCTCTTTGTCTATCGGTGTGGGAGTCTCTTGGGCGTTACTTGACGAATGTCTATTATATATTTGTGGGTCTACACTATTTTCTACTTATCTAATTATTATAAACAAACTCTATGGCATAAATGCTTTATTATTCGCTGACGATGTTGTACTTTTAGCAGAATCTGAAAATGAGCTCCAAATGTTAGCATATAAATTTAAATTAATAGCCAATAGATATAATTGTAAAATATCAATAAATAAGACAAAAGTAATGGCATTTATTGGTAAATATGGAATTAGATAAAAAATTGTACTGGATAACAAAATAATAGAACAAGTATCCATTTCCATTATTTAGGATGTGATATAACTTATAGAGAAAATAAAGATATAGAAAATAAAGTAAATAAATTTCAGGCTATTTGTGGAACCATAAAAAGAACCTTAGGTCGGAAAACAAGGAAAGATACGAAACTTAAATTATATAAAACAATGGCTGTTCCTTTGTTGCTGTATGGAAGTGAAAATTGGATAATGAAATCAAGGGATGAAAGCAGGTTACAGACTGCGGAAATGCTATTTTTACGTAATGTGAAAGGATGCACAAGAGCGGATAGAATAAGGAATGAAACTATACGAGAAGAATTAAATATATATAAAATTGAAGATAAAATCAGCGAAAATAATAAGAAATGGACAGAACACTTAATGAGAATGAACAACGAAAGAATACCAAAAAGAACCTTCCTGTATAATCCCAGAGGAACAAGAGATGTTGGCCGACCACGTAGAAGATGGACTCCACTTTTAACTTCGCCGGAACAGGCTGCATAGCCTAAACCTTGTAGTAGAAGAGAAGAAGAAACTCTATGACATATGAAATCGAAGTTGGAGTTCCTCCAATGATCATTCTGCTTAACCAACTGATCCCAATTCGTATCTCTGATATCCAGTCCTTTAGGTTCATCCGAATATTAACCTATCATCCACGACTAGGCGGTGTTTCGTTAATGGCTTTCCAATAAAAATGTTCTTCAGCATCATTTAGTTTTTTTCCTGTTTACAAATAAAAATCCAAAGTGAAGGAGAATAGTGTAGCATGGCTTGTAATACACTCACAGAAAGTTAGATAAATTGTATAAATTATATGTATTTGCAGGAAAATATTCTGCTCTATGAGTTTCATAGGTAGAAAACAGAATATAAAAATGTAATAAATATTTAAAATACAAATACGGAACAACTAGATTAAATTTAACTAAATATATCTTCTTCATTTTCACGGAATTAGATAAATAAATATCTTTCCATTTAAAATATAATAATAATAATAATTTCTTTAATCTGTCAGAGTTAAAACCTGAAGGTTTCCTCTTTCACTCAACCAGTACAAACATACATATTTACAGAATAGATTATATATTATTATTCACTATACTAATCATAAAAGTTTAAAAATATATCAAATTGCAGTTTTAATGTATTGTAGAATACAACATTTTATACAAAATAATAATAATATTTTTATAAACAATAATAATAACATTATTATTATTATTATTATTATTATTATATATACAGATTTTTAATGTTTACACATCTTTCTGTGCCTAAAGTTTTACATTTCTTCTCCACTCGTCTCTCTCCATCTACTCCATGTCCTGCATGTCCTCTTGTTCTCATTCCTGCTCCTGTTTCTTGCATCCACGAGTTTCGAGGTCTTCCTTTCCTTCTTCTTCCAGGTGAACCTTTCTTGTATGTGACCATACCAATTTAACTGCTTATGTTTTATATAATCTAACCTCCGATTGAGGGTCTTTCCACTTTTCAGCGGTTGCCCTTTTACCAGCCGGCTGCTGGCCCTTCACATCCACATGTGTCAATCACAGAGGTAGATGATCAACAGCCAGTGTAGGGGTGGCATGTGATTAGCATGTCGAGTCCCCCAGCCGTTATAGCTGGTTCCTCAACCTGGAGCCGCTACTTATTGTAGCTACCCAATTGCCTCGCGATGCTGGGTGGGCACCGGTCCCATACTGGCCGAAATACCATGAGAAAATTTCTTCCCCCATGGAGACTCGAACCAGCGCAAGTCCCGTAGCTCTGCGCCAAGGCTTCCTACCTTAACCGCTCGGCTACGGCGCGGGACTATATATATTCTAACCTACTATTGAATATCTAGTATTCATTTTTTCTCGTATGACAGTATTTCTTATTTTTTCTAATTTTAAACATCTTGCTGCTCTCCTTATGAAATCCACTTCCATCGACAAAAGTTTTTGTTCTAAGTTTCTGTTTAATTTCCAAACTCAATATGTGACAGTACTTCTCACTATTAATTTATATATTTGTAACTGTTTTTTTCTGGTTATATGTATGTTCCATAAGACTCCATTCATCATTGCTGTTATTGCTCTACCTTTATCTATTCTGTTCATAATATTACTTTCTTGTTTATCCTCTCTATCTAGTTTTACTCCCAGATACTCAAATTCTTCACATCTTCTAATATAGCCTACCCCTTTTGATATTCTAATATTAAATATTCGGTTTC
Organism: Diploptera punctata; assembly: GCA_030220185.1. Taxonomy (NCBI): domain Eukaryota; kingdom Metazoa; phylum Arthropoda; class Insecta; order Blattodea; family Blaberidae; genus Diploptera; species Diploptera punctata. Next base: position 1,755,151 of record JASPKZ010007261.1, read on the forward strand.
GGCTCCACATCCCATATAAAATGTTTTTTTCTAAATATATTTTCAAACCCCTGTTATCGTATTCGTCCAATAATTTTCTGAACATATACTCCATGCCTTCATATTCTTGAGCAATTATTATCTGGTCATCCGCAAATAACAGTTTATATATTGTATCTGTTGATCCATCTCCAATTGGTACTCCCATTCCTGAACATTTTTGCCCAATTTGACAGTGCATTATGTATAAATATCTTAAATAATAATAATAATAATAATAATAATAATAATAATAATAAATAATAATAATAATAATAATAATAATAATAATAATCATAATTTCTTTAATCTGTCGGAGTTAAAGCCAGAAGGCTTCCTCTTCTACTCAATTCGTACAAATATACACATTTACAGAATAGGTTATATACCATTATACAGTATACTAACCATAAATATTTAAAAATATATCAAATTGCAATTTTAATGTCATGTACATTACAACATTTTATACGGTAAACAAAATAATAATAATAATAATAATAATAATAATAATAATAATAATAATAATAATAATAATAATAATTTCTTTAATCTGTCGGAGTTAAAGCCAGAAGGCTTCCTCTTCTACTCAATTCGTACAAATATACACATTTACAGAATAGGTTATATACCATTATACAGTATACTAACCATAAATATTTAAAAATATATCAAATTGCAATTTTAATGTCATGTACATTACAACATTTTATACGGTAAACAAAATAATAATAATAATAATAAACAGTACTCATCATCATCATCATCATAGTACATTCAAGAATTTAGGCCATTTGTTGACCTGTTTCGGCCTCAAGAGAAACACCATCCAGAAGTATTTTGAGTGGACGTCCTGGTCTTCTTCTTCCTGCAGGTTGATATCTTAACATTAGTTTGGGTATTCTGTGATCTTCCATTCGATGAACATGTTGTATCCATCTTGACTTATAATCAGAAATTTTGTTTTCTAAAGATTCCATGTGTAATTCTTCTAAGATGTCTTCATTTTTTTGTGATCTAGTAGTGTGTATCCTGCAGTCCTCCGAAGATATCTCATTTCAGCAGATCTAAATCTCTGTATATCCTTCTGTTTCAACGTCCATACTTCGCTACCATACAAAAGAGTTGGAAGAGCCAGTGTTTTATACACTTTCAGTCTTGAATGCTTTTGGACTAACTGTGGCTTGAAGATAGAATTTATTAACCCTAAAATTCTTAAAAATTTAGATATTTTTGCATTTACATCCTTTTCTTCTTCATATGAGATATTGCATCCTAGATATGTAAAATTATTCACCTGCTCCAAAATGTTATTGTCCAGTAAAATTTTACTTCTGACAGGATCTACACCTTGAAATGCCATAATTTTTGTTTTTTCTGTAGATATCTTTAATCCATATTCTTCTGTAATTTTGTTAAGTCCATACAGACCTTTCTGTAGATTAATAAACAGTACTAATAAAATTAATTAAACGGGAAACACCAATTGATACATGTACACTTAGCGACAAAAAGAATGAGCCGCTTCAAAAAGCAGAGTCCCTGTTATGACTCACTGCGCATGCTCGAAAAGCTAAAACTGTGATTCACGAGGTAACGCTCTGTTAAATGTTTTAAATACGCTGTATTTGGTTTTAATCATCTTATATAGTCGAAGAACAGTGAACGACACTTGCTTCTAGATATTTACAAGTGTTCGACAAATGTAATATTACTCAAATTGCGACATTTTAAATAAAGTTAAACTCTCATTCATAGTGCAAAAGTACAAGACAACCAATATTTAGACAACTAGTATCCGCGTAGATTGTTAAACAACTTACAAGAAGATGAAAGACGTATTATAGCCAAAGATCGAATCCTTTAACAATGTTTTTTTTATCCATTTGTATTTTCGCAAAATACATCCTATAAGTGCTATTACATTTAATTCCTGCCACGTAATATACGTCCATTTTACACTATATTAAGTAATATTCCTGCCGTCGTAAACTCTATAATACCATTTAGCTACCGGTATAAATTTAATTTTGTGTGCAGTACCACGTTTTAATAATAATGTTATAGATGTATGTAATAAAAGATAATATAGCTTCATAATTTAAGTGTTTGTTTATTTATTTATTTATTACGTATTGGTGAGGAAAAAGTTTCATCTTTCAATTAAAATATTTAGTTTATATATGTCAAGTCTAGCATAATAATAGGTCATAGATGATGGACAATAATAAAATATTATTATTATTGTCTATCATCCATAATAATATTATTATTATTATTATTAATAATAATAATAATAATAATAATAATAATAATAATAATAATATAATAATAATAATGATATTGATGGGATGTATCAAAGGATGTGAATAATGTAATTAACTGGGGATCGAAATTAACTCAAAATGTAACCAAGAAAATGACATAAAATATAGAATTAAAAAAGGCAGATCAGTAATAACAATTTTAAACTGCGTTTTGTGGGATAAGAACATATGAATGGATACCTAGAAATTTATAAACCCATATTTCGAAACAAGCTGACTTATGGGGCAGAAACTTGGCAATTTAATAAAAATTTGAGTTTAAAGTTTATGTCTACTGAAATGGACTCTTTTAGACGCCCAACTAAACATTCTAAATAGGGGAAAAAATCAGAAATACATTCATAAGACAAGTGAAAGTCCAAAATTCAATATTAGATTTTGTGAGATACCGGCAACTAGAATGGTATGGTCATACACGAAGGATGCCAAAGAAAAGATTACTCAGACTACTTTGGAATAGATTCCACCTGGGAAAGGAAAGAGTGGTCCACCTAGATTCAAATGAATGGATTGTGTAAGAAGAGGTATGAGGGAGCTAGATCTGGAAGAATTGGAATGTGAAGTTAGAGAAGAATGGAGAAAGAAGATAAAAATTTAAAAGCTTTGGTTACAGGAAGACTTTTATTACATTGTAAACCTGTTTATAAATAAATAATAATAAAAATAGTAATACTTCTAAATAGTTAGTACGTTTTTTTGTTTGTTTAAGAATGGACAGACAGAATAAACTAGAAAGCATTTTAACAATTAAAAAATTGTACCTCAGCGGGACTAGAACCTGTAACCTTTCGCATACGAATCAAGCCACTAAGCACTGAGTTAAGTGTACGCTGGCTAATTGCGCTTGAAAGAATCTCCTTCAAAGAAGAAGAGAAACGTATTGTAGCTCTACTGTGTAATTAATTTACTCGCGTGAATCGCGCGTTGGAACTTAAAATATTCGAGATCTAGAGTTTTTGTTGCTGAGTGTACATTACACGAGGTAATAACCAGGCCAAAGTTAGAACAAATATAAATTTAGATTACGTTAAAATAATTCTAATGTCCGGCAGCCCCTGATTTCCTGTGGTAAGAATTCCAGTTGCGAGAAGTGAAGGTATATGTTGTGATCGTGTGTTTATATTATGCATAAAGGATAGGTATCTTCGGAGGACTGCAGGATACACACTACTAGATCACAAAAAAAAAAGAAGACATCTTAGAAGAATTACACATGGAATCTTTAGAAAACAAAATTTCTGATTATAAGTCAAGATGGATGCAACATGTTCATCGAATGGAAGATCACAGAATACCCAAACAAATGTTCAGATATCAACCTGCAGGAAGAAGAAGACCAGGACGTCCACTCAAAAGACTTTTGGATGGTGTTTCTCTTGAGGCCGAAACAGGTCAACAAATGGCCTAAATTCGTGAATGTACTATGATGATGATGATGATGATGATAAAAGGATAGGTGCTTGAAACGAGAAGCTAAATAACCTACATATACTAAAAATGGATGGGAATTTGACGTGATATATGTAGGCCCTATATCACATCTCCTATTTTTTAAATTGTAGAATACCTTACTTGATTAAGGACCGTGTTTATATTAATATAAGACTTTGCACTGGCACATGATAGACCTATGAGTTACTGTAGTGATTAGAACGAGGAATTATATTATGGAAATTCTACCAAAATATGAATCCATGATAATTGTGAAACAAAAATATTAAAAAAGATACTATTTTATAAAATTAATTTTAGATTATATATATATATATATATATATATATAAGAGAGAGAGAGAGAGAGAGAGAGAGAGAGAGAGAGAGAGAGAGAGAGAGACTATAAAATATAATTTATTAGAAATGAGATCAACAGATATAATTTATAGCCTATTCAAGAAATCAAGATGGTTTTAGTACTTTGATTATAACAATATTTTATGAAATAACACTATGTCACTGTGAAAGTGCGCAGTAGAATGACTTCGGTGAATAATATCAATCATGATTGAGGAAAAATGCCATCAACTCTTTAGAGGATGAAGAAGGCCTACAACTCAATGGTATTAATAAGCTGTGTTAGTTATGATGATGCTGATGTACTATTGGGCGATAGCGAGGAGATACTAAAGGCCAACACGAACACACTATTGAGTAACATTAAGAAATTGGGACTGGAAGTAAATATTAATAAAACCAAATATATGACCACACACAGATATACATTATATAATGGAAATGAACAGCTAATGACAAATGAGGGAAATTTTGAGGAAGTGGGTAGAATTTAAGTTGGAATATATCTAATTATGGTATATATCCATAAAAATGTTGAATGGAGTACTGTGGAGTAGGACCATGTCAAACCACACGAAGAGGAGAATTTTGAAGTCTGTTGTGGAAAGCATAATGACATATGGTGCTGAGGGATGGACTTTGGTAGAGGGACAAAAAACTAAGATCTTGGCAGTGGAGATGGATGGAATAAGACGCAGTGCCAGGGTGTCCAGGTTGGAAAGAAGAAGAAATGAAGAAGTGAGGCAGATGATGGATATGGAGGAGACAGTGGTGGAAAGGATCGAAAGACGAGCTCTTCAGTGGTATGGCCATGTCAGGAGAATGGAGGATGATAGGTGGCCCAGAACTCTTTTGGAATGGTCACCTTCTGGTAGAAGGAAACGGGGCAGGCCAAGAACAACTTGGAGAGGAGAGATCCATAGATTGATGAACGACCGAGGTCTGGAGGAGGATGAATGGCGTGATCGGCAAGAATGGCGAATGGGAATACAGGGTAACCGCTGAAAAGTGGAGAGGCCCTCAAAAGTAAAAAAAAGTAAGTTAATATATCTAATTTGCAATTATCAATAATTGTTAATTATTAGGCTGAGCTGAATTAAAATACCTAGGAGCAATAATCATAAATATGAATGAGATACACAAGGAAATTAAACATAGGCTCAATTCTAGAAATGCGTACTATTAGGCCTATGCATTACAGGGACTCTTGACGTCCCAACTCCTTTCAAAAACGTTAAATATATATATATATATATATAACTATTGTTTTACCAGTTATATTATATGGATGTGAAACATATACTCTTATTTCAAGGGAAAAAAGGAGATTACGAGTATTTGAGAATAAAGTTCGTAGGAAAATATTTGGACCAAAGTGAGATGAACAGACAGGTGAATGCTGAAGACTATTATTAACAGTGAACTATATGGTTTTTATAGGAAGAGATATGATAACAATTAAGTCTCATAGACTGCGATGGGCAGGACATGTTGCACGAATGGGGAATGAAAGGCGTGCATGGATGCTTGTTGTAGTAAAACCAGATGGAAAACGTCCAGTTGGTAGACCAAGAATGAGGTGGGAGAATTACATTAACTATGATTTGGGGGAAGTAGATTATACAGGAAATGATTGGAAAACATTAGCTCAGGATAGGGATGTATGGAGAGCTTATGTCCTCGCGGCCATGAACCTACAGGTTCTATAGTGCCAGTGAGTTATTTAGTTATGATTGAGGAAGATGATATATACGTGAAATTATTGGAAAATATTAACTCAGAATGGAATGTATGGAGAACTTATATTCTCACAGCTATGGACCTCCTGGATCTTTCCAAATTAGAAAATCCAATGCTGACAACATTCGGTGAATTTAGTAGGCCTATATTTATACAATAAAATTCAAACCAATGAATGTTTACTGTACAAATATTTTGACTGGCTTATGTCCCATCGTCGCAGATGGAACTGGTTCTATAAAAGGATCATTTTTTGTAGGTTTATTCATGTAGCAGGGACATTAATGTGTTCCATCCCACCGCACACCATGTGCAACCAATGGGGATGTTTGGGTTGAATTCATCTGAGAAATGGCAATTTAGTGAACTAGAGGCTCCTAACTTTTCCATGTTGTTTTGTAAAATTTCACAAAGGGCGTCAACGAAAAATATTTTACAATGTACATTAAAACGACGCTACCAAATCATGAGCTCAAGTAACGTCTTTTCTAAATTTTTTAGTATTGATTTTAAAGAATGGAAACGAAATATATAACCCAAGAGGTAGCATTTGATACTCGTGTTGAGGAAATTCCAGGTTTAAACTCCAAAAGCTTGCTTGAAAATTAGCTCTCTTGATGTCTTCCAGAAATACTATTACTACGTATCTAATGAAAAGAAGTAAAGAAACAAGCTGATAAAGCAGCACAAATATCAGAATATAATGAAAGATTTAATTTTGCTCAACAAACATATGTCAATAGAAATCAAAATCCGCATATATACAAAACGATAGTTCGACTAGTTATCGTAGGCCTATGTGGAGCAGAAACTAGGACTCATACAACAAACATTAAAATATTAAGCACATGTGAAATGAAGATACTAAGAACTATTCAGGGGAAAACATTATATGATAGGATACCACAATACAGAAATTGGGCAAATATTAAATCTTCTTCTTCACTTCCTGGTTTAGGCAATATTAAATTCATGACATAACCAAATTTATTATAGACATACGAAAATATTGGAAAGATCGTGTAAAAAATGGAAGACAACAGACTTGTAAAAAAGAGCTAAAGAAGACAGACCAAGGGACGGGAGAAGAGCAAGAGGAAGACCAGCCAAGATATGGATAGACAATGTATGCACATTACACAACCAATAAGTCTTCCTTCGAGGAGTGATTTGGAAAATAAACAGGATGAAAATCCTACAAATAAAGAATAAGAAGAGAAAAATACTTATCTGATGTATATTTACTGCTCGGTGACCAAGTTATTTTAATCCCTTTCGTTCCTGTGCCGGGGTTTGGACGCTCCCTAATGGGAACATAATGACCAAGTTAATTTAGTTACACATAGATGTCAGGTCCACCGCTGTGGTCTCGAGGTAGCATGAAAATGCTATGATTGCAGTGAAAGACCTGACCTCGGGCAGAATTACTATGGATGGATGGATGGATGGATGTCAGCGAATGACATAGGGGTCGGCCTAGGCCTTGATGAGTGAATAACTATAACTGGATGGGAATCGGTCTGTAAATTTTGCAGAGGCCTTTTTATTGAGGCTTGTGGTTCTTTTACGAGTCTGAAAATCATTAGATTCGGGACCCACGTTTTAAAGTCCCTCCCGGAGGATTTGTTCTTTGGATTCTTCCACCCTGAAAAATGCATCGACCCCGGCCGGGGACACACGTTATTTAATTCAGGAAATAAAATAAAATCGTATTGTATAAAATCTAGATGTTCTTCTATACAACATAACCGCTTAGAAACTCCTTTATTAACGAATTATTCCGATGGAATGTAGCTTCCGAGGTTGTTACACGAATATATTTTTTGAAAAAAGCTATAATCTTCATAGATCAGTCTTAGTAGATATCGAAAATTGCCATTTTAAAATGTTCGCATATTTATCATCTTCATGATGAACGTATTTAGGTTTAGGCCGTTTAAACCTGTTCCTATGATATCTGAAGAAGTGGTTGGTCAGTCCATCTTAATTTTGGTCTTCCTCTATCTCAAAGTTCTTTTGGTTGATTCTCAATGGTAATTTGGGAATGCAAAATGGGTCTATTCTTTGGACATGTTGCAACCAATTTCTTTGATAATTCTGAATTTATTCAACTATATTTTGAATTTTCAATTTATCGCATATATCTGTGTTTCTTTGTTTGTCCGTTTTTGTCGAATCTAAGAGTGGACGTAAAAATCTCATCTGTGCCGTTAGCAAATTTATAATATATATATATATATATATATATATATATATATATATATATATATATATTCCGTTTATGACTCCCGGGCGACATCAACAAATAGCAAAATGAGTAATATCGCAGACAAAAGAAGTATTCCCAAAAAATATAGGAAATCAGCTCATTAAGGATAAAATGAAGGAGGAGATTAAAATCTTGGAATGGAATTCAGGAGGCATAAGTGTTACTAAAACTAATAACTACATATTAAATAATGATATACCTTTGACATAATCAATACAAGACCCACTAAAATATTTAGGTTAATCAACAAACTAAGCAAAATCATAGAATTCTGATATGGATACTATCACACATTGGGTTGATCAGGCGGATGATCTTGCAAAGAAAGGAGCTTGCATTCAATAATCATATCCTTGTGAATTACCAATGCAAAAACAAATTAAAAGATAAAGATTACGTTAAACAATTTTTTTTAAATTTAGCTTTAACCATATCAAATGATAAGAAATAGTGTACTATAGAAGAGCTTTATTATTCAGGAGCTAACAGCAAAAGGGAGGAAGCGGTTGCCAAGCTCAGAGGCCACTGAGCATGATCGCTTTCCGCGCCATTTGACAAAATTTGGAATAATTTATTCTAACATTTACACACCTTGCAATGCAGCAAGATTTGACGAATATCATCTCCTACAGTGTCATCAGTTAAATCAAGACAGACAGAACTGCAAAGATATTGTGGGATTATGCTGGGAAGCTCGATATAAATACCTTAAATGCTAAATAAGAATAAGAATAAATTTTATTCACAAATAAATGTTGTACACAGTATTTACACGCGAATGAGTAAGTGCTCGTGTTCGGGTGCAGTTACAGAAATAATACATGTACAATATATACATTACAAATTTTTAGTTAGGGAGATGGAAAACAAAATATATACATTTAGGAGACAGTTCTAAGACATGGTTTATTTTTGGCGTGTAAAAATTAAAAAAATAATACGACGAGAAATAAAATAAACAAAACAATAAAGAATAGATTAAACCAGTCTGAAGAAGGTATTAAATACATTAGAAAATATTGCAAAACAAAACAAATTAAGATCAAGTTTCAGAATATAAAACGCACTCTGACAAAAAATTAATGCAAAGGAGAATGATACAAGCAAAACTTTATATAATAAATTAATACCAAACTTAAGAAAGTAATTAAAATACATTAGGTAAAATATGAAGGAAACTAATTTAGGAAATGCCTGTTGTTTGATAATTTTACTACTGCTGCTCCTACTACTGCTACTACCACTGCTGCTGCCGCCGCCGTCGACGCACCGCCACTACATTCTTTTAAAGATCAAAAAGAGAGTAGCCCACTAGGGGTCTTATTCTTATCTCTGCCGCTTCTATTCTTCGGAGTTTGATTTGATGTCAAAGACAATGTTTCTAATCTATAGGCCTACTGTATAGAAAGACCTTCTAAATCAATCAGGATTTATTTTTACAAAGAGAAACAGTATGCCACTGTTTTGAGAACCCTTGGTAGTCCTATAAAGGACAAGTCTTTCAGATATGGAGGATATCAGCTGTAGATGGTAGTTGATTGCTAGTTGCGAGACTACAAACGGTCACTGAAAGCGGAATAGTGAGTTTTTTTGTCTTGTTAGCGATGATGGAATCGTTTAGCGATATAATGAAATACATTAATTAAAATGTCAACACGCACTTCCCTTTTCTTTTTTTTTTAACTGTCGTCTCGTTTAATTCGACTCTCCCCTCAATCGAATTGTGGAACATTCTGTTCAACCGCCATTATCTGTAATTGTACTTGTACCCTTTTTCTTAGTAAAATAACGTGGAAGAACCTGGATATGCTGTTCACGTATCATTTGGCCACACCATTCCAATGTTTAATTATTCTCAACAAAGTACCGGTCTCAAAGATAGAAAACTAATTAGTCTTCAATTGTCAATGTTATATGGAATTAGAAGATTAACAGAAATTAATTTTTACTACTAATGGTTTCCTTTAGAAGAACTCAGGGTTAACTTAATATAAAAGAAGTTAAAAGTTTTCAAACAAACTTTCTTTTCAATTTCGTTCGCATTTTCTTTACTTAGTTTTTAATTTACTTCATTTTTCTTCTTTCTCTCTTTTTTTAATTAGCTACTTACGAAACAGGTAACGCGGAATCAGTAAGGGAGTTTCATTAAATTAAACACTTAAGAGTTCTTTTATTTTTTTTAAAGTTGGACTAGGATGTAACGTAAAATTTCACTGAGTTCAATAAAGTTTTTCATCGACCATATTACAAAATGAGTCCACCGCTGTGGTCTCGGAGTAGCGTGCAGCCTTGTCACGCAGCGGGCCCGGGTTCGATCCCCGGTCAGGACAGTTTTTCTGGGTGAGGTTTTTATCGGGGGTTTTCCTCACCTGTAAGACAAATGTCAGGAAAACTTTAAGGCCCAAACGGTCCCGGAAATCATATGGCCATCGCAATCATCATCATTCATACTCGTCTTAGGTTAAGTTTAGGATTAACGACTCTCCAGGCTCACCATTATCATCATCATCATCACCCATCATATCATCGGGGCAACGTAACCCCGCCTTCCAGGCGCCCCAACCTCAGAAGTGGGTTACAAGTACGCAATGCCAGGAGAGAAACCAGGAATGTCGAAAGACAAACCTGGGGCACTTAAAAAAAATACAAAATGATGTCGGCCACGGTAGACTAGTGGTTATGTTCCATGCTTATGGTCCCGAGGATCACGGGTTCAAACCCGACCGGGGCCGATGGCTTTTCTAGGATGGAAAAATCCAAGGGAATGTCTTTAAACTGTTGATCACGAGTTTGAAGATTTTCAAGCTCGTAAAAGAATCTTAAGCCTGAATAAAGATATCTCTAAGTAAATTTACTGGCCTTCTTCATTCTAGTAATACTTCAGTTGCCTGCTAGATGTCACATTAGGTCGGTGTGTTGATCGCATTCCATTCATGACATCTGCACGGAAATGCGAGCAACAAAATAACTTGGTCTAATAACTTCTATTAAAAGGGAGGCTAAGGCCCAACATTCAGTTATTACGTCATTGTTGTTATTGTATATTATAAAATTAATTACATGTGACGTAAATGTGTGTCAATCACTCACTCTCTACCCTGGTTTAACCTCTCATTGTAAGTATTATAAGACCTATATCCCGAACTCCACCCGGATCTTACAGGGACATGACCTGTCGGAAGAGGATTTTTTGCTCTAGATACACACATAGTTTTGGCCATACAAGGATATAGAGGGCATCCCTGGATGAGTGATCAGCTCGATGTCAGTGCCACATCCCAGACAACACGAACAATTAAAACAAGGCACATTAATTCATGCTAAACAAGACGAATATGATACGGATGATAGTGATAACCAAAACAAGTTCGGGAGTCATTAGAGTCTTAAAGTTTCCCGACATTTTCTTAGAGGTGGAGTAAATCTGAAAAAACCTCAACCAGGAAACTAATCGCGACCGGGGATCGAGGCTGGGCCCATTGCGTACGAGGTAGTGATGTTACCCTAAGACCACAGCAATGGACTCGGTAAGTTAATAACGTAATTATTAGAGTCAGGAATAACTTTGCGGAAATTAATTATATATGTAAAAAAAATATCTTAGTGGTAATTCCGTTAAAAGAGTCAGAAATCAATCTGTGATGCAATTATGACCAATTAAAAACTATAGATACAGTACAAGTGATAAAAACTACACAAAAAAACATACCCAACTTGATCCTAACACGTGTTTCGCCCATGCACAGGGTGATCACATCGAAGTAAAAACAGTACTGAAGTAGTATTTAAAATAAGATTAAATATGTTCCTGTTAATTTTAATATTCTTATAGATATAGTTGATGTCCTTTGTTTTCATGTTGGTTGAAGTTTAAAATATCCAAACAAGAGCTCTTCAAATTCCAACAATATGTAAGCTCTTTTACTGTAGGTAAGATACTAGGGCAACACTGCTATAACATCACAAAAAATGTATTTAGGTTATTTTTCACATTGCGAACTTCATTTACAGTATCCTGTTAAGTCAACTATACGTTGTCAAATCCTTGGAATACGGAGCACTCCATCTGCAGCACCATTTCTGGATATCTCTTTCATTGATCAATCTAGGGCTTTCTGGATATCAGGTTTTGATTGAAATCTAATGCCTCATAGAGGTTTTTTTGATCTTTGAGAATGTTATAATCAAAAGAGCTCATGTCTGGTCAATTTTGTGCATGTTCAAGTACTTTCCAATTCCACCTTCTAAACAAATTCTACTATATTTCTTTTATTTAAGGTGGTGTTACTTACTAAATGTGATAAACAATGAATGCATTCAATAAATATTGCTATTTCGAGACTTCAAATACACTGCTCAATACAATTAGAGGAACACTATAAAATATGCAAATATTTTTTCATTGGATAAAGGTACAAATATGAAATTAATAAAGTACATTATTTGTGGTTATTTATTTATTTATTTATTTATTGCTCATGTCAGTAAAAACAAATGAATAACGCTGACAATTAACTTTTCAAATAATTCCGCTATGCAAGCAATTGAATCTTGTGATTATTTTTCAAAGTTAAACACTCGTTATATAGAGTTAGTATCGTGTATGGCCTCCATGACATTCGATGACAGTTTGGCACCTTCGTGGCATGCTCCCAATAAGAATCTGGATTTCCTCTTGCGGGATATTCTCCCACTCCTCCTTCAGAGCATCTCCATGTTGCTGCAGAGTTTGTGGAGCTTGATGTCGGTTCCTGACCTTCCTGTCTAGAAGATCCCACAAGTGTTCAATAGGGTTCAGGTCTGGGCTGACCGCTGGCCACTCCATTACCTCAATTTCATTCCTCCTCAGGAAATCCCTGGTGACAGCCGCAGAATGTGCCCTGGCATTATCCTGCATAAACAGAAATCCAGGGCCTACTCCAATGGCAGCAGGTACTACATGCTCTTACAGAACGTGCTCGATATACCGGACAGCATTCAGTCGCTGCGGAACAAGTACAAGGTCCGTACGATTGTTGTACATAACTCTGGCCCACACCATTATGGAACCTCCTCCGAATCTATCAATTTCCTGTACAGCCACTGCAGAAAATCTTTCTCCTGGTCGTCACCACACCCACAAAACGTATAGGACGATACCTGGATTCGTCCGAGAAGAGCACGGACTCCCACTGGTTCAGGTTCCAATCACCATGGTTTTCAGCATACGCACGTCTTGCTGCCTTATGCCCATTTGTTAAGCGTGGTTTTTTAACGGGCCTTTTTGGACGAATATTCTCTTTTCTTTATCTGTTCCTTATGGTTTGGTCTGAAACCCGGATTCCGGAAGCCATATGAAGGTCATTATGCAGGTCTTTTGCAGTTTTTGTACGCTGTCGAAGAGCAGAAAGAACAACGTATCTGTCATCCTGGGGGCTTGTTTTAAATTTACGGTCCTGGCCACGTCTTCGACAATACTGACCTGTCACTCTGTGCCTGTTGCGTAACCTGGACACCACAGAAGGAGAAACCCCAAGCTCTCTAGCCACTTGTCGCAGAGATTGACCTTGTCGTAAAACATGTAGAGCATGATACACTTCAAACTCATTTAAATGCCTCATTTTGTCAGAGACTTCAATAAACAAGGCAATAATCAACATTCGTCACTATAGCAACATCAGGAAGCTTACCAATTAGAAGTGGCCAGTGCCTTCCAAAATAAAAAAATTTCTCTATATTTGTTATTTGAGGTAATTTCTCTGTATTTAGGCCATGGATCTTTAAAATTTATATCAAATGATAACATTAATAATTCAATTTACATATTGTCCAACTTTCAGCATCACAGCTTTAAAAAACAATTACTTATTCAATTTATTACAAGTGTTCCTCTAATTGTTTTGAGCAGTGTATTAAAGATTTATAGAACAATATACAAGATTTTAATCATCACCACCAGGATCGCTGACTTACAACAGTCTTGCCATTACTTACTGAATGCCCTAATAATTTTCTTCTTCTTCTTCTTCGTCACGGTTTTAAGCTTTTTGCTAGCCTGTTTCGGCTCCAAATTGCTGCTCTTTCCATCTCTTGTTTGGTCTTCCCAAACTTCTTTTTCCTCTTGGTGAATAGTTATATGCTGTTTTTGGTATTTTGTTCTCAGTCATCCTTGCTAAGTGTTCTTTCCAGTTTGTTCTGTATCTCACTATTGTTGTGTTTAATTCCTCTACTTTTAGCTGTCTTATTTCTATGTTATGTTTTTTGTATGTTCTTTGATATCCTGCTATTGATCTGAGGAATTTAATTTCAGCAGCTTGGATTCTGGCAGATTGTAATGTTGACACTGTCCATGATGGAATCCGTAAGTAATAATAGGAACTGCCATTGACTTGTATAATTTCATTATAGAATGTCCTAGTAATTGTACAAATTGAAACTTAGACATTAAATTATGAACAGAAAAAAAAATGTTGCATTTTGAAGGGAAATACTATAATTTGCATTTCATTTATATCTAACTGAAGCAACGATTCCCTCTATACCCTCGATCTCATTTACCAGATTCTAGTTAACAAGCGGCCACATTTCATTAGAGAAAATGAACTTTTTTTTTTCCTGATAATTTAGTGTTGCAGAAGGGACCCCCTCCCCCCCAAAATCTGATTTGTAGGAGACCAGATGCAAGTGTATGTTGTGACGGTTACCTCCCCTAGAAACACGTGTTCTGGTATAATCTGGTTGCGCCTCTCACTCCTACGCTAGTAATGAGATTTTAAAACGTTCCCCTATGGACCACTTCCCTTGTCCTCTGCAATGTAACGTTCCCACGTGGAATTTCGCCTTACTGTGTCGCTCCAATTTCACCTAACAACATACTGTTGCGGTTTTTTTCTAGTACATAATAACCGCGTTAACAGCAGCCTGCACATATTAATTCATATAGGCTACCTTAAAAAACCTGTAGGTTCATTTCCGCGCGGACATAAGCTCTCCATATATCCCTGTCCTGAGGTAATGTTTTCCAACCATTTCTTGTATAATGTACCTCCCTCAAATCTTGGTTAATTTCTATCTCCCACGTCATTCTTGGTCTACCAACTGGGCGTTTTCCCCCCTGGTTTTCCTACAAGAAGCTTCCATGCACGTCTTTCATTCCCCATTCGTGCCACATGTCCCGCCCATCGCAGTCTATGAGACTTAACTGTTCTTATTATATTTGGCTTCCTATAAAGACCATGAAAATTGTTATGAAGTGTTCTCAATTCACCCGTCTGTTCATCTCTCTTTGGTCCAAAAATTTTCCTAACAACTTTATTCTCAAATACTCGTAATCTCCTTTAAAGTAAGAATCCGTGTTACGCATCCATATAATATAAATAAATAAATATATTCTCAACTCGTGTCCAACTCAGGGTCGGGTCGAGGAATGAGATGAGATGAAGTCCCTAAATTTATAGAGGTCTATGAACGACAAGGGTGCCGGCCGACCAATCCTGACGCACCTATACAGGGGCGGATGAATGAAATGAAACGAAATGGGTGAGATGAGTATGGGGAAATGGTGGAATGAAATTTGTGGCAGGGGAAAACGGGACAAACCCCGAGAAAACCTGCCCAAGCTCCGTTTCGTCCACCACGAAACCCACATGACGTGACCGAGATTCTATCTCGGGACCCCAGCGGTGAGATGCGAGCATCTAAAGGCTTGCGCCACGGAGCCACCCCATATAATATAACTGGTAGAATAATAGTTATATATATATATTTTTTCAGTTAAACGTTTTTTTAAAGAGTTGGGACAACAGTGCATAATAACATACATTTCCAGAATTGAACCTATTTTTACACGCTTTATATTAGCTTGACCTGTATCTATCTATCTATCTATCTATCTATCTATCTATCTATCTATGTAACTGAATCTTTCAACGCGTTTTTCACCCACTTAAAATAATTGGATCGACTTGAAATGTTGTATACTTGTAAAGGACCCGTGACAATACAATAATTTCATATTCATTTTCTAAAACCCTGGCCAGAATCATCAGAAAATAAAAAAAAAAGTATCTTTGTATTTATGTAACGGAATCTTTGAACACGATTTTCACCCACTTAGAGACATTGGATCAGCTTGAAACTTTGCATACTTGTAAAGAACCCGTGATAATATAATAATTTCATATTTATTTTCTAAAATCCTGGCCAGAATCATCAGAAAATAAAAAAAAAAGTGTCTTTGTATTTATGTAATGGAATCTTTGAACACGATTTTCACCCACTTAGAGACATTGGATCGACTTGAAATTTTGTATACTTGTAAAGGACCCGTGACACTACAATAATGTCATATTTCATTTCTAAATTCCTGGTCAGAATCATCAGAAAATAAAAAAATTAAAACTGGTATAATAGGTTATGGCCTTGTCGACTTTTTAGTCGATCGTTGTAAGAGCTCAGTTGGTAGAGCGGTGAACTAGTAGTATATCATTTGAGTAATCCATAGGTCGATGGTTCGAATCCGGCTGGGGAGGGTTTTCTTTAGAAGAGTAATACTTTTAGCTCATACTATATTAGTATGGAATTTAAAGATATTTACATTTTTATCTTATTCTGAAAATATTAAAACTAAAAAATAAAAAAATAAATTATTTTAAGAAACTAAAACAGCACGCTATATTAGAAAACCGAACTCAAAAATGAAAAATAATTTTAATTTCCAACACGCTTGGGATAAATTTAAAGTGGTCAACAAAAAAATCATCTCCAACACATATAGAATAAAACTAAAATTATCAACAAAAAGAAAATAATTTTACCATCAAAAGCGAGGGGTGCTTTTTATGATTTTTACGTTTTCTTCTTAGAGACTTTACTTTTACCGATATCTGTTTATTATCAAATATATTACTTGATATAGTGCACCCCACGCTTTTGATTGTAAAATTATTTTCTTTTTGCTAATAATTCTAGTTTTATTCTATATGTGTTGGAGATGATTTTTTTTTTGTTGACTACTTTAAATTTATCCCAAGCGTGTTGGAAATTAAAATTATTTTTCATTTTTGAGTTCGGTTTTCTAATAAAGCGTGCTGTTTTAGTTTTTTAAAGCTATTATTTATTAATTTCTTTGTGCATCTCATTCTTATTTGTGATTATTGTTCCTAGGTATTTGAATTCAGCTCAAAATTTCCCTCATTTGTCATTAGTTGTCCATTTTCATTATATCCATCCATACATAGTAATTCTGCCCGAAGGCAGGTCCTTCACTGCAATCATAGTATTTTCATTCTATGCTTGCAGCTTTACTAGGTAATTGTAGGTGTGGTAGCTTCCCGTTGCTTTCCACACCTGTGAAGGATGATGATGATGATAAGGATGGTGATGATGATGATGTCCATATGATTTCGGGGACCGTTTGGGCCTTAAAGTTTTCCTGACATTTGTCTTACAGGTGAGGAAAAACCACGATGAAAACCTCACCCAGAAATACTGCCCAGACCGGGGATCGAACCCCGGCCCGCTGCGTGACAAGGGAGCACGCTACCTCGAGACCACAGCGGTGGACTTTCATTATATAGTATATTTATATGTGTGACCATATATTTAGTATTAATACTTCCAGTCCCAATTTCAATATCTTCAATAATAGTAATGATATTTAATTTATTCACTACAGTCCACCGCTGTGGTCTCGGGGTAGCGTTGCTGCCTTGTCACGCAGCGGGCCCGGGTTCGATCCCCGGTCGGGACAGTTTTTCTGGGTGAGGTTTTTATCGGGGTTTTTCCTCACCTGTAAGACAAATGTCAGGAAAACTTTAAGGCCCAAACGGTCCCCGAAATGATATGGCCAGCGCAGTCATCATCGTTCATATTCATCATCACCCATCATATCATCGGGGCAACGTAACCCCGCCTTCCAGGCGCCCCAAACTCAGAAGTGGGTTAAAAGTTCGCCATGCCAGGAGAGAAACCAGGAATGTCGAAAGACAAACCTGGGGCATTAAAAAAAATTATTCACTATAATAATGATAATATTTATAATAATAATAATAATAATAATAATAATAATAATAATAATAATAATATTAATAATAATAATAATAATAATAATATTAATAATAATAATAATAATGTCGACCGCAGTGATGTAGCGGTTATGTTTCTTGCCTCTAGTCCGGCCGGGGTCGATTGATTTTAGGATGAAAAAATCCGGTAGAGACTTTACACCGTGGGTCCCGATCTCAAGATTTTCGGGCTCGTAAAATAAAAATGCCTCTGTGCAACATTTAACCTACATTCATGCATCCCAGTAATACTTCAGTTACCTACTAGTTGTCTCATTGAAGCAATTTACTAATCTCATCATGTCACCCGTTGACATATGTAGGCAAATAAGCGTACCTAAATTAGACGTGATTAAGAAACTCTCGCTATGGAGCACCCGTGTTCATACGTGGGATGTCATAGTGTAAATATTTTAAGAAGTCTTCCTAAAGGTCTATATTCTTATCCATCCATAGTAATTCTCCCCGAAGGCAGGTGCTTCACTGCAATCATAGATTTTTATGATAAGCTTGCAGCTTTACTAGGGCATTGTAGGTGTGGTAGCTTCTCGTTGCTTTCCACACCGGTGAAGGATGATGATGATGATAAGGATAATGATGATGGCCGTATGATTTCGGGGACTGTTCGGGCCTTAAAGTTTTCCTGACATTTGTCTTACAGGTGAGGAAAAACCCCGATAAAAACCTCACCCAGAAAAACTGCCCGGACCGGGGATCGAACCCGGGCCCGTTGCGTGACAAGGCAGCACGCACCTCGAGACCACAGCGGTGGACATATTCTTATAGAGAATTTTAATATATGTACTTATATACATACACTAGAGAATGGGGGGGAAAAAAAATAGAAATGGTATAATTTCTGCGGGACAGTAATTTAAAATTTGGCGAGACGTGCTGTTTCGATCCATGCGTTGAAGATGCTGATCCCAAATATATATATATATATATATATATATATATATATATATATATATAGGTGTGTGTGTGTGTGGGGGGGGAGTAAGGGCACATAACAATATATACTTGAAGTTATTACAGGATAAAAATATAAAATTGGTACCTGAAATCTCAGTCGTTCTCAACTATTAAATACAGTTAAATATTCAGGAGGTATTTCAAAAGATATTTCATATTCTGCTTGTGGAATGGTACCACCAGGAATGATACCTTTCCAGAAGCAGAAGATGAAAATGCTTCTAAAGGCTTCCAGAAAATTTTACAGCATTTAATTGTTGAGAACGAATGATATCTCAGGTACCAATCTGATATTCTTAACTTTTACGTAGTGACCTCACCGGTGTTTCACAATGAAATTTAAAAGTATTGATTCTTATAGGATATCGCATTTCTCTTTTTATCTAATTTTGTATACCAAGCTGTTCTTCTTATGAACTTAATTTCACCAGCTGTGATTCTAATTAAATATAAGTTTCCGTATAGTCCAAGATACGCTTCTGCAGGCAAGTTTCGTCTCACCAAGGTTTTATAAGCCCTCACTCTTTATGTCTCTGCGATAAAGACGGTATGAATATTCTATTAATGAATGATTTTTTTAGCTGATATATCAATTTCATTATCATGTAAAACATGATATCCTAATTATTTGAATGGAGAAACTTTTTTAACATTTTTTGTTATAAATAATCATATAATAATAACACAACTCTATAAATTTGTTTGTTGCCCCGGATATCTCAGCGAATTTCTATGTTTTCAAGTGCACAGTTTACGAATATATTCATAAAGTGCTGAATGTGCTCTAGTTTTTTATGATTTTTGTGTACCTTATATCTTAAACAGTAAATGGCTTCTTACTAATAAAATGTATGTTTCCAGTCATGATTTGATTTCTGCGCATTTTTTTCGCGTGTGCGAGCATCACGTGATCCCCATTCTCATACCCCTTAACTGCGCACAACGGCCGTGACCTCAGTTATTAGACAATATTAAAGTACTCAAGACGTGCATCTGGATATGATAAAACAATTAGTCAAAGCGTTGGACAAGGAAGGAGAATGTTTCAAATTAGAAAATTTCCTAAGTTCAGTATGTAAAAGTTAAAAGGCGGAATATTTGATGGTCCTCAAATTCGGCAATTGGTGAAAGATGCAAATGTTATTAAAGTTATGACTGTTCCGGAAAGTGAAGCTTGGTAGGGTTTTGTGGTAGGAGAACATTTCATAGGTAACTATTAAACACCAAATTATAAAGAAATTGTGCAAAACACGTTGATAAGCTTCAAAATTCTGGGGAGCAAATATGAGTATAAAGTTACACTTTCTCCACAGTCACCTGGATAGATTTCCAGATAATTTAGGAAATTATAGTGACGAACAGGGAGAGCGCTTTCACCAGGATCTAAAAGTAATGGAGTAAAGGTATCAGGGTAGATGGGACAGTCACATGATGGCAGATTACTGTTGGTCTTTAAAAAGATATTGTTCCCTAAAAATTATAGAAGGAAATCTTATAAATGCGTTTCACTGAAGTATAACATGGGTTTTCAATATTTGACTTTCTATTTACGTCGGTGTAGACTAATTTTTCAAAAACCAATTGACATTATAAATATATCTGTTATATTTTTTTTTTCATATTTTCCGATTTTTATAGTGTAAAATGAAAATAAAGATAAAAAACAGAGCAAATCTTCCAAAATCATTGATAGTTTCATGAATTGTGAGCATAAACATATCCGAAATTAATCTTATATCAAGGGCAACAAAACCACTCTTGGCCAGTGTAATGAAAATGATATTGGTAATAATATTAAGTTGTCTCATAAGTAATGTCGCTTCTTAGTGTAATATTAGGCCTATGTGTCTTGTGGAATTTTGAAGGTGTGATCCAAACGGGCTTTAAGTCAATGTGGATCATTATTTTTAACAATAGAACGAGCTCATGAAATTTTGAGACGGAGATTACCTAGCATTAATTAACCGTTTAACAATTTTGTTATAAAGTAATAATAATAATAATAATAATAATAATAATAATAATAATAATAATAAATACTTATTTATATGCATGTGAACATCATTAAACAAGTGCAATTGATACAATACGTATTTGCATATTGTTGCATAGCATGACACCAATTTATAAATCTACCGAAATTATTTTATTTACTCTATAAAATATTAAATAAATAAATTAAATAAACAAATGAAAGTCCAAAATTCTATATTAGATGTTGTGAGATACAGACAACTAGAATAGTATGGTCATATACGTAGAATGTCCCAGAAAAGCTCTGGAATGGATTCCACCTGGGAAAGGAAAGAGAGGTCGACCTAGATTTAAATGGATGGGTGATATAAGAAGAGGTATCAGCGAGATGGTTATGAAAGAATTGGAATGGGAAGATATAAATAAAGGACAAACAAGATAAAAATTCTAAACTCTTTGGACATAGGAAGATATTTTATTACATTGTAAACCTGTTTATAAAAACGTAAATAAATAAATTATTGTATGTTACAGGATACATTGTCAATTTAACGATTATTTAAACTTGCGGCTACAAGTTTTATCATGTTGGCTACCATGACGCTAGCGTTACTTTTTTTTATCATTCGCAGGTGCACTTCTGGCATAAAGTAGACGAAGAAAGGTTCAAAGTAACAAATTGAAAATAACATATTTACTCATTATTGATCGTAGAAGCGTATGAGTCACTCTGTATGTATAATAGTTTTCATTAGCTTAGGAATTCTAACCAGAATGATGAAAATGACGAAAATTGGAGTGTGTCGGTATTTGTTACCAAAGGCGTTGCAATCCTACAATGTTATCCATGAACCCCACGTGTTCCACGCAATCAATTTTTTTTTATAGAAAGATGTTAAGAACAATTTAAGGTCTGACTGACAACATGTGTATTCTTCAAATCCTTGAGGGAATATAATTTTTGGACAGATGGGAGATTTCTTTAATTTGACAGATGGTCAACGTATTGTAATTCATTTTAAAAAATGCTTTTTCTGACTGTAAATAATGTGTAAATTTTTATTTAACTTTTTAAAATATATTTCAACACAAAACTGTGGAGCAAATTACCCAAGTATAACAACCCAATCAGCTATTTCTAAAGGAAAGCGTCTGGCGAGTTATAGAATTGAATAGATTCTGATGGCGAGGCAATTCTAAACATATAATTTGATTGGCCTTCATTTTGCAAGCAGTTCCTAATAAATTTTACCTTCTATTCATTTTTATTAACAAAAATACAAACGATGATGATAAGCTTACGAATGTAGCTTATTATAATCACTTTACCATGATGGTTGTCCAGCGGCTCGCTTTGTTTTTCTGCAGCTGTTATATATAATTAAATACAGAGATGCCGACTACCGCTACTATAATAATTCCCACATATTAATCATTATCAAGCATTATCGCGCGGCATCCGCTTTTATATAAACGGACAACCATCATAGTGAGGCTATGATACTATATATATATATATATATATATATATATGAACCATTGTCATATTGTGCAACGCTGTGATGGGTAGGGAATGTGAAACTAATGAGGGAATGAAATAAGGGCATGGAAATCCTTTTTATTAAAACCAGACGGAAACCGCGCAATAAGTAAGCCAAAATGAGGTGGGGGAATAACTTTAACGATGATTAAGGGAGGTAAATTATACAAGGGATATTCGAGAAACATTAGCTGAAGATAAGGATGTCTGGAGAGTTTATATCCGCGCGGCCATGAACCTGTGGGTTGGATGGTGCCAGTAGGTTAGTATTATTATTTTTCTTCAAATGCCCCAGGTTGTCATTTCGACATTTTTGGTGTATTCTCCTGGCATGGCGTACTTGTAACCCACTTGTGAGGTTGGTGCGCCTGGAAGGCTGGGTTACGCTGCCTCGATGATATGAGAGTTGATGCGCCAGGAGAGGCCTTAAACTAAACTTAAACTAATTAGGCGAATATGATATTGATGATAATGATGGCTAGATGGTGTTCGGGGACCGTATGCTCATTAAAGCTTCCTGACATTTATCTTAACAGGTGAGGAAAAACCCCGAAAAAACCTCACCCAGGAAACTTGTCCCGACCGGGGATCAAACCCGGGCCCGCTGCGTGACAAGGCAGCACGCTACCTCAAGACCACAGCGGTTTATTATACTATTTTTGCATTGTGTATTGCTTAGGCTATATTTAACAGGGGTAATATATTTAATTATATTAAATAGGCATATATGATAATTCGAATTTTTTTTTACTAAAGACAGATGGACAGACAGGCGAATGGAGAAGATTACTTAATAGTGAGCTGAATGATATTTATGGGAAACCAGATATAATCGGAATAGTTAAGTCTTGTTGACTGAGATGGGCAGGGTATGGTATGAATGGGGAATGAAAAAGGGGCATGAACACTTCCTGTAGGAAAACCAGAGGCCAAGTGCTCAGTAGACAGACCAAGAATGAGGTTGGAGAATAATATTAGACCTAACCATGATTTGAGGAAAGTAGATTAAACAGAGGATGATTGGAAAACAGTAGCTCAGGATATGGATGTATGGAGAGCTTATGTCCGCGAGGCTATGAACCTACAGGTTCGTTAGTGCCAGTGAGTTAGTTAATTATTACATTTTGTGGCGGCTTCGTGGCGCAAGAGGTTAAACTCTCGCCTTTCACCGCTGGGGTGTCGAATTCGAGTCTCGGTCACTAAATGTGGGTTTTATGATGAACGTAACGGGTCTTGTGCAGGTTTTCTCGGTGTTTCTCAGGTTTATACCTGCCACAAATTTCATTCCACCATTTCTCCATATTCATCTCATGCATTTCGTTTCATTTCGTTCATCTGCCCCTGTGACGGTGCATCCAGCGTGGTCGGCCGGCATCCTTGTCGTTCACAGCCCTCTATAAATATAGGGGCTTCATCTCATCTCATCCCCACCCGATTCTGAGTTGAGGATATTATGTTATACAGTAAAATATACTTATTCGCGGGGGATATGTTCCGTAAATATGCCGAGAATATAGAAACCTTGAATATGGAATGGTAATTTGTATGGGTACGAATGGGGAATGTGTTCGAAGGTTCCAAAATAGAATAAAAATTATCAAAATAAAATCGATAAAATCCTGATTAATATTATTTTTCCGCCTCATTCTTGGTCTACCAACTGGATGCTTTCCCTGTGCTTTTCCTACAAAAAAATTCCATGTCCCTCTTTCATTATCCATTCGTGCCACATGTCCTCCCCATCGCAAGAGAGTCTACTATACTTAATTGTTCTTACTATGTCTAGTTTCCTATAAATATCATGTAGCTCGCTGTTAGGTAATCTTCTCCATTCCCCTGCCTGTCCAATTATTATTATTATTATTATTATTAGTGGTGGTGGTGGTGGTGGTGGTGGTGGTGGCGGTGGCGGCGGCGGTGGCGGCGGCATTGTTGTTGTTAGCAGATCGTTCCACAACCGACAATTTATTTTGCATTACTCAGGTAATAGAAAAGAAAATGCAATATAGACATCCTTTGGCCTACTATTTGTAGATCTTGAAAAAGTATAAGACAATATCCCTATAGAGAAACTATGGATTGCTTTAAGACGTATGGGAATTAAGACTATAATAACACTGGCCACCAGAATTTGAACTTTTTTATGTTACAAGGGAGAAAATGTGTGTTTGTAACTTACTTTTTTCTGCTGATTTCAAATTTTTTTACGGAACTTTTCTATCACCCAGGGTTTTCGAGTAATCACATGAAAAACATTTTTCGTGTCTATACATTACAATTTATTATATCTTAGTTGACATTATATTTGCTCACCCAAAATGTATGTGAATTGGATTTTCGGCTGTACTTCGCTTTAGGAATATCCCTCTTCAGTGTCCAGCAGTAGTCTGCTAACATATTTGGACACCATGTACCCTGATAGCGCCTTTCCATTTCCGCGATGTCCTGGTGGAAGCGCTCCCCGTGTTCGTCGCTCACAGCCCCTAGAGTTTCAGGGAGGAAATCAAGATGGGAGTGCAGAAAGTGAATTTTCAAATACATATTACATCCCATTATCTTGTAGTTCTCAATCATCTCATTGACAAGTTCTCTGTAGTTATCAGACCTGAAGTTCCCCAGAAAATTTGAGACAACATTTTTGAAAAATTGCCATGCAGCTGCTTCTTGCATATTTAACTTGTTCTGAAACTGCGTATCTTTCATTAGTTCTTTATTTGAGGGCCAACAAATATCCCTTCTTTCAATTTAGCTTCACTGATCCTCGGAAATTTATTTTTGAGGAAGAGAAATGCACTGCCCTCACGATCCATTGCTTTCACAACATTTTTAATCAAGCCTAGTTTAATATGTAGTGGACGCAATAAGATTTTTTCACAACGTGCAAGTGGTTGGTGAAGAACATTTTCTTGTCCTGGATTAAGTGACTCTCTCTTTGGCCAGTTCTTTTTAATATGATGATTACTTCTATCTCTACTATTCCACTTGCACAAGAAGCAGCAAAATTTAGTATAGCCAAGCTGTAACCCAAGTAAGATGGCTACAACTTTAAAATCCCCTCATATCTGCCAAGAAAAATTGTCATACTTTATAGCGGATAGTAAGAGCTTCATATTCTCGTAATTTTCTTTCATACCAACTGCATGGGCTAAAGGAATGGATGGATATGTTTCCATTATGTAGTAACACTCCTTTCAAACCTGTTTTCGAGGAGTCTATGAATAAACGCCAATCCTCAGAGTTATGCTCAACACCAGTGACTGGAACAAATTCTCAACATCATTGCAGAAAACTAGGTCCTTCTCTTTAGAAAAGAAATCCTCAAATTCCTCTTGGCGATTGCGGAAAAAAGTTACTTTGGTGTCATCCTGCAGTAGCTTCCATCCTTTCAATCTTGAAGCAAGTAATTCTGCCTTGCTTTTACTTAAACCAAGATCCCGAACCAAATCATTTAAATCCTCCTGTGTTAGAAAGTGAGTTTCATTTATAGCATCATCTTCCGCAAAATCTGAATCATTCTGTAAATCCTGATCATCAGAAAGTTCTTCAATCATTGTTATGTGATCTGGTGGAATTGATATGGGTAAACCTGGCCCATGAAGTACCAGTCGAATTGCTGAATCTAACATTGGATATTTAATGGTGTGTCTTGACTTGGAAGTTATTCCAAATATATTTGTCAAGCAGAAGTAGCAGTCTGTCAAATGATCCTTAGGTTCGGCCATATCATTGGGACTGCGAAAGGCATATGACGGGATCCTTTCAACCAGCCAGTTAATAGTGTTACACATTTGGTACAACAGATTTCCGGGGCCCATATCTTGTTCTGGTCTATTTTGTTGTTGAAATAACAGTGACGAGCTCTTCTTATTAGAGGAGTAAACTTTCGCTTCTGCGCTTTGAAAGTAAGCTCATCACACACGAAACAGAAGTTGTTTCTATCGTTAACACACTTTCGAGACATATTTCTTATACAAATACAATTTTACTCTTCCCATTACAATACACTACAATACAATACACTACTTAGTCTTTACAATACACTTCTATCACAATTCACTTGACTATGGAAGTGAGCACAGAATTAGCTTCTTTCTTTTAAGAAAGCTTCTATTCAACTGCGAACTTAAAACATACAATCACAGTTTTGTAGGAGAATGTCATTGTTGTAAGTTATGAATTCAAGGCAACAATCGCAAAACATTATAAGTTCATTGTTGGCACAATGAAATTAAATATAAATGTAAAATAATCCTTCTAATCATCATGTTATATACCAAAAATGCTAATAAATAGGAAAATAATTATTTTCAAAATTACAAAAAAATGGTGGGTGATGGAAAATTTCTGACTTCATTTTTGGAATCAGCAGATGAAAATACATAAGAATCACCCAAAATCTTTTATGTAACAAAATCACTGTTGACCAGTGTAATTAAAGCTATATAAAATGTATATGACAATTGCATATCTAAAATTAAAATTGGTAGTAAATTGTCACATGGTTTTACGATAAATAAAGATCTACGTGAAGGTTGTTGTCTATCACCGACTCTGTTTAAAATATATGTATATGAAATATTAAATAATTGGAGGAGAAAATGTTCAAACATGGGAATTCCTATTTCAAACAACAAAACTTTATACAACTTACATTTTGCAGATGATCAATTGTTAATTGCACAAGGTTATGAAGATTTAGAATATGGGACATTCCATACGAAATCGGCAAAAAATTGTGAAAATTGAACTCACATCTTTAAAAGTTTACAATTTTTTTACAGTGAAACTTTATGATATACTGAATATCTGAACCGAATTTCAAGTCTTCGCTTGGTGTAATTAAAGAGTAATAGAGCTGTCAAATTATCGTATTGTTTTAAATAGTCTCTTTTATAAATTACATTTCTCGAAGTATGGCTATTCCCTCAACTTCAAAAGATAGTCACATTATAGATGATTTCATGCTCTATCGCTTGAAAATTAGTATGTTAATATTTACGTTTTTCTGAAGGCGTAAATGCAATTAATACGCAATTGACCTTCCTCACCAAAAATTTTATAAAATCAAAAAATACCACATTATTACCTGAACACCAGTTAATTTTTTGTAATTAGTATTAAAGTGGAGTCTTGAAAGGAAACTACCAAAAATAATTATTTTTCCTAAAATCTCCTATGTGTAGACTGCCCGCAATACCTTTCGCGTGAGTGGAGATCGCTCGCTCGTACAAACAATGACGGAGCTACTTGGTAATAATCCTTTGCGCACTTACAAATATTTTTTATTGTTATTATCATCATCATTACATTATTTTTAGTATCATTATTACAATTATTACATCACCATCATCATCATCGTGGACAAGTGGTTACTCTGTACGCCTCCGATTCCGAGGTTCGCGGGTTCAAACTCGGTAGGAATCAATGACATTTTAAAGGCGTAACAATTCTGAATGTAGCTTTCTCCAGAAGGAAGGAAATCCGTGAGTCCCGTGTCGTAAATTTATGGTATGTAGGAGAACCTCGCGCTTGAAATAAATTGCTACATAATAAACGCCATTAAATATAACAAACATTTATCGATATATTCAGTAGGCGGTTAATTTTGTGCTGATTTGGCTAATGTATAGTTTAATTTAAATTACTAAACACCTACGAATTCAAACTGGTAGGTCTATTAAAAATATTTTCTAGAGAGTAGTTTTGTAATGTGTTATAATATTTTGTACTTGTACCCTACGCCAATGTCTGATGTTGAATATTGTAAAGTAAAGTAAAGTATTCCCACTACAGGCCTCTGGAGGCCCTTGGGGTAGTGGGAGGTTAAGGCTCCCACTTTTTCTGGACAATCGGCACTTGATGTCAGCCGGGTTGACAGCCCTGCGTGACGGCCGCCTTTACCCCAGAACAATCGTCTGGTACTCATTTTCGTTAGAGGCTGAGTCGACCCCAGGGCCATAATGCCGCCAGAAGGTTTGGGTCAGTTTAAAAATCCTGACTCCACCGGGACTTGAACCCTCGACCTTCCGGCTTGTAGCGCAGTGCCTTAACAAGTAATGTTAAACTATCGATAATAATTTATAACAATTTTCATGCTTATTAAATTAATATTAAGAAGCTAAAGCTGTTACTATGATTGAAATAAGTATATTAAAGTACACTACTAAATTATTGTAATCAAATGGTAAAGAGAAAAATGTATGCCTGAACCGGGAATCGAACCCCGAACCTTCAGCTTTCCGTGCTGATGCTCTAACCATTGAGCTAATCCAGGCTTCCTTCCCATCCAAGCATAAATCCTTCCTTTACCTTACTGTCTTGGTCCCACATTCAAATGCTATGAATCATCATTCACAAATACACAATGAATGGCTTCTACCTGAAGAAGACATGAAGGGACTCCACATAGCTATAGCATTATTTATTAAATTAATATTAAGAAGCTAAAGCTGTTATTATGATTGAAATAAGTATATTAAAGTACACTACTAAATTATTGTAATCAAATGGTAAAGAGAAAAATTTATGCCTTAACCGGGAATCGAACCTCGAACCTTCAGCTTTCCGTGCTGATGCTCTAACCATTGAGCTAATCCAGGCTTCCTTCCCATCCAAGCATTCCCAGGGTACAATAAAATACACTGAATAAAAAGTTATTTTAAGACTGAAATTACTAATTATAAGATAATAAAAATTTATACCAGTTTATTCAATTAACGATGAGAGTTTTTATTATATAATATTACATTTAAACTCTAAGACGATTACGAGTATTTGAGAATAAAGTTTTTAGGAAAATTTTTGGATCAAAAAGAGATGGACAGACAGGTGAATGGAGAAAACTACATAATAGTGAACTACATGATCTGTATAGGAAGCCAGATATAATAAAAACAATTAAGTCTCGTAGGCTGCGATGGGCAGGAAATGTGGCACGTATGGAAGATGAAAGGGGTGTTTGGAAATTTCTGGTAGGAAAACCGGAGGGAAAGCGCCCAGTTGGAAGACTAAGAATGAGGTGGGAGAATAACATTATACATGATTTGAGGGAAGTAGATTATACAGGGGAAATTGGAAAACGTTAGCTCGGGATGGGATGTATGGAGAGCTTATGTCCGCGCTGCAATGAACCTACAGGTTCCACAGAGCCTGTGAGTGAGTTAGTTATAAATAATTTGTTTAATAATTCACAGTAAACGTAAGTAACAGAGCTCTTTACTTCTCACTTCAGCAATAAAATTTGATAAATAAATATCTACTGCGTAAGAATTAAAATATCGCCACTTTTATAAATTTACGGTACTGTTCCATTAAGCAGAACATATAACAATCTATTCGATTTAATGGCAGTTGAAAAAGTCACTGATGAAGCTCTTTCAATAAAGTACGCGCGCGACCTTGGTCGTGAAATGAATCTGCTGCGCCATAGACCCGCGAGTTTTTTTACGAAAATAGAACAAAAAACATTTATATTGTCTGAACTATTCAACTCTCCAAAATGGTAATTGCTGGAAATTAACCCTTATTACGTGAATAGTATCCTGTATTTTTTTCCGTTTTCATTTTTTGATATGTACTGCAGTAAACCGCCATAAAACAGAAAATTGACACAAAAATAAAAATATCCTAATTATAAAAATAACACCCTTAAACTACATGATATCACCTATATAAATATGTTTGAAACAAATTTTTGCTGTTTACTGTTTCAGAAATATTAGTTAGTAAACGTTTTAGTTTATCATATTTACGATAATTTTAGATCATCATAACTACGAACCTATAAATGATAAAAATTAAATTTCTGTATTAATACGTTTATAAATGTATTCACTATATTTAGGGATACACAAAATTAAAAAAATAAATTGCAAGATTTTTTGCTGTCCGATTTGATATGGATTGCCCCATATATGACTAGAAAACTAATAGAAGAATATGAAAAATAGGGATTAACATTGAATATGAAGAAAACAAAATATTTATCAATTGGTGAACCAGAACAAAATTTATTTATTTTGGAGACTGGAGAAACAATAAAATCTTGTAGTGAGGTCACATATTTAGGAATTAAAATAAATAAAAATGGAAGTTATGAAGAGGAAATAAGAAATGGAAATAATAAAGGATAATTTTCAATTGCTTGCCTCAATGGATTATTGTAGAATAAAAATATAAGTAATAAAAATAAAATAAATGGATATACAATTGTTAAAAGCATCGATACTTATGGAGCAGAACTTTGACGATTAAAAACAAAAAATCAAATAAGTATATTTTAGCAACAGAAATGTATTTTATACGAAGGGCAGAAAGAATTTCAAGAAGAAAAAAAATAGGAACTTAGTTATAAGAGAGAAAATGAAGATTGAAGACACATTTCTTTAGATTATATTAAAAATCAGCAATTAAGATGGTACGGACATATCCAGCGAATGGAAGAAGATCGGCTACCAAAATCTGTTTTGGAATGGAAACCTGAGGGAAGTCGAGGCAGAGGAAGTCCTAAATCCTCCTGGAGTCGGGGAATATATTTATACATGAAGGAGAAACATCTACAACCAGGAGATTGGTTGGACCGAGAAAATTGGCTATAGGGAATCGGACGATGTCAAAGACATTAATGAACCGATGATCTATCGATTATTATTATTATATTATAATATTATTATTAATTATTATCATTATTATTATTATTATTATTATTATTCATACACAAATGTTGATCTGTTTCGGTCTCAACTACACAAAGTCTAAAAAGTCGATTTTATGGACATCCATGTCGTCGTCCTCCTAATTGGCGATACCGAAGAATTGCATTAGGGATCCTAGTTGGTGACATTCGGGATACATGTTGCAGCCATCTGTCTCTGTAGGTGGATATATTTTCTTCTAAATGATGCATGTGGAGTTCCTTTAAAATATCATAATTGCCCTGATGGTCAAGTAGAGTAGGCCTATATCAAGCAGTTCGGCGCATGTATCTCATTTCTGTATCTCTTAATCAGGCGATGTCCTTTTTTTAAAACCGAGATTTCACTTCCATACGGGAGAGCGAGAGTTTTATATAATTAGAGTCTTGAATGATTTTGTACAAGATGTGGTTTTAAAATATTATTTATTTAGCCTAATAATTGTAAAATATTAAATCAATAATTTTACAAATTATTTTTAACTGTTATTAGGAATATGCCACAATACAGTGTTTCTCCTTAAACCCAAAGTGATTTGTTTCTCTCTAAAGCGTTTTCTTCCCTCAATCTCTAGCTTCAATACTTCTCCTCACTCCATCTGTCCAACTTTCTGTAGGCCTGCCTCTTCCACTTCTTCCATTACTTTTCCAATCATGAATCTTCTTTGATATTCTATGTTCTTCCACTTTTATGTGATGTCCATACCATTTCAAACGTTTTTCTTCTATCTTTTTCTAATATGTTTTTTTCAACTTTCATAATTTCCCTTATTGTGCTGTTTCTGATTTTATTCCATCTTGAAATTCTTGTCGATCGCCTCCAAAAATCCATTTTACTGCTAACAGTTTGTTGGCTTGTTTTCTACTTACTGTCTAGGTTTCGGACCCATATAATAAAATGCTTTGTAACAGAACTTGAAATATAGTTTCCTTCGTTCTGTATATTATATTTCTATTCCAGCGCATTATTATTATTATTATTATTATTATTATTATTATTATTATTATTATTATAACAAATGAGTCTTTTGAACTTACTTTTCTTTGAATTGCTTAAAGAATTATTTCAATATACAGTAGAGACAGTAAATGTGGAAGTAAAAAATGAAACTGAATTCTGAGAAGAGGAGCTGCAATTGTACTGTTAGGTAATACCAGAAAATTAAAAGGTAGAGAAATTTATGATCAGTTTAAATAAACATCTGGAGGCTAATTTCAAATTATCTGTCAGTTAATTATCCTTCCTCCAGGGCAGGCATGGACAAAAAGAAACATTTTCAGGTTATATAAAAAATAAATTCTGTAATTTTACCTTAATGTAATTTGATGTTTAGTTTGGCTAATTTAAATCGGAAATATCTACCTGACATCTTTGATCTATCATGCGGATGAGAAGTGCATGTTGTTAAATTGACGTAGAATGCTTAAATTCAAAACAGTTTTACTACAGGGTTTATGTCAAATTAACCGAAAAAAAAAATACGAATCTATTCTTACTGCAAGGTCAGCTGATTGAAGTTGTATACAGCTGCACCAGCTGTCATCTTAATTTCATTTTATGTTTATTCTTGTAACCGTATACTGCTTTTCTGTAAAATAACTTACCGAAATTAAAATGGATGTGAACAAGAAAATCGCCAAATTTACCCAAATCTTAGAAAAATAAATAATACGTTAAAAGCTAAATTAGTACAAAAATAAAGTTCACAAGAATAAAAACATATAATACTTTAGCATTAGCCTCCCTTTTATACGGAAGTGAGATTAGGACATTACGAAAAAGAGACAGGAGCAGAATCAAAGCAACGGAAATGAAATTTCTCAGGATAATTCTTTTAAATCGAAAGAAAAGAAGAAATTTAAAGTAGAATTAGTAGAAGAAAAACTCAACAGATATAAATTGGCTAAAACACGTAAAAAGAATGGATAATTCAAGAATCCCAAAAAAGTAGAAGAAAATCTCAAAATATATAAATTGGCTAAGACATGTAAAAAGAATGGACAAATCAATAATTCCAAAAATGATGATGCAATATAAACCTAAAGGACATTGTCCACCAGGAAGACCTCTTAAAGACTGTTAGATAGGGCCGAAACAGGTATATAAAGGCCTAATTCATGAAGGATGATGATAATTATTCTTGTAGTTGAAATTAAATATATGTTCACACACAGAAATAGCCTACAATATATAATGGAAATGGACAATTAATGAAAAATGAGGGAAATTTTGAAGACGTGGCTGAATTCAAATGCGTATGAACAATTATTACAAATAGGAATGAGGCGCACAGAGAAATCAAGCATAGGTTCAATGTTGTAACTCATATATCCATCCATCATAGTAATTCTGCCCGAGGGCAGGTCTTTCACTGCAATCATAGCATTTTCATGCTATGCTTTGCAGCTTTACTAGGGAATTATAGGTGTGGTAGCTTCCCATTACTTTCCACACCTGTGGATGATGTTGATAATGATAAGGAGGATGATGATGATGATGATGATGGCCGGATGATTTTCGGGGACCGTTGGGCCCT
Organism: Diploptera punctata; assembly: GCA_030220185.1. Taxonomy (NCBI): domain Eukaryota; kingdom Metazoa; phylum Arthropoda; class Insecta; order Blattodea; family Blaberidae; genus Diploptera; species Diploptera punctata. Next base: position 1,789,056 of record JASPKZ010007261.1, read on the forward strand.
ACGCTTCCTGACATTTGTCTTACAGGTGAGGAAAAAACCCGAAAAAACCTTACCCAGGAGCCTGTCCCGACCGGAAATCGAACCCGGGCCCGCTGCGTGACAAGGCAGCACGCTACCTCGAGACCACAGCGGTGGACAACTCATATATAAGTATAAATTTCTTCTGTTTAATTCATTTACCGTGTCGATATGTAGAGTTGGACACACTCGAGTTAACACCCTATTTAAAAAATTGTAATTTATGAGGAGCATAATATTTCTCGTAAAATGTGGATAGGTGCTACTCCCATGTTTACTTCTTCGCTTCTTTGCTTTGTGCTAGAGTGATATAACTGCATATTGATTCTTGTGGTGTTAAATATTGCCCAAGAATTACTCCCAAGAGAAATCAACCTAGTAGTCATTAAATAATCCACTTATACTATCGAATCTAGAGGTTCATGGCCATTCAGTTATAAGCTCTCCATACATCCCTATCCTGAATTAATATTAACCAATCATTCCCCTGCGTAAGTCACCTCCCTTAAATCATATTATTAACTATCTCACTCTTGGCCTTCCTAGTGGACTCTTTCTTTCTCTCTAATTTTCCACCATAACTTCCCATTCCCCTGTTTTTTTACTCAATCATGTCACATGTACTGCATATGGCAATATAGGCCTATGAGATACATTGTTTCTTACTTCGTCTGGTTTTTCATAAATATGATAATGGATATGAGTTATACAGAGTGTGACTGGAAAATACTAGATTATGTTAGGAATGCAGGGCCAATGAATTCTTGTTACGATTAGGAGAACGGAGAAAACTTTACAGAGAAGAGGTCTATAATTTATATAGTTGCCCTAATACTGTCAGTATTATGTATGTACTGTAGATGGGAAGATAATAATATTCGCATTAAACATTGGGATAAGAGTTGGAGGATCCGGACGAATGGAGGATTTTAATCTAGGCAATTGTAAATGATGAATTGGGTACCAGTAGTGGAATTAAAACCTAGAAATTCCTTGGTGTCTGAGGAAAACCACGAAATAAAAACTCTTTTAGGTTTAAACTCATCTCTGGAATAACCTACTGAAGATCTATTCCGGAAGTATATTTGAGTAAATTCTTGTTTACATGAAGTACACAACTGAACATGTGCATTGATGTCAGAGTAAGAATGCCTAATTTTATAAAACTTTAATTTTTTTGGAACTAGTACACCTATATAGTACTTACTAAGCTGTTGTCATGAATTGAAAGTTGATATTCCCATACCTAATTACGTTACTATGTGTGGCAAGTCATTCACTCAGCCTCTTATTTCAGATAAATAAGTACTTTCATCAAAGGTGAATAATGTATAAACCCGCAATTATTGTCAGAAGTAGGGCATATTTATATTCAAATGAATTGGAATTAAAACAGGAATTCAATGGTAACAAATTTAAAATGATATAACCTACCACAAATAATTTCATAAGCAATAAATAAAACACTAGTATCAAGCAATTAGCGCCTGGTCATAGACCTGGACCTTTGCTATTGTAGCGAACGAAACTAGTAAACATCATACAATGGAACCGTAAGCCCTTATACAATGGGGAAAAAGTCTGCAGTTTCATTTGTTAAGAGGACTTACAAGACTGCACTATTATTAACTTGTTATAACAATGCTAAGTCCAAAAACTTCTTACAAAAGGCTCGGAAGTCGCAAACAAGCAATTGGATTTTCCTAGGTAACGTGTGTAAAGAGTTATCCCCAAGCCAATTTTAACTAGGACATGTCGCTAGCAGCGGGTGCCTTCTTTGGCGGCGTAAGGTAGATGCCGACGTCGATAGCCGCGTCCTATTAAGGACCACTCCATTTGGTCAACCCTGAAAATTTTATATTAGGGTGCAACTAATTTAAAGGGAGGGGGACGAGGCCACAAACGTCTAAGTTTAACACCCACGATAACGCCCTTAAGATATAATTTACCAATCAAAATTAGTGTAACTTATAAACTATTTGTGAGACGCTAAGACTTTTGGTGGAAGGGACTAATGCCGGCCCACTCAGAAATAATAAATATTTTTACTTGCGAAAACTAGTGTTAGTGGAGTTCAGTAGCTTGGAGTGTCAGTTCGGTAGTCCGTTGCAAGGAGTAACAACGGGCGAATGTGCCGGTGCAGGGCACATCGCATTACTAGGCGAAAATTAAATTACTAACGTGAGTGTCAGTAGAGATGGCACATCGCTTGGTTGAGTGTTATAAACATTATTAGTTCTGACCCACCAACAGCCTTCGCGTCAAATCGTCGTCTAATACGACAAAAGTAAACAATCGAGTGAAAATAAAAGTGCATCGATCAATTACAAGACAGCACACCGGGCCTACTGTTTTTCCCCAAATGAACATCCTTTCTCACGGATTCCCGAGATATAAGTCCATTGTTCTACTGAAACCTGAACCCAACTAGTCCGGAGCTCAATCGTCCATGAACCCATATCCTTGGACTTAATTAAACATACCTCGAATACGAGTCCTTCTCATATGCAAACAAAAAAAAATCGGAATACTGAAATGAATATTTCCTAACGTCTATGGTAAGTCAAGTGTTACGACTTTCATTTGTTTCTCTCTCACAGTAATAAACCTATTTATATGTTTTTAATTTAATTAAAACTATATTTTAATTCAAGTCCACCGCTGTGGTCTCGGGGTAGCGTGCTGCCTTGTCACGCAGCGGGCCCGAGTTCGATCCCGGTCGGGACAGTTTTTCTGGGTGAGGTTTTTATCGAGGTTTTTCCTCACCTGTAAGACAAATGTCAGGAAAACTTTAAGGCCCAAACGGTCCCCGAAATCATATGGCCATCGCAATCATCATCATTCATATTCATCTTACGTTAAGCTTAGGATTAGGGACTCTCCTGGCGCACCATTATCATCATCATCACCCATCATATCATCGGGGCAACGTAACCCCGCCTTCCAGGCGCCCCAACCTCAGAAGTGGGTTACAAGTACGCCATTCCAGAAGGGAAACCAGGAATGTCGAAAGACAAACCTGGGGCATTTGAAAAAAAAATATATATATTTTTTAATTCAAATTAATATTCATCGTCCAAAAAAGATGTCGCTAACTCACTGGCACTATCGAACCCGTACATTCATAGCACGCGGACATAACATCTCTATACATTCCTACCCTGAGCTAATGTTTTCCAATCATCCCTTGTATAATCTACTTCCCTCAAATTATGGTTAATGTTATTCTCCTACCTCGTCCTTGGTTTACCAATTGGGCGATTCCCTCTGGTTTAATGTTTTCATGCCTCTCTTTCAATACCCATTCGTGCCACATGTCTTGCCATCGCACAAATTTAACAGTTCTTATTATATCTGTTTTCCTATAAAAATCGTGTAGTTCACTGTTATGTAGTCTTCTCTATTCGCCTCGCCTGCATCTCTTTGGTCCAAAAATGTTTCTAAGATCTTTATTATCAAATACCCTCAATCTTTTCTCCTCCCTTAAAGTATGAGTCCATGTTTCACATCCATATAATATAACTGGGAGAATAATAGTTTTATATATTTTCAGTGTAACTTTTTTTTTGAGAAAGTTGGGACAAAAGTCCTATGTCCAAAAAATAGTATACAATACTTGTGTCATAATGGATTCCGGGAAATAAAAAAAACTCTAATCCATCTCGTTTCTCTTGTCTTCGATTCTGTTAAGATACACTACAACACCCCTCCACACTTGTATCCCATAAACAGTTACAGAGAGTCCTGATACTATTTCCACTAAAAATTTTAAAAGCTCTTCTGTTATTTTTTTTCGAATAATTGGGCAATAGATCTCCAAAACAAAATTCTGTAGCTCAAGTATTATTATTATTATTATTTTATTATTGTCTTTATTGTTATTATTATTATTATTATTATTATTATTATTATTATTATTATTATTATTAGTCTATTATTTTGCGGTACCGTAGCGCAAGCTGTTTGAAGCTCGCCTCTCACCGCTGGTGTCTCAAGATCGAATCTCGGTCACTACATGTGGGTTACGAAACGAAACTTAAGCACATATTTCTCGGGTTTCTCTCGTTTCTCTCGTTTTCTCCTACCACAAATTTCATTCCACCATTTCTCCTTAGCTTTATTGGGGATATATATGTGTGGTAGCTTCCCGTTTCTTTCTACGCCCTACTCTGTCTTTTTCATCTTGAAAACTTAAAAAGATATTAAGAAGGTCCTGGGGGGGCCCCAACAAGGAGGTGAGGAGTGTGGATTTGGCTAAGGTAGACCCTCCGGACTTCACCGAAATTCACCCCAGAGGTTAAATAACAGTTCCATCAGTGTTTTTCACACTTTCCCAATTATCCTCTCCAAATATTCTCGTGCGAATACTGCACCGACGTTTACGTTCTATGATGGAAAGCTAACTGAAAGATGAACAGTTTGGCTTCAGGAAGGGAAAGGGATCGAGAGATGCAATTAGGTTGATACGAAACAATAGGAGAAGTATATTTTCAAAAAGATAAAGAAGTTTATGCAGTATTTGTTGACCTGGAAAATACTTTTGACAGAGTAAATTGGAATAAACTCATGAGGATCTTGAAGAAAATTGGTGTGAACTGGAAGGAGAGGAGGCTCATAAATAATATTTACATGAAACAACGAATAAAAATGAAGATAGGAAAAGAAATGTCAGAGAGAAGAGAAATGGGAAAGGGGGGTACGGCAAGGATGTCCTCTATCACCTACTCTTTTCAACATCTACCTGGAAGATTGAATGAAGAACTGCCTCAAGAATACGGGAGGCATAAATACGGAAGGAAGAAGAATTAAGTGCATAAGATTTGCTGATGATACGGCTTTGCTAGCAGAAGATGCAATGACACTGAGGAAAATGCTGATGGAGCAAAATGACAAGACTGAGGATTATGCAATGAAGATAAATATAAATAAGACGAAGGCCATGATTATAGGAAGGAAACCAAGGAAGATAAACATGAGGATTAAAAATGAGGCCATTGAGCAAGAGAAGTGCTTCAAATGCTTGGGTTGTACTATCAGTAGTAACATGAACTGCTGTCAAGAAGTAAAGCAGAGGATAGCAATCGCAAAAGAAGCTTTAACAATAAGAGAAGCATTTTCTGCCGACCCTTTGGCAAAAGAATTACGGAAGAGGCTAATAAAATGCTTTGTGTGGAGTGTAGCATTGTGTGGTGCAGACACTTGCACATTATGACGGAATGAAGAAAAGCGACTGGAAGATATTGAGATTTAGATATGGATGATGATAGATCACATAAAATGGATAGACAAAATAAAAAAATGAAGATATTCTAGGCAGAGTGTGTGAAAGAAGAACAATGCTGGAACTCATAAATATGAGGAAAAGAAATTGGATTGGCACTGGCTAAGAAGAAACTGCCTGCTGACGGATGCCCTAGAAGGAATGGTCAACGAAAGAAAGTTAGGGACAGAAAAAAAGACATAAGATGATAGACAATATTAAAATAAATGGTTTGTATGCGTATACGAAAAGGAAAGCTGAATTAAGGATAGAATTTGCAGTAAAAGACCTGCTCTTTGGGTAGAACATTATGTATCTATGTATTTATCCATACTCATCTGATCCATTTCGTTTCATTTCGTTCTCTGGTCCTGTGACGGTGCTTCACGCGTGGTCGGCCGGCACCCTGTCGTTCACAGACTTCTATAAACATAGGGGGCTTCATCTCATCTCATCTCTCGACCCGTCCCTGAATTGGACACGATGCAGGAAATAAGAACTGGAATGAGAGCAAGAGGACTGGAGGACATGGATTGGATGGAGAGAGACGAGTGGAGAAGAAAAATAAAACTTTAGGCACAGAAAGATGTGTAAACATTAAAATTCTATATATAAAAATTATTATTATTATTATTATTATTATTATTATTATTACTACTACTACTACTACTACTACTACTATTGTTATTGGCGCAAGCGGTTAGACGCTCGCCTCTCACCGCTGGGGTCGAGTCTCGGTCCCTGCAAGTGAGTTTCGTGGTGGACGAGTTTGCGCAGGTTTTTCTTGGGGTTTCTCCCGTTTTCCTCTGCCACAAATTTCATTCCACCATTTCTGCATACTCATCTCATCCATTTCGTTTCATTTAATTTCATTCATCCGCCCCTGTGACGGTGTCAGGAGTGGTCGAACCTGAGCTGGACACAGTTGAGGGTGTTTTTATTATTGTTATTATTATTAACTAGAATTCGATGGAATCGCCCATCTTGTACATATGCCAGTCTAACAATAAAGTTGCGACCAGAAAATCAAGTAGGATTTTTAGAACAAAACAATGAGATAATGATGTATTACGAAGAGTCTAGAATGTTGATATGTGACTCAATAACAGCATATTATCTCAGTTTGTATCCTCCCTCGTTTGGGTGAGTAATCTATAGGAGGCTTGGGGGTGGACTTAATTTAAAGATTTATGGCCAGTCAACCAGTGATGAGAGGGTACAGGTTACACGAGTATTTTATAACACACTTTCGCATTTTATATGCCTCCCATGCATTATACTTGAGAATGCTTATGATTTAGACGTATCTTTTTACTATCAGACATCATTCAAATTCTTTTTAGCGTTAGCATTTTTACAGACTTGATGCAGAGATTGTGTATGCCCCAAGGATATTTATCATCATGGGAACTCCAAATAAATTGATCCAACACGATCGGGAACCTTTTTAATAAATTCCATCTACTACTGCAAATATGGATTAATGTACGTTTTGTCTTTTATTGGAAATGTAGGCATCAAACTTTTAAAAGTCGTCATGAATCATCATCATTGAGACTATTACCTATAAAGTTAAAATAGGACCTACCTGAGATCTCAGTCGTCCTTAACAAAGTAAAATTCCTGTTATATGTTATGTTAAATAATAATAATAATAATAATAATAATAATAATAATAATAATAATAATAATAATAATAATAATAATAATATTTGTATTTACATACAGATTTTCAATATTTACACATATTTCTGTGTGTAAAGTTCTATTTTACTTCTCCGCTCGTCTCTATCCATCCATTCCATGTCCTCCGGTCCTCTTGTTCTCATTTCAGTTCTTATTTCTTGCATTAATGATGACGATGATGATGATGATGATAATAATAATAATAATAATAATAATAATAATAATAATTTTTTACCCGATGGAATTAAGGCTTTGAATTCTTCTGTTCCACTTTATAGAGATCTTAACTATTATGATCTATATATAGTCCACCGCTGTGGTCTCGGGGTAGCGTTCTGCCTTGTCACACAGCGGGCCCGGGTTCGATCCCCGGTCGGGATAGTTTTTATGGGTGAGGTTTTTATCGGAGTTTTTCCTCACCTGTAAGACAAATGTCAGGAAAACTTTAAGGCCCACACGGTCCCCGAAATCATATGGCCATCGAAATTATCATCATTCATATTCATCTTAGGTTAAGCTTAGGATTAGGGACTCTCCTGGCGCACCATTATCATCATCACCCATCATATCATCGGGGCAACGTAACCCCACCTTCCAGGCGCCCCAACCTCAGAAGTGGGTTACAAGTACGCCATGCCAGGAGAGAAACCAGGAATGTCGAAAGACAAACCTGGGGCATTTAAAAAAAGAAGATCTATATCTCTCATTCATAGTGTTCTGCTCAAGAGCAGGTCTTTCACTGCAAACTCAGCATTCTCCACTCTAGATCTATATATATATATATATATATATATATAGTTAAATTAATAATTTGTAATATGGGTATAATAGGCCTAGAGAATATAGGCTACAGATGAAGAAAGTACAAGATACATTAAAATACTCTTAATAATAATAATAATGATAATAATAATAATAATAATAATGCACGCCGTAGCGTAGTGGTTAAGACACTGCGCTACAAGTCGGAAGGTCGAAGGTTCGAGTCCCAGTGGGGTCAGGATTTTTAAACTGACCCAAATTTTCTGGCGGCACTATGGCCCTGGGGTCGACTCAGCCTCTAACGGAAATGAGTACCAGACGCATGTTCTGGGGTAAAGGCGGCCGTCACGCAGGGCTGACAACCCGGCTGACATCAAGTGCCGATTGTCTAGAAAAAGTGGGAGCCTTAACCTCCTACTATCCCAAGGGCCTCCCGAGGCCTGTAGTGGGATCACTTTACTTTACTTTAATAATAGTAATAACAATAATAATAAAACTTATAACTTTATTATTGTTTTGATATTGATACCGAAATATACATGGATAATGAAGATATATCTGGAACTTCATTATTTATTATATTGTCTAAACGTATATATGCATGTATTATAAGATAACTAACTCTATGGCGCGACAGTCCTAGAAGGCCCTTGGCCTACCAGCTGCTAGCCTCACATCCATACGTGTAACAGAGATTGACGATGATCCAGCCAAGAAGTGACATGTGTTCAGCATATCGGGTCGTTCAACTATTATAGTTGATTTTCTCAACCTGGAAACTCTATTCATTTTACTTACTTACTTACTTACTCACTGGCACTATCGAACCCGTAGGTTCATGGCCGCGCGGACATAAGCTCTCCATACATCCCTATCCTGAGCTAATGCTTTCCAATCAGTCCCTGTATAATCTACTTCCCTCAAATCATACTCTATTCATTTTAGCTATCAAAATTCCGCTAGTCAGGAAGCAGTTATGCTACTACCTGAGCTAACGAACCAGACCGTAATATCCACATAATACAGACACTGAAGACCACTAAAACATGTTTTTATTGATTGATTGATCCATGATCTTCCCTCTGCGGGACATGGGTGCTTCTTTAGTGGGAAGTTTCTTAACAGGACTAATTTTGTTTTGCTTAAAATTGTCATAATCATCATCATCCAGTATCATGACAGCTGCCGCCGTCTTCCGGAAACCAAACGCCATTCCTCTCTGTCAATCCATTGATCTTCCTCCAATCCTCTGATAACCATAGCCGTTTGGACGCCTATTCAGGTTTTCTTTTGTCTTCCTTTGTTCCTTCTTTCCATTGGGATCCATTCCATAACAATTTTAGACAATCTTTGCTCTGGCATTCTTTTGACATGGCCATATCACTGTAATGTTTTCTTTTCTATAATGTCTATGATGTCCGGCTCCTCTTGTACACCCATAATTTATCTTATTTCTTTTTTTCGTATTCCATCCATTCTAGATTTTTCGAGTTGATCATCCTAAAACATCCCTTTCTGTACTTAAAATTATTTTCGTTTCCCTGCTAGGAATTTGCCAAATTCAGCACCATATCTTAAAATGACTCTGAACTATGGGTTGATATTGCTTATAGGCCCATATAATTCTTTTGTACGTGTGTTTGTCACTGAATTCCTCCTATACCACTAGATCGATTTTAATGACACTTTTTCTGTGGGTCTGATTGGACCCTCTAAAACCATTACATGTAGGTTTTCATTTAAAAATCGCTCTAGTAGTCACATTTTTCGATGTTTTACAACAAAACTCAGTACATCCTATTAAAATAAACCGAGATAGGTACTGTCAAAAATGAGCGAAATCCGGCAATTAGAAGTGGAGGTTTACTTGAAACCCAAAATTAAAAACTGCCTAAACAATTGTACATATTTCGATGAAATGTTTTATGTGTGTTTGAGTCGGTCCCTGGATGTTTTAGATGGCGGTAGATGGCGCTGCGATCGAGTTTCAGGAATTTTTTATATGTCAGATGCGTAGTCAATTGCATTATCAACATATTCCATGCTTCAACAATCTGACGTCATCATGATGCTTCCTGAGCCACAGTATACGACAGAGAGGAGTTTTCTTGCGAACTTATTAATTAGTGAATTTTATGGCGTGACACGAGAATTGAACGTTCGGACAGGACAACGTGTGCCGGGTCCGCTAGCCTCCCTATGTGTCAACGAGGGACATGTGGTTAGTAGATCGCCTCGAAGCGGCATGTAGTAAGTAGGAAAATAACGTATTACTCGGATGGATGAACGTGGTTAATTTTCACTCAGAGGTATTTTTATTCAGACTTAAGGTTATTTTGAGACAAAAAATATGTTTTGAGGATCTGAAAATTTGTTTTAAAGTTCAAAGAGATCCGCGATCAAATGTTTGGGATACACTGGACTATGTAATAGGATCTCTTTGCTATACAAGTATAAAGTAAGACAAATAAAACGAGAAAGAAAAGGAAAGAGAAAGATACATAAAAAATGGGAAATCATTAAGTGAAATTATAGGGAAGAAGTAGGTAAAAGTAAACATTGAAAATATCTCCCCTCCTCATTCTTGTGATATAGATGGCTCTTTACAGGAGAAAAGGGCCATCATCTTCAAACTAAAATAATAGAATTAACGTTTTTCCCCCAAGTGCACAGCAGGCACGGAAAATAATGGGGTAGCATTCGGGCGCCAATAGTGGTTACATGGGACGGACGCAGGCTTGTTTCTGCTGCACTGTAATTAACATTAACCTTGAGAATGGGAGGAGGGGACCGGATTTCACAATCTGGAGAACGGGGCGTTCGCGGTTCCACAAATCGCATCATATATTTTGTGCAATTACCGACCAATCTTTCGACAAACTGTCATAAAAATAACTAATGTTTCTGTATTTTGCCAATTCATTTCTAGATTATATTTTTATTGTATATTTGTAATATCACAATCTACTGAAAAATTGCAACGGTTGTGACAAAATAATTTTTACATTCTCTTTAAGTGATTCACTAACTAAATCACTGGCACTATTTAGGCCTAACCCGCAGGTTCATAGCCGCGCGGATTTATGCCCTCTATTTACCCCTGTCCTGAGCTACATTCTTCTACTGTATAATTAATTTCCCTCAAATATTGTATAGCATATAATTAATTCAGTCGGCCGAGTGAACTAGTGGTTATCCTCCTTGCCTCTAGTTCCGAGGGTCGCGGGTTCAAGCCCGGCCGGAGTCTATGGTTTTTCTTAGGACGGAAAAATTCAAGAAGCAAGTCCTCCGGGATGGACTTTCAAGGCGTGGGTCCCAAGTCTGAATATTTTCAGGCTCGTAAAAGATCCTTAAATTTCAATAAAGAGACATCTAAGCAAAATTTACCGACATCAATGTCCTAGTTGCCTTTTACGTGTCTCAATGGGTCGGTGTGTTGACCGACCGCATGCCATTCATGATATCTATGAGCAAATAAGGTAACTAAAACTTAACTTGGTCAAGCCTCACATCCATATGTGTAATCACTAGAGGTAGGATTTGTATGTACTAAAAGGTAAGATTGCAACGTAGTATAATTAGAAGTTAGACTTATGACTATCTTTTGTTTGATTTCACATACAAATAATTGAATAGTATTATGAGAAGCAGTCCACCGTTGTGGTCTCGAGGTAGCGTGCTGCTTTGTCACGCAGCGGGCCCGGGTTCGAACCCCGGTCGGGACAGTTTTTCTGGGTGAGGTTTTTATCGGGGTTTTTCCTCACCTGTCAGACAAATGTCAGGAAAACTTCAAGGCCCAAACGGTCCCCGAAATCATATGGCCATCGTCATCTTTATCATTAACATCTCATCATCATCATCATCATCCTTCACCGGTGTGGAATGCAACGGGAAGCTACCACACCTACAATTCCCTAGTAAAGCTGCAAAGCATAGCATGAAAATGCTATGATTGCAGAGAAGGACCTGCCCTCGGGCAGAATTACTATGGATGGATTATAAGAAGTAAGACTTCTGACTGTCTTTTGTTTGATTTCACGTACAAATAATTGAATAGTATCATGAGAAGTTAGACTTCTGTCTTTTATCTTGGTTTCACTTCAAACAATTGAGAATATATACTATCTGTAATGCAATCTTATTTTTTATTACATAAAAATTCTAGCCCTAGTAATCACAGAGGTAGACGATCGTCCTGACATTATAGTATCTATGTATACGTATATACCCCATACGTTCCTTGTGGAGACATGGTACTCCCCTAGGGGAAAATTCTTCACCAAGCTATTTTAGTTGCTCTTATTTCCCTTCTTCTTCTTCTACTACAGGGTTTAGGCTATGCAGCCTGTTCTGGCGAAGTTAAAAGTGGAGTCCATCTTCTATGTGGTCGGCCAACATCTCTTGTTCCTCTGGGATTATACAGGAAGGTTCTTTTTGGTATTCTTTCGTTGTTCATTCTCATTAAGTGCTCTGTCCATTTCTTATTATTTTCGCTGATTTTATCTTCAATTTTATATATATTTAATTCTTCTCGTATATTTTCATTCCTTATTCTATCCGCTCTTGTGCATCCTTTCACATTACGTAAAAACAGCATTTCCGCAGTCTGTATCCTGTTTTTATCCCTTGATTTCATTATCCAATTTTCACTTCCATATTGAAGTAAACTTATTTCCCTACCTACATATATTAGTGACATGTGCTCTGAAAAGTGCCTCAATGCGACATCTAGTGCGCAACGAAGGTGGCTCAACTTGAATGGGAAATACCTGTTAAATTTTGCTCAGAGGCATTAATTTAGGTTTGAGATTCTTTTAAGACCCGGAAAAACTTCAGGCTCGGGATCCATGTATTAAAGTCTCTCTCAGAAGACTTGTTCCTTGGATTTTCCCTACCATTATGAAGGTGCATGTAACCAGTATGTCAGGTTCGCCAGCCATTATATCTGTTTTCTCAATCAGAAACCACTAGACCTTGTTGTTTTGTAGCCTCAGTATGATGGTTGGCCAGCGGCTCACATTGTTTCTCCGCAGCTGTTGTATGTAATTAAATACAAAGATGCCGACTACCGCCACGATAATATTTCCGCATATTAATCATTGTCTCGCGACATCCGTTTCTATATAAACAGACAACCGTCATGCTGAGCCGATAATAACACCGAAATTCCTCAAGATCCTCGTGAACACGAGTCCCATACTGGACAAAATTCCATAAGAGCATTTCTTCAGGACATGATAGGCCTATTGTTCTCCCACATCTTTCTTGGCCTACCTAGCGGGCGCTTTCCCTCTGATTTTCCTACAAGGAATTTCTGTGCCCGTCTTCCATTCCCCATTCGTGCCGACACGTCGTGCCCATCACAGTCTAACGAGACTCAACTGTTATTATTACACAAGCATATAGCTTACAGTATTGTTAATAGTCCTCTCCATTCACCTGTCTGTTATTTTTTTTTGTTAAAATGTTTCTAAGAACTTTATTCTCAAATACACCTAATCTTTCTCCTCCCTTAAAGTGTGAGTCTCTGTTTTGCATCTCCATATAACTGCGCAAGTTTTATATATTTTTAGTTTAACTTTTTTGAGAGATGTTAGAATGAGGATAGATCCTGTAATGCTTAATTATATCCAAACTACTCCAAGCTAATAGGATAGAATGACTATGATAGTCACATAGTGTTCGATGACTCTGTGGTCCTTAACGTTTTCCAACATTTGTCTTACAGCTAAGGGAAAATCCCGAAAAAAGCTTTACCCATAAACCTACACCGACCGGGGATAAAACCTGGCCGATGCGTGTAGCAACGACATTATCCATATATTTCAGCAGAGGACAAAATAAATAAATACGGAACCAAGTATATATTAATAAGAGATACGGTAAATCAAAATATATGGTTTTCAGACATGGAAAAATAAAAGCATGCAACGAGTATGTAGTCTATAGGTCCTATTTGAGAACAAAAATTAATGCTGATGAAATGCATGACACTGGAATTGAGGGTAAATGTGTGATATTAAAATTAAAATTAAATTGTATTATATTAGATTAAACTGTGAGTTCAATAATCAGCAATACAATGATTTTCAAAAGAGGTAAAACAAGAAATGGTTTGATGATGCTGCAGAAACATAGGAATTAAAATAAGAAGAATGAGTAAATTCTGAAGAAAAAAATAGAGCAGTTCGGCTGGAATTTCTAGAAGAGGTGCAATGAAAAAGTCCTAACATTAAATTTCCAAGGAACATATCCTTGTATTTGAGCCTTTGGCATGGGTTCCCTGAAGTCCCCGCCCAGAGTACCGAATGGAGCATTATTTTACCTCCGAAAATTTTAACCCATGTCAGCGTTTCTTGACGGTTGTATTTTTACGACGAAAGATCGCCACTCTTTCGACCAAAGTATTTTTTTCGTCTGGTTTATTGCCAATTTGGCAGCAGTGCTACCGCTGGCTAAAATCTCTGGTCTTTTAAGCACGCAAGCCTCTCCGCCACGACAAAGTAAAGATACCATGGAGGAGCATGAAAGTTACTTGTAGGAAAACCAGTGAGAAAATTCCCTGTTGATACCAAGAATGAGGTGGGAGAATAACAGTAACCATGGTTTGAGGGTAGTAAATTATACAGGGAATGATTGAAAAACATTAGCTCAGAATAGGGATATATGGAGATCTTATATAGCCTACGCGCAGTAATGAACTTATGAATTCGATAGTGCTGGTTAGTTAGGTAGCATAGAACACTGTAATTAAACAATAGGAAAATGTTCAAACTCTAATGTTTACGAAATCTGCCTGTTTACAATTTAGTTTTCCATCATACAGCTCACTTTATATTGTTCTCTCCAATCACCTATCTGATCATTTCTCTTTGGCATTAAAGTTTTCTAAGAAGTTTATTCTCAAATACTAGTGATATTTTCTCTTCCCTTAAAGCTGGAGTTCGTGTTTCATATCCATATAATATGAGACGTTCAGAGCAAAGTTAGACCAAGTCCATATTTTACTCCCTTGAGAAAAGCTGATATAAAATTAAAGCATTAGGCCTACATTTAATTACAGATGAATGATTGAACATTAATGTTTTGTTTACAGTGACTATTTAACTCATGCCCCAAATAGGAGTCAATGGCCAATCACGTTACAATGATTTTTTATTTACAACCAATCACAGTCGTGTTTCGCCTAGAATTTACGAACTTAAGTTTATCATAATAAAGAAAGCACCTCCTTTTTAACATTCTGAATAGGTCATAGCATTATTGACTGACCCTCTAAGAAATACGGCTACCAGATTGTATTATATAGTGCATGAATGTCAACACATACCGCATGCGGGAGTTATAAAAACATTTATAGCAATTGATTATACCACCAAAAAAAGAAACCACTGTTTGCACTTTCTTAAATGTATTTTTTTCCCAGAAAAATATAATTGTCATATTTACATCATAGGACATGAGAAATGAGTTAATATACAGTTTGATGTATTTCATTTTTTCTCCACTAGAGTGCATTCTTACAACATTGCGTTCCCTTGGCAATAAATAATATGATCTGGTTGAAGTGACGAACAAAAGAAGCGAATGAAGCGTACCAATCGTTTCTCATTTGTTTTCAAACATAGCCGTTTACATTAAATATATAAATATTTTAAAATAACTATATTTAAATAATGATTTGTGAATAAACAGCTTAATTTTATTCGTTAAATAGTCCTAACAAATGTCACTCTTGATTTCCAAATTCTCTAGATAAATTCACTCCTTACTTCGTGAGTCGTGAATGTATCGATAATTTGGAAATCACTCGTTGCATTACTTATGAAAAAGAACAAATACAATAATACTTGGTTCACCATTGCTCTGAAGAATTGATAGTTTCAACCCAAATCCACATGTAAATAGAATTATCAATTTTTGAACTTGGTCCACTTTTGTTCTGAACCCTCATATCAAGAATAAGAATACATTTTAATTACAAATAAATATTATACACGATACTGACACCCGAATGAGCAAGTGCTCGTGATCGGGTGCAGTTCAGTCACAGAAATAATTCAAATAGGCCTACTATACATTGTAAGGTTAGGAGCCAGTTTCATGTTTGCATATTTTATGAGTTTTGTGACACATACAAATAAAAATAATAATGTACGGGGAATAAAATAGGTTAATTCCAGACTGAAGAAGGATTTAAAGACATTATGAAATAAAACAACAAATTTAAGAGAAAGTTTCAAACTTAAAACGCACGATGACATGCAATGATTTAATGCAAAGGAGAATTATATAAACCAAATATTATGTAATAGATTAATACCAAAGCTGAATAAAGTATTTAAATACATTAGCTAATAATATAAAGCAAAACAAATTTATGAGAAAATTACAAAATATAAATCTTATTCTAACAAAGAATTAATGCAATGGAGAATGATATACACAAATATAATATAAACAATATAAAATGTAATAGATTAAAATCAATAAGAAGAAAGTAGTTAAATACATTAGGTTATAATAATATAAACTAAAATAGATACTGCGTATTTATTATTTTAAATATTTAAATAATTAATTTTATTCAATTAATTATTTAAGTAATTAATTAATTAAATTGTTTAATTTAATTGTTTTCTTAACTCTACCTGTGTTTAGTTTGCTTAGCTTTGGATTGGATATAAAAATAACAGTTTTGTATATTTATGGTTTAAAGTAGTCCACCGCTGTGGTTTCGAGGTAGCGTGCAGCCTTGTCACGCAGCGGGCCTGGGTTCGATCCCTGGTGGGGACAGTTTTTCTGGGTAAGGTTTTTATCGAGTTTTTTCCTCACCTGTAAGACAAATGTCAGGAAAAATTTAAGGCCCAAACGGTCCCCGAAATCATATGGCCATCATCATCATCAGCATTCACCGGTGTGGAAAGCAACGGGAAGCTTCCACGCCTACAATTTCCTAGTAAAGCTGCAAATCATAGCATTAAAATGCTATGATTGCAGTGAAAGACCTGCCCTCGGGCAGAATTACTGTGGATGGATTGATTGGTTTTAAAGATTTTTGAGAGAAGTTGGGTCCAGAATAGTGCCTGTAATGCGAAATTGCAGGCAGGGCAATAAGTAAATGCATAAAAAATTAATACAAAATAAAAAAATATATTTAAAGTAAAATATATATATAAAGTTCAAAACATACACGATACTGTAGTATTAAACTGCTGCATATATTATTGATTGTGAAGCTTTAAAACAAAGTATTTTCATACTTTTATACACACATGCCGTATATATAACTGGATAGGCACGTCTCGCATTGTTTGAAGCGATGCTGAATCAAGATGATTCTCACTACCTGTTGCATGTTTTACGTAACCCCGTGAGCTGCAAATACAACCGACAATTTACATAGCTCCACAGAACCCTCGGCTACAGAGAGGAAAATGCTCGTCTGTGCTGAACCAGTGCGCACTATGTAGTTTGAAATATCTACAACAGATGGCGTATGTATGCAAGTGGTTTGAATATTTAGACCTCGGATTTTTTAGGCTGTAAACATGTTTATGCAGGAGTATAAAAAAGTAGCCTTTAAAATTGTAAAATAGATTCCAAAATACTATTTTAGACTTTCAGAAAAGTATAATACCACGTAATATCACCATCATTAACAATAAAATTGATGTAAGATGATTATTTATTCATTGCCCCCAGGTTATCATTAACGTTTCTGGTTTTACTCTCCTGGCATTGGTGTAATTGTAACCCACTTCTGAGGTTAGGGCGCCTGGAAGGCGGGGTTACGGCTGTTCCGATGATATAATGGGTGAGGATGATAATGGTGCGCCAGGAGAGTCTTTAATCCTAAACTTATTCTAAGGCGAATATGAGTGATGATGATTATGATGGTCATATGTTTCGGGACCGTTTAAGCCTTAAAGTTTCCTGATAGTTGTCTTACAGGTGATGAAAAACCCCGAAAAACCTCAAGACCTCGAGACCACAACGGTGGACTAGATGAAGAATTATAAAATTAATTAATACAGAAATGGGCTTGTGTTATACCATTCATAGATCTAAGAGAGATGACAGGCGAAAGGAGAAGCCTTCATAATAATGAACTATAGGCCCTATCATATTTACAGTAAACCAGATGTAATAAGAACAGTTAAGTTTCGTAGACTGTGAGAGGCAGGACATGTGGCACAAATTGGGAATGAAAGAGGGGCATGGAACCTTGTAGAAAACCAGAGAGAAAACGCCCAGTCTGTAGATCAAGAATGATGTGAGAGAATAACATTAACCATGATTTGAGGGAAGAATTTACATGGGATGATTGGAAAACATTAGCTCAGGACAGGGATTCAATGAAGAGTTTATGTCCCGCGGCCATGAACCTACAGGTTCGATAGCGTCAGTGAGTTAGTAGTTAGTTAATGGAATTATGTTTAATCGACAACAGTACGTCAATTTATTGGCCAGGTCTGCTTATTATTGTCATGTTTTATGCTCTCAAGAAATTCTGAAGTTCTCCGTAAATTTGTCGAGACATAGCAAGTCTGAACTAGGATGAATTGTGTAAATTTGTTTAGAAAATCCGTCACGCAGAATTTGCTTAACCAAGCTAATTCCTCAGCAACTCGAATTTATTGTCCAATTTTTGCTGGTTTACAATATGTATTCATCTTGTTAAATTGAAGAACTTATTAGAAGTGTAGGCCCTCCATGGTATCTTTACCTTGTCGTGGTGGAGTGGCTTGCGTGCTTAAATGATCCTGAGAGCTATGCCGGCGGTAGCATTGCTGCCGATAGGGTTACCCATGCCGGACTGGTCGAAGGTGATAAGCCAGACGAAAAAAGTACCTTAGGCGAAAGAGTGACGATCTTTCACCGTAAAAATACAACCGTCAAGAAATGCGGACATGGGTTCATCTGGGGTAAAATTTTCCGGAGGTAAAATAGTCCCCCATTCGGTTCTCCGGGCGGGGACTACTTCAGGGAACCCATGCCAAAGGCTCAAACACAGGGACATGTTCCTAGGAACATGGAATGTTAGGACTTTATACAATAGTGGGGCACTAGAGATATTAACGCGGGGAACTAGATAAATCGCCCTTGGATATAGTCGCTTTACAGGAAGTTAGGTGGCCAGGAGAAGGTAGTCAGGAATCAGGAACCTTTGGCATTATTCTATGGGGGTGCAGAAAGAAGACCTGCATTTGGAACGGGTTTTTTAGTCAGAAGGAGGATCCTATCTGTAATCCGAGATATTAAGTTTGTTAATGATAGGATATCATACATAATTCTAAAAGGTAAACGACATGATTTTATAATTGTAAATGTACATGCCCCCACAGAAGATAAAGATGACACGATCAAGGATGAGTTCTATGAAGAATTAGAATGCTTATTTGATAGCCTTTCACGATATCATATGAAAATTGTCATAGGAGATTTTAATGCAAAAGTGGGACGGGAAGATATATTCAAACCAACAATAGGCAAATTCAGTCTTCATGAAGATAGTACGACAACGGGGTTTAGATTAGTCACATTTGCCACATCAAAGAATCTCATTGTTAAGAGCACAACATTTCAGCATAAGGATATTCATAAATACACCTGGACGTCCCCAGATGGAGAAACTCGGAACCAGATAGATCATGTATTAGTGGATAAACGCTGGCACAGTAGCATCATTGATGTTAGATCAGTTAGAGGGACAGACTGCAATTCGGATCATCATCTGGTCAGAGTGAAATCAGACAACGGCTATCGCTTATGAGAGGAACGAATGCTAAAGATGATTCTGTAAAATATGAATTAAAAAACTTGAGAAATGATGAAATGCGGCAAGAATACCAAATCAAATTGCTAATAGATTTGAAATACTGGAATCTTCAGATGACAATGTGGCAAACAAAAAGAACCTGATATAAATAAAGAATGGGAGGCTGTAAGAGATACTATTAAATTGTCAGCATCAGAAAGCATTGGTTGTTTAAAAAAGAGGCAAAACAAGAAATGGTTTGATGAGGAATGTGCCGACTTGTAAAGAAAAGAAAAACTAGCAAAAATGAAATGGGTTACACGAGCCAAATGAGGTAAATTTAGAGCAATTGGGTTAGTATTAGACGGGAAACCACTAAGTTACTAAAGAGTAAAAAGAGGGAATATTTGAGAGAAAAAGATTAATGATCTTGAAATGAATGCAAAAAATAGGAACATTAGAGAATTATATCAGGGAATTAGTATAGAGAAGAAAGGGTTTCAGGCTAGAACAAACATAATTCGAAATGAAAATGGGGATATGATTGCAGATTCTAGGAGTATATTAAATAGATGGAAAAGTTACTTTAATCAGCTATTAAATGTACATACAGAAACAGGACATTGAGGAGGATAAGTTCAGACAGCAGAAATGCTAGTCGCAGAGCCAAGTGCATTAGAGGTTGAAATGGCGATTGAAAAATTGAAGATGTATAAAGCATCAGGTTCAGATGAGATCCCAGCAGAACTGATAAAATCAGGGGGAGAAAAATTGATGGACAAGATATGCTGGTTGCTTAGTATGATTTGGGAAAAAGAAGCTCTTCCAGATGAATGGAACGAATCAATTATCGTACCAATTTATAAGAAAGGAGATAAAACTGATTGCAACAACTACAGGGGCATCTCATTACTTTCAACTTCATACAAAATTCTTACAAATATATTAGTAAAAAGACTTACTCCCTACATTGATGACATTCTAGGAGATCATCAATGTGCATTTAGAAGAAACAGGTCTACAACAGATCAGATTTTTAGTATAAGACAGATTTTAGAAAAGAAATGGGAATATAATGGCACTGTACATCAACTATATGTAGACTTCAAAAAAGCATATGATTCAATTAAGAGGGAGAAGTTATATAGTATCCTGCTGGAGTTCGGAATTCGTAAAAAGTTAGTTAGACTTATACGAATGTGTCTAAATGGCATAAAGAGTAGGGTGCGTGTAGGCAAACAGTTTTCGGATACTTTTGAAATCCAGAATGGGTTGAAGCAAGGAGATGCACTATCTCCTCTACTATTTAATTATGTACTAGAGCATGCCATTAAATCTTTAGAGAATGAGGAAGGCTTACAACTCAATGGTATTAATAAGCTGATGATGTAGTATTGTTGGGCGATAGCGAGGAGATACTAAAGGAAAACACGCACACACTATTGAGTAACACTAGGCATTAGGTCTGGAAGTAAGTATCAATAAAACTAAATATATGGTCACACATAGAAATACATTATATAATGGAAATGTACAACAAATGACAAATGAGGGACATTTTGAGGAAGTGGCTGAATTCAAATACCTAGGAACAATAATCACAAATAGGAATGAGATGCACAAAGAAATTAAACATAGGCTCAATTCTATAAATGCGTGCTATTATGCATTGCAGAGACTCTTGATGTCCCAACTCCTTTCAAAAAACGTTAAACTCAAAACATATATAACTATTATTCTACCAGTTATATTATATGGATGCGAAACATGGACTCTTACTTTAAGGGAGGAAAGGAGATTACACGTATTTGAGAATAAAGTACTTAGGAAAATTTTTGGACCAAAGAGAGATGAACAGACAAGTGAATGGAGAAGAATACATAAGAATGAATTACATGGTCTTTATAGGAAGCCAGATATAATAAGAACAGTTAAGTCTCGTAGACTGCGATGGGCAGGACATGTTGCACGTATGGGGAATGAAAGACGTGCATGGAAGCTTCTTGTAGGAAAGCCAGAGGGAAAACGCCCAGTTGGTAGACCAAGAATGAGGTGGGAGAACAACATTAACTATGATTTGAGGGAAGTAGATTATACAGGGAATGATTGGAAAGCATTAGCTCAGGATAGGGATGTATGGAGAGCTTATGTCCGCGCGGCCATGAACCTACGGGTTCGATAGTGCCAGTGAGTAAGTAAGTATTAGAAGTGTAGGTCTGCACTGAAAACGAATTATGCACAACAATAAGTTATCTCTTAAATATTTGCATATTGCTGCATAATTTGATGCCTGTTTATATAATATCTACCGATTCATTTTTTCATTGCTATATTAAAAATATTAAATGTATTAAACTAGATATTTTACAGGATACATTGCAAATTTAAGGATTAATAAAATTGTACAATTTATATTGGGACATTTGGACTTTGGTAGTTACTAGAGTATTTTTTTTTATTTCAGGTCGGATTTTAATGGTTGTATTTTGCTGAGTATGCAGAATAATAATACCTTCCTCTGTTTATTTTAATACCATACTGGGTTTTATTGTGAAAGATCGAAAATTTCAACCGTTAGAGCGATTTTTTTTAATTTTCGTTTCAGGTGAAGCCCTACACCTAATGGTCCGATTTTGCTGATTATCGAACTAGACCTTAAATTTTTAATCAGCTGTTAAATTGCAAGTCTGGTTACGACGAAACAAAAATGGCGGCCGCCAGATCGTTAACGTATAGTCCTATATATAAATATTTATTCATAGTAAAGTTTAATGTATTTTATCACCACCACGACGTTCCTTTATATTAAAATATTTATTTATTGGTCGTGGTCATTTTCGGTGTCTACTAGATCGGATCTGTAAAGATCTGTTTTTTTTTTTATCTTTTCATTAGAACAATGTCAATAGGTTCATTCGTTCGGAATCCGCTTAAATGAATTAGCACGAGTAAATAGCCACAATATTTATGTATTTATTTTTCACTTATCCTTTTGAGTTACGATCTTGCGACATTCTCTTCCACTCAATCAGGACAAATATTATGTCACTTTTAAGTAGCCTATAACAGTCGCAATAATAATTATATTAGATGTTACATGAAAATTTCGTCGAACTGACAATACAAATAATAAAACTAATAACGATTATAAGGTTAATAACTAACTCACTGACACTAATAGATCCCGTAGATTCATGACCAAGAGGACATAAGCTCTCTATACACTCCTATTCTGAGATGTTTTCCAATCATCTCCTGTATAATTTACCTCCCTCATATCATGGCTAATATTATTCTCCCTTCTCCTTGGCCTACCTACAGAGAGTTTTCCTTATGGATTTCCTACAATAAGTGTGCTCCTGTTTCATACTCAGTTCGTGCAACATGTCCTGCCATCACACTGTATGAGACTTAACTGTTATTATTATATTTGGTTACCCATAAAAATCATGCAGATCATTGTTTAGCATTCTTCTCAAATCACGTATCTGCTCATCTGTCTTTGGTTCAAAAATGTTCATTCATTCATTCATTTTGAGAATTTTCCTCATCATTGAGAGTTTTCTTAGTAATTACATTAATTTAATATATATAACTACGGACTTACAGAGAATCATTCATAAATTTCCCTTAACTAAAGTTCTCCATCGTTATCTGTCCTCTGTGTCTTCATCTGTTACACCAGATTTCCTCATTGAATTTTGAATGTTGTTCTTTTCGGTTGTTCTTGGTCTACGTTTTCATAACTTTATTCTCAAACACTCGTAATGTTTTCTCCTCCCTTTAAGTAAGACTCTGTGTTTCGCATCCATATAATATAAGTGGGAGAATGACAGTTTTATTATAATATATTTTCAATTTAACGTTTTTTGAGAGAACATGGGATAATAAAAGTCGCTATAATGCGTAATACATGCATTTCCAGAATTGATCCTATGTTTAATATATATCTGTACATCATTCCAGTTTGTAATTATTGTTCCTAGTTATTTGAAATCCCTCATTTGTCATTAACTCTCCATTTCCATTATACAGACTAACAAATTTCTATGAGTTACCACATATTTAGTTTTATTGATGTTTACTTCCAGCTCCAAAATCTTAAAGTTACTCAATACAATTTTCATGTTGGTTCTTAGCATCTCCTCGCTATCGTTTCCCACACACATTTCTGTAGATTCCTCTATATTTAGCACCAGTCACCATTACACTTTCCCAATCATCCATGATAACGCCTTCAGTCTGTTTTTTCCCAATATTATACATATATTTGAAAGGAGATGTTTACTATATCATTTTTATCAGGGAATTCCAAACGAATTGAAACTATTGAGCTTGTTATCATGAAACGAATCCAGAAAAAAACACCCACTGCTAAGCCAATAATAAGGTGGGGGCATAATATTAATATTGACGGATTAAAACAAACCCTTGTTCAGAATCTTGTGCTCTACTTAAATAAATGTGATGCTATAGGCCTAGGCTATATAATCACCTAAACTATGACTTGTTGCAGAGACTGCAGCATGTTCATAATGCTTGCGTTCGTTTCATTTTTAACATCCGCCGTTATGTTATTTCCGAACACTTCAATAATCTCTCTTGGCTCTGTCTTAGCGACAAACGTAAATTACACTATCTTTAAATTCTTTCAAGCTTAATTCTTACACTCTTAGTTACCAGGCGTCCAGATTGAGTATCTTCTTTCCACAACCTGCCTAGGGTTACAGGTACTGCTGCCTTGTAGTTTGATGTTGGTTCATCAAAGGCTAGAGAAAGACAACCTTGATCAAAAATCAACCGATCCTTCAGGTTAGATGTTGATGTGTGGGCCAGCTCCCCACTCATCGTAAAAATATAAAATGCTAAAAAACCGAATCTTAAGCCTCGGAAACAATGAATTTATGGTAGTTTGTTACGAACTGATAGTCTGTAGCAGAGCCGTCCAAACTACGGCCCGCGTAAGCACTGAAATGAACAAATTAATATTATATTTCAAATTTAGATTTTAAAATGTAACAGATGGTTCATCCCTTATTTACCGTTTTTTCCCCCACTCCAAATTTTGAACATTAATTGTTTCCCTTGTTGTATTGTCAATCAAACAGTAAACCATGCACTGAATAGTTGTAAAAATAGTGTTAAATTGAGAAAATGCTTTTAAAAAAACGCAAAGTTGATTCCAAGTGTAGGAAACTTAACGAATCCTGAACCAGCAAGTACTTTCTGAAGGAGCATGGAAACAAAGTGTTATGTGTTATTTGTAACGATGTTATTGCAGTTGTTAAAGAATATAACATTAAAAGACATTACCAAACAAAGCATAGCCATTTTGATAAATTTAATGGGGATGAGCGTACTGAGAAAGCAAACGAGCTCCTTTCTAAAGTTACGGCACAACAGCAGTTATTAATTCAGGGTGGTGGTGTAGGACAAATAAATGTTACCGAAGCGAGTTATGAAGTTTCGAAACTAATTGCTGAGAACGGAAAACCGTTTTCTGATGGCGAATTTGTGAAAAAGTGTCTGATTGCTGTTGCCAAGAAGTTGTGTCCCGATAAAATTGATTTATTCAATTCAGTGTCATTATCAAGAAACACTGTAAATAGGCGTGTAGAAATACTAGCATCCACTGTTTGTCATCAGCTTGTAGAAAAAGGAAAACAATTTGAATATTTCTCCATTGTATGCGACGAAACTACGTACATAACTGATACTGTCAGTTGCTGGTATTTGTTAGAGGCATAGATACCGATTTCAAAATTACAGAAGAACTTATAGGGGTAAGAAGTATACATGGTACGACGAAAGGTGAAATTATGCAGTATAACAACTGATGGTGCGCCATGTATGTTGGGGACCAACACCGGAATGCGGAATTAATAAAGAAAAACGTTGAAGGTTTGAGGGGCCAGTGCATAAATTGCACTGCATTGTATACCAAGAAGTTCTTTGCGCTAAAGCGGCAAATCTCGATGGAATTGTGCAGACTGTTACTAAGATAATGAATTTCATTCGTAGCAGACCCTTGAATCACCGCATTTTCAAAACATTCCTAGATTATATGAAGAGTGAATACGGTGATATAATCTATCACGCTGAAATAAGGCGGTTGAGCCGTGGTCAAACATTAGCAAGATTTTTCTGCTCTGAAAAATGAAATCTGCCAATTTCTTAAGGAAAAAAGTATGAATGTGATATGTTAAGTGATCACGATTGGCTGTCCAGACTAGCATTTCTTGTCGACATGACAAAACATTTGAATGACTTGAACGTAATTTTACAAGGTAAAGACAAATTAATCAACCAAGTTTACAGTGCAACAATAACAGCATTGAAATTGTAACTGAATCTATTGAAAAGTCACGTGTTTGTGAAAAACTGGGTACATTTTCCAAGTGTAAATGCTCTGCTAAATGAATATCCTGAATTGTGTTTCAGAAGTGATTCTTTTGTGGAAGTTATTGAAAGAATTGAAGAAGAGTTTTCTAATAGATTTGTTGATTTCACTAAAATGGAACCAATCATTTCTTTGTTTTCTTCTCCATTTTCCTTCGATGTTGACAAAGCACCAGCAATGTTGCAATTTGAACTAATAGATTTGCAGTGTGGTGACGCAATGAAAGGAGTTTTTGATCCTACAGATCTCATTAAGTTATGCAAGTTACTACCAGAAAAATATTTAGGGTTGGAGAAACACGCCCGACGTTTAATCTGCACGTTTTCCTCGACATACTTGTGTGAACAAACATTTTCTAAAATGAAAATTCAAAATTCACAATTGAGGTCAAGCTTGAGTGACGAACATATCCAAGACGTCTTATTTATCAGCACTACTCAGCACACACCCGACTTCGATCGTTTGGTAACTTTAAGAAGCCAGCTCCACTCTTCTCATTAGGTTCATTCACTTTTGTACCAATTTCTTTTGTAATTTTAATTGCAGCATGGTGTTACAAATGTTTTACATTCTTCTGTATGATAATGTAATTTTATTTTAGTAGTAGTAGTAGTACGTAGTAGTAGTAGTAGTAGTAGTAGTTGTTGTTGTTGTTGTTGTTGTAATAATGATAATAAAATAATAATAATAATAATAATAGA
The DNA here is from genome assembly GCA_030220185.1 of Diploptera punctata. NCBI lineage: Eukaryota > Metazoa > Arthropoda > Insecta > Blattodea > Blaberidae > Diploptera > Diploptera punctata. The sequence continues at coordinate 1,815,644 of JASPKZ010007261.1, forward strand.
AGCAGCAGTAGCAACAATAATAGTAACGATATTTATGTTCCGGCCCGCGATCAATTGCACAATCAGTTATTGACTCGGCCCATTAAAAAGTTTGGGCGGCCTTGGTCTATAGCCTAAGTCCGTAGTCATTTGTGTATTTTTTTTAAACTCATGTTAATTATTGAGATTGGTTGCAGAAAATCCTCAATGATGAGGAAAATTCTCAAAATAAATTATTATTATTATTATTATTATTATTATTATTATTATTATTATTATTATTATTATTATTATTATTATTAAACAAGTTTTAAATGTATACAACATATTCCTGTGCCAATACTAAGTTTTGATTCTATTTCTACATTAATCTCTGTCCCTCTAAATCTTCTTAGACCACCGCTGTGGTCTCAAGGTAGAGTGGTGCCTTGTTGCGCAGTGGGCCCGGGTTCGATTCCCGGTCGGGACAGGCTCCTGGGTGAGGTTTTTTATCGGGGTTTTTCCTCACCTGTAAGACAAATGTCAGGAAGCTTAGGGCCCAATGGTCCTCGAAAATCAACCGGCCATCATCATCATCATCATCATCCTTATCATTATCGTCATCCTTTACCGGTGTGGAAAGCAACGGAAAGCTACCACACCTATAACTCCCTAGTGAAGCTGCAAAGCATAACATGAAAATGCTATGATTTCAGTGAATGACCTGTCATCGGCAGAATTGCTATGGATGGATTTCTTCTTAGGTCTCCCTCTTCTTTTCCTTCTATTTGGAACCAACTCCAAACTCCTAACTGGCAATCTATTATTATTATTATTATTATTATTATTATTATTATTATTATTATTATTATTATTATTATTATTATTATTATTATTATTATTGGAAAAGTTAACTCAGAGTAAAAATACATGGAGAGCTTATGTATGCGTGGCCATAAACCTTCGATACTGCCAGCGAGTTAGTTATTGGAATTGTAGTACTAATGATGATGATAAATTTATTGTATTTTCCACCTGTTGTATCGAAAACAGTTGGAACTTTGTTATCGAGACGAATGGTAATTGAGTGTATGATCAAATGACTTTCTCGACGGGCGAAGATGTTGCGTATATTCTTTCGCTGATGGACCCCGCACTGAGACACTCCAGGGGGGCTCAAGTAAGCAGGGGGGGAGTGTCCCAACTCACTCCTACATCCGGGGGACTCACAATAACAACACTTATAAGCAAGATAAATAGTAGCAAGTTCCTCAAGTGATCTCCTCTGATCGCATTCAAAGAGGATAAAAAACAGGGAATGTTGGTGGGGTCTTATAATCTCTTGTTAGTTTTTATGCTGGTTTTAAGCCAGAGGAATTATCCAAAGACCCATAAGAATGATATAGTTTCATTTAAACAGCACTTTCTACTTATAATGTCTTTTTAGAAAACTTCTTATTTATGAGGTTAAATTTTAGGAACTTTATACAAGGAATCCCTTTCTAATAAAAATATTCCCCTACAGGATGTAAAAAATTGTTAAATACAATAATTGAAAATAATGTGATAATGATAAATTTACTTACTTTAATAATAGTTTGCACTATGTAACTAATATTGTATACTTACTGAGGTGCATCTTAATCTGACATTCTCGCATACAATCATTGTTGCTATGAAAACAAAAGAAATCTCAATAATTTAAACATGAGCAAAAGTACTAGTGCGGTAAGTAAAAACATTTATTTTGAAATATTGATAGTGATACTGCAATTTGTATTAATTTCGGTATTAATTCATCACATCCAGCTTTCCACACCTCTTCTATTTCTTCATCACAGCACATATCGTCTAAAACTTTCTCCATAATCAGAAATAAGTCCCAAATCAAATTGATTTTACAGTTTTAAAAAATACAAGATGACGACATGACTAACAATACTATCATTATTTCTCCATAGCATTCTGAAATGTAACATTTATCTTCATTTATATTTATTAATGTGGAAAGCAACTGGAAGCTTCCACACCTATAATTCCCTAGTAAAACTGCAAAGCATGGCATGAAACATGCTATATTGCAGTGAAGTACCTGCCCTCGTCTAGAACACTATGGAATGGAATATTTATTAATATTATAGCTAATATTTTAATTACTAAAATAAATACACATAGTGCAATTTTTTTTTTTTTTTTTTTTACTTTTCCTCGATACATATCAAGTGTTTACCACACTCTATCGTAATATACTATTCTTGTATCCAAATAATGTTTTAAATTCTTTATGAAGGTATCAAATTTTATATCTACACTTATTTTGATTGTTTGGACATCCAGAAGTTTACATTTTAGCTGAAGTGTTGTTACTAACTTCGGGCAGTTAGTCTGTGAGGTATAAGAAACTAACTCACTGGCTCCCATAGGTTCATGTCAGCGCGGATATAAACTCTCCATACATCCCCATCTTGAGCTAATGTTTTCCATTTCGACCCCTGTACAGTATAATCAATTTCCCTTATATTATTGTTAATGTTATTCTCCCATCTCATTATTGACCTCGCTACTGGGCGCTTTCCCTCTGCTTTTCCTACAGAGTTTCCATACCTCTTTTTCATTACCCATTCGTGACACATGTCCTGCCCATCGCAGTCTACGGTACTTAATTGTACCCATCTGGTTTCCAAAAAAGACCATTAGCTCGCTGTTAACCAGTCACCTACATTCGCCTATCTCTTCTTCTTTCTTTCGTCCAAAAAAAATTCTTAAGAAGTATATTCTCAAATACTAGTAATTGCAGAATTAGTCTTCTTCTTCTTCTTCTTCTTCTTCACGGTTTAGGCTTAGTTACTAGCCTGTTCCGGCTCCAAATTGCTGCTCTTTCCATCTTTTCTTTGGTCTTCCCAAACTTCTTCTTCCTCATGGTGAATAGCTGTATGCTGCTTTTGGTATTCTATTCTCAGTCATCCTTGCCAAGTGTTCTTTCCAGTTTGTTCTGTATTTTTATATTGTTGTGTTTAATTCCTCTACTTTTAGTTGTTGTCTTATATTCCATGTTGTATTTTTTTGATATTTCATTTAGTTTATATAGCATTCTTTGTAGTTCGTCCTCTGTTTTTGCTATTAAAATGTGGTCATCTGCAAAGGCTACTGTTTCTATTACTATATTTCCTAAGGTAATGCCATCCAGTAGTCATTTGCTTCCATGATCTGATCATGTCGTCGAAATAAATGTTAAAAAGAGTGGTTGATAGTGGATAACCTTGTCTAACTCCTCCTGTTATATGTATTAGTTCCCTTTGATTTATTTTTATTTTTGTTTTCTCATACATTTTCTTAATTACTGCTATGCAGAATTATTCTACGGTAGAAATTATAGAACTATAAAATGAAAATAATATTTCAGTAATGAAGTAAAGTGATCCCACTACAGGCCTCAGGAGGCCCTTGGGGTAGTGGGAAGTTAAGGCTACCACTTTTTCTAGACAGTTGGCACTTGATATCAGCCGGGTTGTCAGCCCTGCGTGACGGCCGCCTTTACTCCCAGAACAAGAGTCTGGTACTCATTTCCGTTAGAGGCTGAGTCAACCCCAGGGCCATAGTGCCGCCAGAGGGTTTGGGTCAGTTTAAAAATCCTGATCCCTCCGGGACTCGAACCCACGGCTTGTAGCGCAGTGTCTTATCCACTACGCTACGGCATGCCCCCATATTTCAGTAATAGAATAACTAAAAACAATAAAATTGAGGAAGCTATTGCTTGAATAAGAAATTATTTTAGGGATGTTTCTGTAGTATAAACATTTCCATTATTTGTTATAAGTTGGATTAAATGAAATTAAATTTATATTTTCTCTGAGGTATATGAAGTAAAATAAGTTTAATTAAATTGTCCTCGTTTTTAGCGCATTTCTAACAAATTAAACTATTGAGGCTATTCTAATGAAACGATTAAGTTTAAAGAAATCGATCCTACCTCGTAGCGAAAATGACCGTGACATATATATATATATATATATATATATATGTTCTATTGTATATTTTTCTGCCAGAGGGCAGTCTTGCATTGCAATCATAGCATTTTCATGCTATGCTTTGCAGCTTTAGTAGGGGGTTATAGGTGTGGTAGCTTCCCGTTGCTTTCCACACGGTGAAATGATTATAATGATAAGGGTGATGATGATGGCCGGATAATTCTCGAGGACCGTTGTGCCCTAGGCTTCCTGCATTTGTCTTACAGGTGTGGAAAAATCCCGGAATCCTCACCCAGGAGCTTGTCCCGACCGGGAATCGCACCCGAGACCGCTGCGTGACAAGGCAGCACGCTACCTCGAGACCACAGTGGTGGACATATATTAAACGTTCTACCAGCCGTTTTTTTTTCGGTGCCAAACTCTGCATGAAGCAATCAAATAAGAAAAATAAGTTCGAATTCATTAATGAACAAAATTGGATCATTAGGAATTGGATTTACCTGAAGTGACCGCAATTTATTTTGCTAAAAGGAAATATAATACTGTCAATAATTGTCCTGTGATAATATAGGGGTCTTCAACGGGACGCGCTCCAATTCATGTAATATCGAAACTAGATATATAGGCCTAGTACTGAAATAAAACGAGAACATATATTCTCCAAAAATCCATTATGTGTCTGCCACGATTATTTTTTCGGTATCTGATTAAAAAATATATAGGCCTAGGCCCCTATATATATACTAGCTGGCCCGGCGAACGTCATATCGCCTTTAAATATTTTTACGTTAATTTTTCCGATGTTTTAATAGTTATCTGCTATTCGGGGCGGAAAAAAATCCAACAAATCAAAGATCAGCCGTTCTTGAGTTATAAATAGTGTAACTAATCCGACTTTGTTATATACATATATATATATATATATATATATTCTCATCATCATCAAGAAGTCTTTGTATAGTAATATCATCTTGTGATATATTATAGTCATTTTGTTTTTCATTTAATTGAGGCATGGAGATTGTTTCTGTAATATTAGGCATATTATTATAACTAACAGATTTACTTACAGTTCTGTTATTCCGTTCCTTAGGACCTCCATATGTTTTTAAATTGACATTCTTCTTAAATGTAAGATTTATGTCACATAGGCCTACACCAATTTGCGGAAATTCACTTGATATCTTATCACTCATGGTCTCTAGGACTGATTCGCCATATTGTTCAATGTCCCTTCTTGGTCCAGTTAAATTTAAATTAAGTTGCTGTCTTTCAGCCAGATTACTTAAAACTAATACTTACACACGAAATTAATATTATTATCAATATATTGAAAATAAAATAAACACAAACACACTTAAATTGTGAAATAATCAATATTTGTAACTCAATTGAAATTCGCGGTTGCAACAAAAAGCACAGTCACCTGGTTAAATAATAAACCAATTATCTTACACGGCCATCTGTTATATTCGTATGGAACTCACAGATAATTATAACTCTTTGTTAAATAATAAACAAATAATTTGCAATAAAAATAATGCGACTATAAATTTGGTTATAAACTTCCCTAAGTCTCTAGTTGGATCAAACTGCACACAGTGTGCAATATTGTACGTAGTAAAATCGGTTCAGTAGTTTAGGATTCCATCGCGGACAAACAACGTGACACGTAATTTTTATATATTAAGATATAAGAAATAAAAGAAAATTATATTGCATAAAAAGCAAAATCGGACCATAAATTCTACTAGCATGGGATATTCGCCTTGTTGTTTAAGCCCCTTACGCTGTTCCTGCGTGACAGACTTTTGAGATCGAGTTCTTAAAAAGAAAACACTTATGATTGTTGCAATGTTAAAAGTACGCCTATGTTATGCGAAAATAAATTACTTTAAACTAGCTAATACCCGGCGTGCGCTCCTACGCCTAAATAAATGAAATGTGTTTTTATGTTTAGTTGAATAAGTAAAAAAGAGAAATAATTATAAATGTATATCGTAATTATTTTTAGATACCCCGTGCTGACTCTGCATTGTCCGGGAATCTACTTATCGTGATATTATCCAGATATTATAGCTGAAATAAAAAATAATGGTTATTATGGATTATCCATCCATAAAAGATAGACATATGCTATCGCTAACTTTTTAAAACATTTTTTTAGATGTTCAATTCTGTATACATTAATTTGGTGTATTTTTCTATTTAAGCGTCCAAAAAAGTGATTTTTAATGCACCTTGCCATTTATTTAGCCCTAGCCCTATAGTACATAGGGTAATATATTATGTTAATTGTTCCAGAAAAATTCCTCTAAATGATGGGAAAAAAATAATAACTCCATCCAAATCGGTCAATTTTTTTTTTTCGTGAAGGACAGACAGTCAAACGGACTCAAAGACACTAATTTTTATGTATTAAGATACGTAAAATATTAGCTAACATGTACTGATTCATCAGCTGATACAAAATTACTTCTCTAAATCCTCTAAAATTCTTGGATTTAGTTTTAAACACGGAGGGATTTAGATCGAAATAGTTCACTGTATTAATATCTTAAAAATATGTGAAATACAATAACGTGCCCAATAAATTTTCCACTAACATCCCCTAATTGGTCGTTAGGATGTTGAACATTTACTGAAGAGCACGTTATTTTCTTAAGTTGTATTAACTTCCTCTTTTCTACTTATAGTAACAGCATTCTTCTAGATAAATTTAAGTAATTTACTGTTTCCTTAGAATCTTCCCTTCCTAAAATTCCAATTACGCAGGTTGAAGATGTTGTTTCAATTTAGGGCAAGAGTTCTGGTCACCTCAGGTCACGTGATGGTTATAAGCAATAATAAGGTTGCTCTTCAATTAACTCCTCTCTTCAACTTTTCCCCTCAGAGCTCTCAGAAACATCTGTCAACTTCTCAAACAAGCCGAAATTCTCAATCATTGACCTCACTTTTACTAACGTTATTGGACAATCCATCCAAACTTCTATCAAACATTAATCTTTGATTCTGTACTCACGTTGAACCAAAACCAATTCAATTCCTGATAATAAAATAACATTTTATAACTTTCTTTATGGCCAGGCCTCAGATTTTTAGATTTATATATAGTTTTTGGTACATAAAATAAGGTGCAAATACTGAAAAAAAAGGTTCCTATATCGTATCCCTGGACTCCGGATTCTTTACTGCACGAAATCGGGAACTGATAAGCTTCAGCTTCCTTTAAAAGAAATTTAAATCTCCTTCTTTCGTAATTAGTTTTTCCATGGATTAACTGATGATATCTGATTATCACTTCTCTAATAATATTCACTTGATTCATTTTTTTTGTCCATTTGTATAAGTATAGGCCTATAGGTAGAGGTAAAGTGATACCACTACATGCCTCAGGAGGCCCTTGGGGTAGTAGGAGGTTAAGGCTGCCACTTTTTGTGGACAATCGGCACTTGATGTCAGCCGGGTTGTCAGCCCTGCGTGACGGCCGCCTTTACTCATTTCCGTTAGAGGCTGGTGTCGACCCCAAGGCCATAGTGCCGCCAGAGGTTTTGGGTCAGTTTAAAAACCCTGACCTCACCAGAACTCGAACCTTTGACCTTCCGTCTTGTAGCGCAGTGCCTTAACCACTACGCTACGGCGTGCCCCCATAAATATATAGGCTACTCATAATTGAGGATGAACAAGCCTACAAGTAAATGGTATTAATAAGTTAAATGGTTTATAGTGACTATTTAACTCATTCCCCAAATGGAAGTCAATGACCAATCGCATTTAAATGATTTTTGATTTACAACCAATCACAGTCGTGTTTCGCCTAGAATTTACCAATTAAAGTTTATCATAATAAAGAAAGCACCTCCTTTTTAACATTCTGAATAGGTCATAGCATTATTTTGCAGTAACTGACTCTCTAAGAAATACGGCTACCTGATTGTATATACAGTGCATGAATATCAACACATAGCGCATGCGGGAGTTAATATAAAAACATTTGTAGCAATTGATTATACCACCAAAAAAAGAAACCACTATTTGCACTTTCTTAAATGAATTTTTTTTCCCAGAAAAATATAATTGTCATATTTACATCATATGACATCAGAAATGAATTAATATACAGTTTGATGTGTTTCATTTTTACTCCACTAGAGTGCATTCTTACAATATTGCGTTCCTTTGGCAATAAATAATATGATCTGGTTGCAGTGACGAACAAAAGAAGGAAATGAAGCGTACCAATCGTTTCTCATTTGTGTTCAAACATCGCCATTTACATTAAATATATAAATATTTTAAAATAACTATATTTAAATAATGATTTGTGAGTAAACAGCTTAATTTTATTCGTTAAATAATCCTAACAAATGCCACTCTTGATTTACAAATTCTCTAAATAAATTCACTCCTGACTTCGTGAGTCGTGAATTTATCGATAATTTGGAAATCACTAGTGACATTACTTATGATGATGTAGTATTATTAGACGATAACGAGGAGATAATAAGGGTCTACAAGCACACTCTGTTGAGTAACACTAAGAAAGTAAATATCAAAGAAGTTAAATATGTTCACACACTGAAATAAATTACATTTTTGAAATGGACAGGTATGACAAATGTGTCAAATTTTGAAAAAGTGATTGAATTCAAATACCTAAGAACAATAATTACAGATGGGAATGATATGCACAAATAAATTAAACACAGGGTTAATTCTGGAAATGCACGATATTAGGACCTTATACATTACAGGGACTCTTGTCGTCTCAATTTCTCTCAAAAACTTTAAAATGAAATTATATATTCGTAAAACGGTTATTCTCGTAGTTATATTGTATGGATTCGAAACATGACTTACTTTTTGGGAGGAGACAAAATTATGAGTATCTGAGAATGAAGTTCTTAGGAACATTTTTGGACCAAAGAGAGGTGAACAGTCAGGTGAATGGAGAAGACTACATAATAGTTAGCTATATGGTCTTTATAGGTACTCAGTTATGTCTTGTAGATTGCGATGAACAGGCCATGTGGCACGAATTTGGTATGAAAGAGGTGCATTGGGAGCTTCTTATACGGGTTCGTTTATGCCAGTGAGTTAGTTAGGTTCATTACATCTGTCTTTCTATAAATATCATGGCACTATAGATGTAAATAATTATTGTTAAAGAACGTCAAATAAAACATTTTCACTAAGGTATTCAGAGTTGTTTAGCAATAATGTTGGCTTTAGAACAATGTATGGTAGTGCTTTTTTTATGTTGGTAGATTCAGCTCCACATGATCGACTTGAAAATAAATGAAGTGGCGAAGTGTAGGCGTAGGCATTTCAGCGTTTTCTTTTTTTCTTCCTGCATACACTTACACCTCACTTCATTAGTTTCGCTATATTATTTTGTTCGCTCGGCTAGAGTTGCAGTGGAGGGCCCATATTGCTGTGGTGTACGGTTACATTACAGGGTGGCACAAAACAGAACGTTCTATAAAGAACATCGTGCTCAGAATTATAGGTCCCGTCTTTTATTTATCCCATCTGAGGCAAGAATATAAAACATTCTCATAAAAAATGAATGTCTCGAGTTTAAATCCTGATGCCTTCCAATCTGAGTAAGATTTTTTTTTCCTAGTTCCGCGTTGTGATTATTGAATCTGTCCAGTTTTCTTCCATTGTAGTTTTTCGAGTAATGCAATATTTCTCCAACACGGGTTACCAACCCCATTGCTGGGAAGTCCAGTGGTGGGACTGCCACCTATATGCCTTATGGATCTGCATGCTTTTCTATCTATCTATGCTCTCTTAGCTAAATGACCTATTACCCATCCAAGTATTTTGTGCGGGCGGAAAATATGTTAACTAACAAACTGTCTTTCTCTTTCTATTCCTTACTATGTTGCCACTTCCTGCCCTCTGTATTATGTTGTTTGATTGGCAGGTAGAGAGCTGACAAATGCTATGTATTTTAATGATCCGTCGTTCTGCGCGGCCAATGGCAGAATGACTAACTTGACAACCCTGTACTTTTGGGGTTACGTCTAGGAATGAGCTGTCCCTTCCTTGTCCTTCTCATTACATGTTGCCACTTGTGATTTATTGTGAGGCTGGTAATAGAGAGACTACAAATACTGTGATTTTAAATGATCCGACCGCTTGAGCGTTCCGTGCTTAAATGTCCAATTTGACAACCATGTTAAGATCTTTCACACGTGTTTAGATATTCTCCCTCCACATTTGAAGTTGAAAAATTTCAATACGTGATCGCATGTACATTTTTCTCCTACATTCCTTCCACAGATTCAGTAGATAGGAGACACTAGCGCTAAAAACTCTTCCCCTCCGCCCGTGAACAGTTAACTTGGTTAACTTGGTTATAGTTATGGCGCTAGATACTCGCCTTCAACCATTTCCGTTAGCTACAGTTTTCATTGCATTGTCCAGGGATCACGACGAGGACGTGGGGGTAGGATTTGTTAACAGAGCGGCAGATGAAGAATGCCGTGGCTTTATTTAGGATTTGTAGTCCTGAGATCATATCGACCTTTGATCCTTTATCGACTATTTATTTATTTACTTTGATCGCGTAAATAGCTTGGTGATACGGTCCCGAACAACTGCAAAAAAATGCTTGTAAGCCTAATTCCTCTATTAACCCTTAAATTGAAAATGTATCCTAAAATGCAACAGTTTAATTTATGAAATACTAGTTAATTCCCGGCGTGTTCTGATACGCCTAAATACATTAAATGCGTTTTTATTGTTAGTATAAAATAAGTAAAGGCGCCGTAGTCGAGTGGTTAAGGCAAGAATCCTTGGCGCAGAGCTAACGGGACTTGCGCTGGTTCGGGTCTCCGTCGGGAAGACATTTCCTCGTTAAATTTCGGCCAGTAAGGGACTGGTGCCCACCCAGCATCGTGAGGCATTTGGTAGGTACAATAATTAGCGACTACAGATTGAGAAGACAGCTATAATGGCTGGGGGACCCGACATGCTGACCACATGTCACCCTACACTGGCTAGATGATCGTCTTCCTCTGTGATTAACACATGTGGATGTGAGGCAAGCAGCCGACTGGTAGGCCAAGCGCCTTCTAGGCCTGTCGCGCTTGGAGTTTTTTTTATGATAAGTAAAGAGAAAAAAGTTATAAATTTATATCGTGATAATTTTTAGATAGGCTACCCCTTGCGACTGAAAATGAAATAGATCAAATGTGGCGGTTGGTAGAGTAAATCTTTAATTTCGGATTTCAGATAAACCCTTCATTTCTATTTATCGGATTTTACTGACTTTTTATAAAACCTACTTCAGTTTATTTTAAAGTATGTACTGAGTTTCCTTGTGAAATATCGAAAATTGTGACCGCTAGAGTGATTTTTAAATTTTCGTTTCATGTGAACTCCTACACCCGATGATTTTATAGAATAACAAATAGCGGCAAAACACTTGCCGTTTCTGAAAACCTATAAGGGCCCATGTACTAATTTTCAGAAGAACGTTTGGAGATTTAAGAGTTTGAACAAATGAACATGTACATTTTTATTTATATAGAAGACATAACTAAAAGCCGGCTGCTGCGCCTAAATAAATTAAATATCAAGGATTAATTATATTATATGGTATACACTCGACGAAACAAAACAAGGCGGTTGCAAGTCATTTTTTAATTTCAGAAAAAGGGTAAACCCCCATAATGGGTTTATAATGTTCGGATTTCGCTGATTTTTGGATAATACGTACCTCAGTTTATTTTAATAGGATTTATTCGGTTTCGTTGTGAAACATCCAAAATTACGACCTCTAGAGTAATATTTAAAGTTTCGTTTCGGGTGAACTCCTTCACCCAATGGTTTTTGAACATAATAGATAGCACTTAAACACTCGCCGTATCAGAAAATGTGTGTGTACAAATTTTCATGAAGATCAGTTGAGCGTTTTGGAAGTCTATAAAAGACAAATATAAACACATTCGTTTTTATATAGGCCTAGGTTTTATTAAAACAGTAGAAAACTGAGGAGTACAAATCACATAAATTAGTGTTGAAACACCTGAAGTAATAGTATAGGAAGGATAACTTAGTTTGCTCGATTTTGTTTTCACTGTGGTCCGACACATTTAAATAATTGATACGAAAAATTAGTGTTTAGCCAATTTAAGGGATAGACATTGGAATTGTACGTATTCTGGTTATAGAAAATATAGAGTGAGAAATAAACCAATTAGAGAAAACAATTATATTAAAACAGCAGTGAGAATGATATAAAAGTAAAATCTTTAGTGGCGTAGAGTGATGAACAATATAAATTTAAACTGTTCAATGGCCGTCTCGGTAGATAAGTGACTAGCGCGCGGATGCCCGACTGGGATGCTAGGATCGAATCCTGCGGATTACAGACGGGTACTAGACGTGAACCATGTGAGGATTTTTCGAATTTTTCTTGTGGTTCCCCCGTTTCCCGAATTTCATCCCACCAGTACTCTCTATTCTCCTCCTTTCCCTTCATGTAATTTTATTTACCACTCTTTTTTTTTTAATACCACTCTTTACCTCATCTCATATTAGGAAAAATAATTTGGTTGGCAATATACAGGTGTTGAAAATATGTGGTTGCAAGGATCTAGTGGGGCCCAACTCGGGCGCATCCTCATGACTCCGAGCCTGAGCAGTAAAAATAGCAAAAGGTGTTAACGTGAGGTTTGTAGTCCTTCTCGCGGCTACGGACCCAATTTAAAAATGGTGGTGTGGGTCATGGAAATATAATCTATAAATATTCATTTGGCATAGATCTAGTTAGTAAGTTTATAAAAAAATATAGTGGATCCGTAGACATGCATGGTGTGTCGGATTTGGAAAACAACTTACAATTTATATGACACCGTAGAATAGACTTCTTTCCACCTATCTCCATAACACTGTAATAGTGCAATAGATCTTTCATGGTCGCGGTACTCATGACAGCCTGCCAGCCCAGTGTGAATAAAGAACTAACTAAACAGGTATATGAAGCATGAACGAAAAAAAAAAATGAAGAGGAAGACCAACAAAGGAATAGGAACAATATATTGATGGAAGCAAAAGAAAGAATATAAATAAGTCAATGTAGGTATTGTCACAGACGTGGGACGGATTAAAGAGTGAGCTATGTGATTTTTATGTGAATCCAGATAATATCAGAATATTTAAGTCTCGTAGACTTCGGTGGCCAGAACATGAGCTATAGAATTTGCGTTGACTCAAATCTGCTGCGGGAACATATTTTCTCATGGAATTTCAGCCAATATGGAACCGATGCCCGTCCAGCGTCGCGAGGAATTCGGGTGGCACCAGACGAGGACATCAGTTATAACGGCTTGGAGACTGTCATGCTGATCACTTGTCACACCTATATTGTCTAGATGATAGTTCATCTCTGTGATTAACATATATGGATGTGAAGCAACCAGCCGGATGGTAGACATAGGGCCTTCTAGACCTTTCGCGCCGTGGAAGGAAGAGTAGGTCAAGATCGAATATTTATGAACAAGACGGAATATTATATTTAACTCTGGAGACCAAAGGTGCTTTATTTGTTTCTCTAGATAGAAATCTCAACCCGTTAAGTTTCTAGAGATACTACTTGTCTCTAGGTAGTCATTCAACCTTCTAGTTCTTAAGCGTGTCTTCTAATATGACATTTTATGAAGGAAGTAAAAATGCTCCAAGAGTGAAGAGAAGTTCCCTGGAGACACTGTAGATGTTCAAACCGCTTTCCTGAAAGGAAAGCATCATGAATTATAATTGAATAAATCAGAAATACGTTCAGTATATACATCTAGCAATAATAGAATGGACGAGTACACTGAAGGAAAGAGTAAGGAATTAAAAAAAACCCCTGGCGCGACAGGCCTAGAAGGCCCTTAGCCTACAAGTCGGCTGCTGGCCTAACATTCACATGTGTCAATCATAGTGGTAGATGATCATCAGCCAGTGTAGGGGTGACATGTGGTCAGCATGTCGAGTTCCCCACCCGTTATAGCTGGTTTTCTCAACCTGGAGCCGCTACTTATTGTAGCTACCCATGTGCATCACGATGCTGGGTGGGCACGGTCCCATACTGGCCGAAATACCGTGAGAAAATGTCTTCCCCCATGGAGACTCGAACCAGCGCAGGTCCCGTAGCTCTGTGCCAAAGCTTCCTGCCTTAACCACTCGGCTACGGCGCGGGACGAGTAAGGAATTAACTGCACATAAAATTGAAGTTATGAAATTGGGAGAAGTGAATTACAAATGCATATTTGAATGTTGAATGGAAAGGAGAAACACTAAAACAAGCAAATAAAATACATTATTTATGTAGTCTACATTAATTTAAATTTAATTACCTAAGAACTATTACTACAAAAAGAAGAAAGGTGCAGAAACAAACCAAACATATTCACAACGCTGAAAACGCATACTAATACCATGCATTATAGGGACTCTTGTCATCCCAACTCCTCTAAAAGTAATGTTAAACTACAAATATATATACAATGTACGAGTATGTTCGTCCAGTTATATTATATGGATGAAATTTCGCCTGATGTTATACCGCCTCACATAGAATAACTGTTTAGAATACAATAAACACATCAGTTTTTTTTTTTTTTTTTTTTTTTTTTTCCATTCTAAATGCAGAAATAATCAATCTCCCATTTCCCATGAAATGCACAGTTCACATAGTATTGACATTGTACAAAATTTTTGAAGTATTGGTATACGAGAAGTTACAAAATAAATTAATTATGAAATATTTTATGGATGATAGTGCGTTTTGTCGTACTTACAGCAATGGCGACCATGATTGAAAGTTCAACTTCCTACATTTCGGGGTTGCCAACCTAAATAACTATACTGTGTTATTGCATATTACAAACCATGTGTAGGAAGTAAAACCACTGCCCTCTATGTGTACTACGCACAATGTATATACAAAAATATATCCAAAATGTAGTGTTAATATACATTATACGAAACAAATCACTGCAATTTAAATTAACTGAACTTTACTTGAAACAATATAAAACAATAAGTACGTACTTGCCGCCATTTTATCACTGATTCGTATCACGGCTTGCTGTAGTTTCAACTAATAAACATTGCCCATACTGTTAACATTAGTTAGTTATTTATAATGAAAGCAAATATTTCCTACAAATATGATATTATTGTACTATTATTTATTATTTTGAAAACACCATCTCTCAAAAAGTAATGTACAACGCACGTTTATGAAGTGTTTTACAGAATCTGGGAAGTTAAAATCTTCGCTATCGCTCGGTTTTTAGAAATTTTCCGCGCTTCTGTTTTAACAGAACAAGCTCGCATCGTAATAAACTATTACTAACAGTTGTAATTGTTATTTTTATAATACATTACTTTATTGATGTAAGTAGTTTAAATGAAATATATGTCGTTTTATTTAAGGCATCATTTCAGCTCCTGCTTCCATATTTATTGCTCTGTGACCATATAATGTGATGACTCCAGGAATACTGGCTCCATGAGGTAACAAAGTATATTCAACAAGGACATATATTACAAATTCTAGCAGGCCTCTAGGTATACATTGGCGGGCGCGCGCGCGCATACACACACACACACACATATATATATATATATATATATATGTTATAATTAAATGTTTAACATTGAGCAATGCAAGCTTAATATGATATGATAAGAAAAATAAATGCCTGGACGGGATTCGAACCCGGAACTCTGAGTCTGTACCTCAACGTGATATCCATACGCCTGGTGGTGTAATGGATATCACGCTGAGGTACAGGCTCAGAGTTCCGGGTTCGAATCCCGTCCAGGCATTTATTTTTCTTATCTTACCATATATATATTTATTTATTTATATAATTGCTAAAGAATATGAAGACACGGAGTTTATGTTCAGAAAATTATTGGACGAATACGAAAACTGGGGTTTGAAAATAAATTTGGAAAAAACGTTGTATATGGGATGTGGAGGAGAAGCCGAAGATGTAATATTAGAAGATAAAAAGGGGTATATTAGAGGATGTGAAGAATTTCAATATCTGAGAGTAAAAGTAGATAAAAAGGATAAACAAGAAAGTGATATTAACAGAATAAATAAAGGTAGAGCAATAACAGCAATGATCTTATGGAACAGACATAACCAGAAAAAATAAGTTACAAATATATAATTCAATAATGAGAAGTACTGTCACATATGGAGCTGAAGTTTGGAAATTCAACACAAACTTAGAAAAAGAACTTATGTCGATGGAAGTGGATTTCTTGAGAAGAGCAGCAAGATGTTTAAAATTAGAAAAAAATAAGAAATACTACCATACGAGCAAAAATGAATAGGCCTATTAGTTATTCAATAATAGATTACATAAGATATAAGCAATTAAATTGGTATGGGCATGTACAACAAATGCAAGAAGTAAGGTTACAAAAAAAAAACATTGGAATAGTGTCCACCTGGAAGAAAAAGGAAAGGAAGACCTCGATACTCGTGGATGCAAGAATGAGAACAAGAGGACTGAGGTGGATGGATAGAGACGAGTGGGGAAGAAAAATAAAACTTTAGGCACAGAAATATATCCATCTATAGCAATTTTGCCCGAGGGCAGGTCCTTCACTGCAATCATAGCATTTTCATACTATGCTTGCAGCTTTACTAAATAATTGTAGGTATGGTAGCTGCCCGTTGCTTTCCACACCGGTGAAGGATGATAATAGTGATGACAATGATGATGATGATGGCCATATGATTTCAGCAGAAAGATATGTAAAACTTAAAAATCTGTGTGTGTGTGTGTGTGTGTGTGTATATATATATATATATATATATATATATATATGGTATGATAAGAAAAATAAATGCCTGGACGGGATTCGAACCCGGATCTCTGAATCTGTACCTCAGCGTGATATCCATTACACTACCAGGCGAATCCATTTCAAACACTTATTTTTCTTATATATGTATTATATTCTCCAATGGAGAAATATATAAGAAAAATATATAATAAAAATAAGTGTTTGAATTGGATTCGCCTGGTAGTGTAATGGATATCACGCATGGAGAATATAATACATATATAAGAAAAATAAGTGTTTGAATTGGATTCGCCTGGTAGTGTAATGGATATCACGCTGAGGTACAGACTCAGAGATCCGGGTTCGAATCCCGTCCAGGCACTTATTTTTCTAATCATAACATATTAAGCTTGCATTGCTCAATGTTAAACATTTAATTATAACATATATATATATATATATATATATATATATACATATATATACACACACAGACACATCTGCTGCGGTGGTCTACTGGTTATGTTCCTTGCCTCTAGTCCCGAGAGTCGCGGGTTCAAATCCGGCTGGGATCGATGGATTTTTTAGGACTGAAAAATACAAGGGACAAATCCTCCGGAAGGGACTTTAAGTCGTGGGTTCCCTGTGTGATGATTATCAGGCTCATAAAAGAACCGCAAGCCTGAATAAAAAGGCATCTGCAAAATTTAACCGAATTTCATCCATCCAAGTAATATCTGAGTTGCTTACTATATATCACAATGAGTGACCACGTGCCACTTACTAACATCTGTGGGGATACAAGTGTAACTAAATTAGTATGGTTAAATTACTTTCCGATGGGGGCACCCATTTATTAATGAAAGACATAAGGATATACAGAGATATAGCACACACACACACACACACATATATATGGTGTTAGGAAATTCTCATTAAAATTTTTAGGGCTTAAACGTAAAGTTTTTGTGCTGCAAGTACAAGTTTGCATTAAGCGTTTAAAAATCGCTCATTTGCCGAGGATCACTCGATATGGATAATAATTAAATATATTTAATGAATCAATTAATTAAATGTACACAGACCCAACATTCAATGATTTCGTGACTGTGTCCAATTGTCAAGAGAAAAAATAATAGGTGGACCGCTCGAATGGACCCCCCTAATTGCGAATGCTTGTTACTGGCAAACGGTTAGAGAATAGAAAACTTAAAGCAACGTTCATATTACAGAAAAACTCACCAAGTTTTGATATCCAGATCACCACATCTCTATATGAGCCCCAGCAGTCACTGTGACGATATCAAAGCGATATGAACAATTTCTTGCCAAGGTCGTTGGCGTATGTCTTCTGGAAGTGTTCTCAATAGCCTCTATGATGCGCTCACGAAGATAACGAAGGTCTTTGACTGGGGGGTGGTTGTTAAACTTTATCTTTGGACATAGCACCAGAGAAAGAAATCCAGTGGTGTTAAATCGGGAGATCTCGGGGGGGCCACGCGATTGGTCTCGCCACCTTACCATCCAAACGGCCACGGCGAAAGCACCGGGAAAATGTTGTCCAAAGTAGTACGAACTTCATTGGACCAGTGGGGAGGAGCACCATCTTGCTGGAAAACGATGTTAGGCTGCAGTTGTTCAATTTGTGGAAGGAAAGAAGAACTGCTCCAGCATGTCAAGATATGTGGTACCACGAACAGTTTTCTCGGCGAAGAAAAACGGTCCAATGACCTTATTATGTGACAAACTGCACCAAACATTCATCTTCGGACTATCACGAACATGCTCTTGAATAGCGTGAGGATTCTCCGATCCCCAGATCCGCACATTATGCCGGTTTACCTTGCCTGACAAATGGAAAGTGGCTTCGTCCGAGAAGAAAATCTTGGTCATGAAGTCAGGATCAGCGCCGAGACGGTCCAGCATCGTATTGGCGAATTCCACTCGTTTCGGCATGTCATTCGGCTCCAGACGTTGCACTACTGCACTTTATATGCGTGCAGTTTGAGGCGTTTGTGGACAATCCGTTGTAATGTCGATTTTGGTATTTGAAGTTCCCGCGAAGCTCTTCTTAATGACTTCCGGGGGCTTCGCTCAAATGCGGCTTGAACATTTGCTACCATTTCATCGGATGCTCTGCGACCACCACCATGCTTCTTCAACACAGATCCTGTAGCTAATAATGTATCACGCCACTTCTTTATGCTTCTAGCAGTTGGAGCATCACGGTTAAACACACGCCGGAACTCCCTTTGAACTCTAATGATTGATTTAAACTCCGCATACCACAAAACAGCTTGCGCTTTCATCTGCGGAGTCGCCATTTTCACAAACAATTAAATCTAAGAACGAGAAACGTATCTTTGTGCCATCTACCGACAGGATTCGAAACTTGGTGAGTTTTTCTGTACTATGAACGTTGTTTTAAGTTTCTATCTTCAACCGTTTGCCAGTAACAAGCAATTGAAATTAGGTCCATTCGAGCGGTCCACCTACATACATCTTGACTTCTAATGCTGATAATTTTGATTCAGCTTCATCATAGTATCCGCTCCATAAATAGCCAGACTTTGGACTACAGACTGGTACATACATATTATAGTTTCTTTAAAAATATTAGTGTTCCATTGGTTTCCATTTAGATGGAAATTACCACCCACTTTCCACTCTCAAGGAACACGACTCTGAGGATAACTCCAGAGAGTAGCCGCGGTCCTATGGGATTGTGGCACCCTTGCGGACTGTGGGAGACTTGCACTCGCGGCCATGCTCCCAGCGACCTGCGCGCATGTTAGACTCCTTTAACATGTCCAAAGAATGAAAGAAAAACTAACTCACTGGCACTATCGAACTTGTAGGTTCATGGTCGCGCGGACATAAGCTCTCCATGCATCCCTATCCTGAACTAATGTTTTCCAATCATCCCCTGTATAATCTACTTCCCTCAAATCATATTTAATGTTATTATCCCACCTCATTCTTGGTCTACCAACTGGGCGTTTTCCCTCTGCTTTTCCTACAAGAAGCTTTCATGCACGTCTTTCATTCACCATTCGTACCACATGTCCTGCCCGTCGCAGTCTACGAGACTTAACTATTCTCATTATATCTGGCTTCCTATAAAGACCACGTAGTTCATTGTTATGTAATCTTCTCCATTCACCTGTCTGTTCATCTATTTTTGGTCCAAAAATTTTCCTAAGAACTTTATTCTCAAATACTCGTAATCTCCTTTCCTCCCTTAAAGTAAGAGTCCATGTTTGGCATCCATATAATGTAACTGGTAGAATAATAGTTTTATAGCCTATATTTTTAGTTTATCTTTTTTTAAAGGAGTATGAAGTCAAAAGTCTCAGCAATGCATAATAACACGCATTTGCAGAATTGAGCCTATGTTTAATTTCTTTGTGCATCTCATTCCGATTTGTGATTATTGTTCCTAGGTATTTGAATTCAGCCACTTCCTCAAAAGTTCCCTCATTTGTCATTAGCTGTACATTTCCATTATATAATGTATTTCTGTGTGTGACCATATATTTAGTTTTATTGATATTTACATCCAGCACCGACTTCTTAGTGTTACTCATGAAAGAAGAACGCATACCTAAAAGTGTACTTAACTTAATTATAAATCAAAAGAAGACAGGAACGTTGGTAGATCGAAAAAAGAGATGGATTCAACTTTTTAAATGAGGGTCTCTGAGACGTGAACAAGCCACATGGGCTTAATCCGTGAATGATGTTGATGATGATGATAGTTTTCATTTAGCATTGCCGTTGCTGATCTTGGTTTGTTTACTCTATGTTTAATATCATCTTGCGTAGAATTGTCTGCTTGTTAAAATGATGAAATGAGGTTATTTATGGGAAACAGTTTGTGTGCCGTTTACTTGTCTGCCTAATATTGACTTGTACCTAACAATACTGGTGGAGGGATGTAAATCTACTTTGTTTACATGATCCATTGTTAAGAGATAGATATGACCACACATAATGAAGAGGATTGTGTACAGACAAGAACTAAAGCATTCCTCTATTTGTTGCGTCAATAAACACTTCAATAGGTTACAGTACATTATCAACATTGTTATAAATTCGCGGTTATGACGCTGCACATATTAAATTGTTTGTGAACCGCCATATCTTCCCACTGAAATGAAGCCCTGACTTCCGTTTATTTCGATTTCAATTCTGAACCACCTAACAATAGTACAAGGCGAGAGTATATTTTCACTAACATATCCTGATCCTATATTTCTGTTAGTATACTTATCGCGGGTGGACTGGAAGTAAATATCAATAGAACTAAGTATATGGTCACACATAGAAATACATTATATAATGGAAATGGAAGGCTAGTGACAAATCAGGGAAATTTTGAGGAAGTGGCTGAATTCAAATATCTAGGAACAATAATGACAAATAGGAATGAGATGCACAAAGAAATTAATACATAGGCTCAATTCTGGAAATGCGTGCTATTATGCATTACAGAGACTTTTGACTTCATACTCCTTTCAAAAAACGTTAAACTAAAAATATATAAAACTATTATTCTACCAGTTATATTATGTGGATGCCAAACATGGACTCTCACTTTAAGGGAGGAAAGGAGATACGAGTATTTAAGAATAAAGTTCTTAGGAACATTTTTGGACTAAAGATAGATGAACACACAGGTGAATGGAGAAGATTACATAACAGTGAACTACATGGCCTTTATAGGAAGCCAGATATAATAAGAATAGTTAAGTCTCGTAGACTGCGATGTACAGGAAATGCGGCACGAATGGAGAATTAAAGACGTGCGTGGAAGCTTCTTGTAGGAAAAGCAGAGGGAAAACGCCGAGTTGGTAGACCAAGAATGAAGTGGGAGAATAACATTAACTATGATTTGAGGGAAATATAATATAGAATCGATTTAGAATAGAATAAAATAGATTTATTTAGGCTGGTGGAAATAGATTATACAGGGGATGATTGGGAAACATTATCTCAGGATAGGGATGCATGGAGAGCTTATGTCCGCGCGGCCCAGAACCTACTGTTTTTAAGAATCAGTGAGTTAGTTAGTTAGTTATACTAATCATGGATATTTTAGGCTCTGAGACATCCACCATCTGTGATTTTACTGAGTGTCATGGTTTAAGGCATATGGAAGCGGGTATGTTGGAACTATTACTTCAGGAAAGAATCACTTTATTAGATCTATCTCACCCTTTAAATACTAGACATCACGAATAGGGTAATGTCTGGTTTAAATACAGGCCAAAAAAAAATCCGAAGTGGCTATCTCCTAAAGAAATAGACTCAGCAAAGCCTACTTTCATATGCCTTCATCATATTGGCTTATGTCTGTTATGTAGGTCTAAATGCTACCAAAAAAAATCCATTAAATGGTTATTTCTTGAAGAAAGAGCAACGAAGATCACTTTCATGTGCTATCAACGAATGGGTGATGTCTGGTAAGTTACGTAAAGGGTCTGAAAAATCCATTAAATTATTTCCTGAAGAAATAGATTCAACATAGCCCACGTTCATATAGTACAACTATAATTGTTATTATGTTTTCATATTAAAAAAATCTTTTAATTTTCGGTGTTGGTAGACTAATGGTTACTGTCAAGCGTGTTTCGAAGCTTCGCACTCGGCTGTGCTTGCCGGACTTTTTACTTACTTACTTACTTACTTACTTACTTACTTACTTACTTACTTACTTACTTACTCACTGGCACTATCGTACCCGTAGGTTCATGGCCGCGCGGACATAAGCTCTCCATACATCCCTATCCTGAGCTAATCCTTTCCAATCATTCCCTGTATAATCTACTTCCCTCAAATCATAGTTAATGTTCTCCCACCCCATTCTTGGTCTACCAACTGGGCGTTTTCCCTCTGGCTTTCCTACAAGAAGCTTCCATGCAAGTCTTTCATTCCCCATACGTGCAACATGTCCTGTCCATCGCAGTCTACGAGACTTGACTCTTCTTATTATATCTGGCTTCCTATAAAGACCATGTAGTTCATTGTTATGTAGTCTTCTCCATTCACCTGTCTGTTCATCTCTCTTTGGTCCAAAAATTTTCCTAAGTACTTTATTCTCAAATACCTGTAATCTCCTTTCCTCCCTTAAAGTAAGAGTCCATGTTTCGCACCCGTATAATATAACTGGTAGAATAATAGTTTTATATATTTTCAGTTTAACGTTTTTTTGAAAGGAGTTGGGACATCAAGAGTCTCTGCAATGCATAATAGCACGCATTTCCAGAACTGAGCCTATGTTTAATTTCTTTGTGCATCTCATTCATATTTGTGATTATTGTTCCTAGGTATTTGAATTCGGCCACTTCCTCAAAATTTCCCTCATTTGTCATTAGCTGTCCATTTCCATTTTTGGTCGTAAAAATCCTGAGTATGAGTTCCTTTAGAAGGGAATTAAAAACATGAATCCAGTATCGTATAGTTGCGTATATGTCCACTGCTGTGGTCTCAAGGTAGCGTGCTGCCTTGTCACGCAGCGGGCCCGGATTCGATCCCCGGTCGGGACAAGTTTCCTGGGTGATGTTTTTTTTTTCCTCACCTGTAAGGCAAATGTCAGGAAACGTTAAGGCCCAAACGGTCCCCGAACATCATCTGGCCATCATCATCTTCAGCATCATAATTCATAATTATTAAGTTTAGGATTAAGGACTCTACTGGCCCATCATTACCATCATGATCACACACACACATATATATATATATATATATATATATATATATATATATATATCATAGGGGCAGCGTAATTCCGCCTTCCAGGCACCTCAACCTCAGAAGTAGGTTACAATAACGCCATGCCAGGAGAGAATACCAGAATGTCGAAATGACAATATGGTAACACTGAATAAAAAAATATATTTGCGAATGTTAAAAAAAACTCAATACTTAAAAAAGTGGCGTCTGAACACTATTTGTCAGCCCGTTTACACCCAAATATGAATTGCGACGCCAATAACTTTTGATGTTAAAGAGTCCTGCTTAATTAAACAAATATCTTACCCCGATGGTCCACTATAAATGAGCCATTCAGAACAAAAGGGGACGAAGTCCAAAAATCGAAAATCTTAGTTATATGTGAATTTGGGTTCAAAATATCAATAATTCTTCAGAGCAATAATGAACCATGTATTGTATTTGTTATTTTAGAGTGTAAAAAATGTTCAGTTCTGTATCTATTATCGCCTCACTATGATGCTTAACAAGCGGCTCGCTTTGTTTCCCCGCAGCTATTATATGTTATAAAATACAAAGATCTCGACTGCCGCGACTACAACGATGTTGCCACATTGCTATTCTTCCCTCAATTTCAATTAAAACTCAGAACGTGGAACAGTCGATCCAGTTTTAAAATTCTATATAGTAATTAACTGTTATAATTATAAGTGATTTACTGTGATATGTAGCTCGAATAATAATACAATATCTGCATATTATATTCGTTTAATATATATAAGTGATTTCAACATGTGGCGGCCATGGGAAAATATTTCAGACCGAACAGTTAATAATAATAATAATAATAATAATAATAATAATAATAATAATAATAATAATAATAATAATAATAATAATTTCAGCATGATGTTGTGTGAATATTAAATTTATGTAGACCTACAATTTATATAATGTAGGAATTAAATTATTTAATAAATAAATACATACATAATTTTAATTTTAAAAGTTAAACAATATCAAATAACATAAATATAATCAATATCTTCTGTTCTTGTGTAATAAACGCGCATAGCGCTATGAGAAACGTGACAACACCTCATGTCAAGCATTGCCGAGCGGCACCCGCTTTTATAATATAAGCTGTTAACCATCAGAGTGAGGCAATAATACAATGAAATATATTACGAAATAATAAAATATGGACTTGGTTATCTTTTGCTCTGAACATCTGAAATAAATAAATAAATAAACAACAGAATAAAAAATTGCTGAATTTGGTAACGAACACTGTTTTGTCGAGTCATGGATTTAAGTTTCTTTAAATTTAATAAGACATTAAGAAGTTCCTTAATTTTATCTTGGAAACAACGATTTACATTCTTGCCGTATCAGAAAAGACAATTTAAAAGTAATTGATTCCGGAGAAGCAATAAATTAAGATTGTAATCACACGGAATAAAATATATTTCAATTTATATCTCCTTTAACAAGTCCAAAAGAAGATAAAAGAACCAGTTTTAAGATACATCATATCTTTTTAACACTTGTTCGTGATAAGATAAATATTACAAGTGTGGTTATGTTTACGGGTCAGCGTGTGATTCATGGTGCGGCCGGCATCTGTTGCTCGGATACTGGTCTTGAGGAGACACGTCCTAATTTGTCCATGTCACATAAACCTAATTCTGCTATACGTTATCCTTCCCTCTTATCTCGCACACCCTTAATACTTTTCTTTCTTTATACATTCGTTTCTACTCAAAATTAGAATTTTAATTTAGATGTCCTATTTTCAACGTTACGAAACTCCGTTGAGGTCACTGTGTAAAAATTTTAAAAAAATATATGTAAAATGCTACCTGAGATCGCAGTCGTCCTTAACTTTCAATAGTATACATTTTTTTTGCGCAATAGTGCGTTTTGTCGTACTTACAGCAGTGGCGACCATAATTGAAAGTTTAACTTCCTACTTTTCGGGGTTACCGACATAAATAAGTATACTGTAATATTACATATTACAAACCTCGTGCGGGAAGTAAAACCAGTGCCCTTCATGTATACTGCGATGTATAGGCCTATACAAAAATATATCCAAAATGTAGTGTTAATATACATTATACGAAACAAATCACTACATATTTAATGAACTTCATTTTTTTGAAACAATATAAAACAATAAATATGTACTTGCCGCCATTTTATGAACGGTTGGTGTCACGGCCTGCTGTAGTCTCAACTAATAAACATTGCCTGCCCTATTAAAGTTAGTCAGTTGTTTATAATGAACGTAAATAGTTCCAACAAATATATTATTTTACTATTATTTATTATTTTGAAAACACCATCGCGCAAAAAATAATGTACAATGCACGTTTTTGAAATGTTTTGCAGAATCTCGGAAATTCGCTCGCTATCGCTCGGTTTTTAAACATTTCCTCGCTTCTGTTAAAACCACTTCCCAACCGCGCATCGTAATATATTATTGTGGGATGCTTTCGATAATACAGTTTCATATTCTGCATGTAATTTGATGCTAACTGTTGCTCGTAATGATTTTGTAAAGAGCGTTTAGATCACTGGGTATGTTCTCATTTAGAAGCTCTTTTCTTGTGGTTTCCTTTCTGATTTCGGTCCCTTCGAGAACATAGATTATCGACCTAACGTTTTCTCTATGAAACTTCGTTAATACGTTATCTATTGTGTTAAATGTTTATTATATATTTATTATATTTTCTAAGGCCATTAGGCTACTTCTCTTTTCGTCATAATAGTTTATTCTGTATTTTACAAGTGACAAAAAGAGTATTTATTTAACAGTTTTGTTTAAAGTTTATTACTTCTATCAAGAAATGTTTTTAGAAAATAAATTGGAATGTAATGACACTGTGCATCAACTGTATGTGAAGTTCAGAAAAGTATACGATTAAATTAAGAGGAAGAAGTTGAATAGTATTATGTTGGCGTTCCTAAAATATTAGTTACACTTACTCGAATGTGTGTAAATAGCTCATGGTTTTGAATTGAGATTCCCTCCAAGGAAAACGTAATAGTGATGAAACGGGTAGCTGTTTAGCCGGATAAGGATATTCGGCCAACTTTGAGGCTGGATATCTGGCCGCCGGATATTCGGCTGAATATTGTCGATTGGCGTATCGTAACGAGCTCGCGAGCTCGCGTAGGTGGCGCATCGGGTGGACTCGGGTGAATTCGTGTAGTTTCGTTCATGAGCGAAGTTAGCAAGTGTTTAATTGACTTACTGAATCGATTGCAAACACGATCATTTGATCTTATTAAATGACTTGCTATTGTAGTTTGAGGTCACTATAAAAGTGTTTTAATTGATTCTAAAAAAATAGCAACGAAAAATGACAGTAGCAGTTCATCTTCAACACCGGCAAAAGTAGAGGAGAGGTGACACAGTCGGCTGAATCTCGCGAAGTTCATGACACGTTCTGGTATTTCTTCAGTGAGGTAGCAAATGAAAACAACAGTAGTCAGTCTCACGATTAAGAAAAAAACTCGATTGCATGTGGGATTGATTTTTATATGAAGTCAGTGCGAATTAATCGCACCCTTATATTTGGTGGGTCCACCGCTGTGGTCTCGATGTAGCGTGATGCCTTGTCACGCAGCGGGCCCGGGTTCGATCCCCGGTCGGGTCAGTTTTTCTGGTGAGGTTTTTATCGGGGTTTTTCCTTTCATGTAAGATAAATGTCAGGAAAACTTTAACGCGCAAACGGTCCCCGAAATCATATGGCCATCATCATCATCCTTATCGTTAGGGGCCTATCATTATCATCATCATCCTTCACCGGTGTGGAAAGCAACGGGAAGCTACCACTTCTACAATTCCTTGTAAAGCTACAAGCATAGCATGAAAATGCTATGATTGCAGTGAAGGACCTGCCTTCGGGCAGAATTACTATGGATGGATATTTGGTGGTCAGCTAATGCTACACAATACCTGAACTTAACAATGTTTGCCAAAATGTATCTTTCAGTACCCTGCAGCAGCCTATGTAGCAAAATACCTTTTTTTTCCGAAGCTGACCTTGTTTATGAAGACAATCGAAACGTTTTGTTGCCTCTAAATGAAGAGAAATTGGTATTCATTCACCATAACTTCCCCTTAGTACAGTACGAGTACTGTTTTTTTAAATTTTTTATGGTAATTATATTTGTTATCTAGATTAAATAAGGTATGTAAATTTTACATTTCGTAATTTTTTAAAATCCGACCGGATACTAACTTATTGCAGGTATCCGGTCGGATAGTAAATTTAGGCCGGATATGCCGGATACCGGATCCGTTTCATCTGTAGAACGTAAGGCATTTCGATATATTTTTTTACTTGTATAAAATAAAACTTATGTTGGATTAATATCCTAGGTTTATTAATTCGTTGACTTACCTTATTCTTCTAACTTACGTTTTCTCGGTGGGCTACTTCACTTCACCGCACTAAATAGTAATTTTCTTTACCAATAAGAATATTTGTAGTTATTCAATATTTAGATTTGTTATGATTATTAGATATTACTTTTTTATTAATCAACCCGATCCTTGGGATTTGTTGTTTGTAACCGACGAGCCGTCGCGTCCTTCTTGGTTAAGCTTCTTTGATGTAATGCATAATTCGCCATACATAGAATTTTAGATATTGAATAAGTCACATGACTAAATGCTATGTTCCTATTGTTCGGTGCCTAATCATGATGCTAGATGTACTCCAATTAGTCATATGAGAGATTTAATCACTCTCTCTGACAATTAAAATAAATGTTAGGCTATCTTACCTATTTAAATAATTAATGTAAAGTTATTCACAATTCAACAAACATACGGTAATATTTTTATAAGTTCTTTCTACTATGTTTAAAATAAATTATATAAGTAATTATTTAGAATGTTATCTAAGAAATATTTTAATTATTGACATACTATTTTTAAACAACAAACGAATTTATAAGAAATATTAAGATTTAATACAAAGTTAAAATATGTATTAATATTTTAAAGTAATAAATTATTCCATTTTATTCCAATATTTAAATATCCTGTTTAATTCTGATTACAAAAATCCAATTAAATTCTTCTGATTTTAGTTTAAAAGGCATAGAGTGTCCGGAAATGAGGAAACGCGATTTGCAAATTAAACAAGAAAGACATTTTATGATAATATTGTGTAAGCAATTTATGACAATGTCTGTGGAGAGCTTTGCAAAGTTCACAAACCGGATTAACTTATAATCCGCTTGAAGACAGTCTGCGCAGCACTTCCATTTACTCTTCATGCTAAAATGTACCTTTCATAGAAATAAACTGAGGAATAATGCTTAATTTTCATAATTTTAAGGGACGACACACAGCTTCGGCCATCTGAAAATATGATATATATATTTTTTATTTATCATAAGTAATGCCACGAGTGATTTCCAATTTATCTAGAGAATTTGGAAATCATGAGTGGCTATTTAACGAATAAAATTATGCTGTTTACTCACAAATCATTATTTAAATATAGTTATTTTAAAATCTTAATATATAAAAATTACGTGTCACGTTGTTTGTCCGCGATGCAATTCTAAACTACTGAACCGATTTTAATAAAATGTTGCACACTGTGTGCAGTTTGATCCAACTTGAGACTTAGGGAAGTTTATAACTAAATTTATAGTCGCATTATTTTTATTGCAAATTATTTCTTTACTATTTAACAAATATATATAATTTTCTTTGAGTTCCATACGATTCTAACAGATGACCGTGTAAGGTAGTTGGTTTATTATTTAACCAGGTGACTGTGCTTTTTGTTGCAATCGCGAATTTCAATTGAATTACAAATATTGATTATTTCATAATTTAAGTGTGTTTGTGTTATTTTATTTTCAATATATTGATAATAATATTAATTTCGTGTGTAAGTATTAGTTTTAAGTAATCTGGCTGAAAGACAGCAACTTAATTTAAATTTAACTGGACTGAGAAGGTACATTGAACAATATGGCGAATCAGTCCTAGAGACCATGAATGATAAGTTATCAAGTGAATTTCCGCAAATTGGTATAGGCCTATGTGACATAAATCTTACATTTAAGAAGAATGTTAATTTAAAAACATATGAAGGTCCTAAGGAACGGAATAACAGAACTGTAAGTAAGTCTGTTAGTTATAATAATATGCCTAATATTACAGAAACAATCTCCATGCCTCAATTAAATGAAAAACAAGATGATTATAATATATCACAAGATGATATTACTATACAGAGACTTCTTGATGATGATGAGAATCCAAACTGCCAACAAGTTCGTAGAAAAAAACGAAAGTATAATGAAATCAGCAAGCCTCCTCAAAATATTCCATCAATAAATGTATATAATCCTTATGATACACTTATGGATGATGCTGAGAATGCAGACAACATAAATTCATCTCAATCAACAAAACCACTTCCACATAAACCACCATCCATATTTATACCGGGTGTAGTTAACGTACCAGAACTAAAAAATTGTGTAAAACAAAAACTTTCTGATTTAGATTTCTCACTTAGTTTACTACAACATAATTTAACGTATAGCTTAGCCACAGCAACGCGTGGCCGGGACTTATATATATAAAACAAAGTCGGATTAGTTACACTATTTATATCTCAAGAACGGCTGGACCGATTTTTATGATCTTTAATTTGTTGGACTTGTTTCCGCCCCGAATAGCAGATAACTATTAAAACATCGGAAAAATTAACGTAATAATATTTAAAGGCGATACGACGTTCGCCAGGCCAGCTAGTATTTATATATTTAATGTAAACGGCGATGTTTGAAAACAAATGAGAAACGATCGGTACGCTTCATTTGCTTATTTTGTTCGACACTGCAACCAGATCATATTATTTATTGCCAAAGGAACGCAATATTGTAAGAATGCACTCGAGTGGAGAAAAAAATGAAACACATCAAACTGTACATTAATTCATTTCTGATGTCCTATGATGTAAATATGACAATTATATTTTTCTGGGAAAAAATAGATTTAAGAAAGTGGAAACAGTGGTTTCTCTTTTTGGTAGTATAATCAATTGCTACAAATGTTTTTATATTAACTCCCGCATGCGGTATATGTTGACATTCATGCACTATAACCTATATACAATCTGGTACCCGTATTTCGTAGTGAGTCAGTCACTGCAAAATAATGCTATGACCTATTCAGAATGTTGAAAAGGATGTGCTTTCTTTATTATGTTAAAGTTTAGTTTCTAGACGAAACACGATTGTGATTGGTTGTAAATAAAAAATCATTATAACGCGATTGGTCATTGACTACCATTTGGGGCATGAGTTAAATAGTCTATAAAAATTGAAGCTGCTGATATAAAATTTACTTTTGAAAGAAAGATTTTGAGAAGGATATATGGACCACTACGGTCACTACCACTACTTACGGTTCTGAAACTTGGGTACTTGACTCTTACATCTGTAATCATTCAAATATTTTTGAAGGAAAGGTACTGAGAAGAATATTTGGCGCAGTTTGTGTAGATAACATTTGGAGAAGAAGATATAATAAAGAACTAATACAATTATTAGGAGATCTTGATATTGTTCTCACACATAAGATTTGACCGTTTGAGATGGATTGGACATATTAATAGAGTGCCAAATAATAGAAAGGTAAAATAAATCTTCTGTTCAGAACCTCAAGGAACCAGATTGAGAGGAAGACCTAAGTAAAAATGGTAGGATTATGTGCGCCAGAATCTTAAAAAAGTCAAATAAACCATTGGGAAAGGCTTTCTATGGAGAGGGATGTCTGGAGGAGGCTCATTGAGGAGGCGAAGGTCTTGGCTGTTGTGCCATTTAAGAAGAAGATATCGACCACTAAAAGAGAATGGAAGATGGAGAATGAGGTATAATAAGGAACCTGATTTATCAACTCTTGTGAAATTTAAAAAGATGCATTTGGTCATTCTTTGAACGGTCAAATAATGCATACCTAAGAAAGTGATGACCCGAGCAGATGTTTGGTAAGTGGCTAGTAGGAAAACTAAAGAAAATATGAATGGACTCAGTGAAGGAAGATTGACATCAAATCCCGAACTGTAGGAACTGGCAACAGAGAGCATTGGATAGAGAAGATTGGAGGTCTCGCATCAAGAAGACCCGGGCCCGCTATGGGCTGCAGCGCCATTGGAAGACTAAGACATAAAATTTGGTATGGGGAAAACAAAGTTCTTCATTAATAAATAACTCTCTATCGAACACGAAGGTTCATGGCCATGCGAAAATATGCTCTCCATACTTCTCTATTCTGATCTAATATTTTCCAAACTTCCCCTGATAATTTACCTCCCTCCATGGCCTACTTACTGGCGCTTTCCCTCTTGTATTCCCACAAGGATTTTCCATGTCCCATTTTCATTCCCTATTCGTGCCACATGTCTTACTTATTTCAATAGATATTATTAGGCCTATATCT
This sequence comes from Diploptera punctata, assembly GCA_030220185.1. Taxonomy (NCBI): domain Eukaryota; kingdom Metazoa; phylum Arthropoda; class Insecta; order Blattodea; family Blaberidae; genus Diploptera; species Diploptera punctata. Next base: position 1,847,585 of record JASPKZ010007261.1, read on the forward strand.
GTTTTTCACTAAATGCCATGTAGCTCACTGTTATATAGTCTTCTCCATTGTCGGTCTGTTCGTTAATCTTTGGTACAAACATGATCCTAAGAACTTTATTTTCAAATGCACGTAATAATTTACTCCTCCCATAAAGTAAGAGTCCACATTTAGCATCCATATAATATAACTGGAAGAATAACAGTTATATATTTATTAGTTAATTTTTTAGAGAAGTTGGGAAGTCAATAATCCATGCAATTCCATAATTAAACGTGTGTTTAATTTACCTCTGCATCTTATTCCTGTTTGTAATTATTGTTCCTAGTTTTTTTAATATTCCTAAGTATGTAGTAGATTTGGTCCACCGCTGTGTTCTCGAGGCAGCGTGCTACCTTGTCACGCAGCGGGTTCGGGTTTCATTCCCGGTCGGGACAGGCTCCTGGGTGAGGTTTTTGCGGGGTTTTTCCTCGCCTATAATACAAATGTCAATAGGCTTGGGGCCCAGCTGTCCCCGAGGATCATCCGGTCATCATCATCATTCTTATCATTATCATCATCATCCTTCATCGGTGTGGAAAGTACCGGGAAGCTACCACACCTATAATTCCCTTGTAAACCTGCAAAGCATAGCATGAAAATTATATGATTGCAGTGAAAGACTTGCCCTCGGGCAGAATTACTATGGATGAATGGATTTAGAGTTCAACCAACTCTGGCACTTTCGGTTAATTAGGCGCTTAAAAATACGTTTGTATACTTTTTGTGTTACATTGTTTAACCACTTCGCTGATAAATTTCATGTATGGCAATAAGTGGTGTTTTTTATTTTGCTTATTAATATTGTTACTGCGTTTGTACTTGAATTTTTTATATTTACGAGTTTTTCTTTTATTCAAAATATTCTATAAAGGTAAAGTGCCCCCCCTACAGGCCATAGGGTAGTAGGATGTTAAGGTTCCCACCTTTCCTAGATAATCGGCACTTCATATCAGCCGGGTTGTCAGCCCTGCGTGACATCCGCCTTCATCCTCAAAACAAGCGTCTGGTACTCATTTTCGTTAGAGGCTGGGTCGACCCTAGAGCCATGGTGCCACCAGAAGGTTTGGATCAGTTTAAAAATCCTGACTCCACTGGGACTCGAGCCCTCGAACTTCCGCTCTGTAGAGTATTGCTTCAACTATCTACACTACCTCGTGCCTCCAAATTAATCTATAGCATACCATTTTATTTAAATTTTGATAAAAAAGAAGTAAATTTTAACTGAACTATATAAGATAAGGTAAATTAATAATTGTAGTACCATTTGAACCTGTGGTCTCGAGATAGCGTGCTGCCTTTCCACGCAGCGGGCCCGGCTTCTATCCCCGGTGGCGAAAGTTTCTTGGGTGAGGTTTATTCGTGGTTTTTCCTCGCCTGTAAGACAAATGTCAGGAAGCTCTAAGGACAAACGGTCCCTGAACATCATCTGGCTATCACCAATCATCATCATCAATCATCATATTCGCCGGTATGGAAAGTAACGGGAAGATACCATGCCTATAAATCCCTAGTAAAGCTGCAAGCATAGCATGAAAATGCTGTGATTGCAGTGAAGGACCTGTCCTTGGGCAGAACACTATAGAATAGAATACAATTAAAATGCCTGCAATATTTCATTCAAATATCTTGAGACAGGAAGTGGAAGAACATAGAGACAAAGACAAAAGTGCAATATTTGCGTTTGAAAAATGAACCTTACTTTGGAATTATAGCTGTGAATCCATTAATATTAGCAGAAGATCGTCCAGATGTCCTTGCTATGGAGAAATACATTTACCACGGTATGGCTGAGAAAGACGACAACGTGCTAGAGTAACTATCAACAGAGGTTTACAGGCTTCTGATTTTCAATGGGTATTTGAGCTAATTGGGTTATAATGATGGGACGAAATCTCCCCACGCCACTAGATGCTTCGGTTCCTACAGCAGGCGATCATGTAAATTGCGTCAGTCAGTGGGCTTCGTTAATGCATTAGATTCCGTAACTCAGCCCCACATCTACATTGCATTACTCAGTAACGCATTTGAGCATGGTATGAAACCGTTCTGCTTAAACCATGCATGTGCAAAATTGCATAAATGCCTAAATACCTTCTCCACCGGTTGACACACGTAGGCTAAATGATATAATTTTATTGATTAAAATTGCAGATGTGCACTTCATGACCACTGAAAAGGTATGTAAGAAACGGCATTTCCTGAAATGCAACTAACATAGTTCTTTTTTATTTCTGGTCAAGATTGAATTTATTTGTTGAAGTTTTCGGAAGATTTTTCAAACTGTTTGATCAATTCAAGAAAATAGGGTAAAAAGTTCTGAAAAATTAAAGAATTAACCAACTCACTGGCACTATCGAACAAGGAGGTTCATGGCTGTGCGAACATAATCTCTCCACATATACCTGTCCTGAGCTGAAGATTTACAATCATCATCTGTATAATCTACTTCCCTTAAATCATTGGTAATGGTCTACTAACTGGGCTTTTCCCTCTGGTTTTCCTACGAGAAGTTTCGATGCCCCTCTTTCATTCCCCATTAGTGCCACATATCCTGCCCATCGCAGTCTACTAGACTTAACTATTTTTATTATATCTAGTTTCATATGAATATCTTGTAGCTCCCTGTTATTTAGTTTTCTCCATTCGCCTGTCTGTTCATCTCTCTTTGATGCAAAAATGTCGTTAGCACTTTATTCTCAAATACTTGTAATTTTTTTCTCTCCCCTTAAATTAAGAGTCCATGTTTCGCATCCATATAACACAACTAGTAAAATAATTATTTTATAAATTTTCATTTTAATTTTTTTTTGAGAAGTTGGGACGTGGAGTAGAATTTGTAATCGGGATATGGTTTAATCAGGTCCAAGGATAGGGGTTCATGGACAATTGTTGCTCCGGACTAGTTGGGTTCAGGTTTCGGTAGAACAATGGATTTATATCTCGGGAATCCGTGAGAAAGGATATTCACTTGGGGAAACCAGTAGACTTCCTGTGATCAATTCCACTGGATGATGCACTTTTATTGTTGCTAAGGCTTTCACTTGTCGTATTAGACGACGTGTTGACACGAAGACAGTTGGTGGCTGGTTTAAATAATTATCCTAAATTCAACATTTGAGTCAAACAAATGCGCTATCACCCATTATAGTTGATTGACTTTATAGGGTCAAAACTAACAATATTTGTAACACTAAAAGCGCGCTCTGAATGATAGCGCTGAAACTTAGACAAATGCGCATACGGCTGGCGCACAAGATAGTAGTTATCTCTTGGACAAAGCGATGTGCCGTATCTACTGGCACATTCGCCACTCCGCAACTGGCTACTCACTCTCGCAACTCTGAACTGATTTTTACTTATGCAAAGCGATGTGCCCGCTTCTACTGGCACTCGGGCTTCTAACTTTAATTTTCACTAAGGAAGAATATTTATTTTCTTTTAGTGGGCCGGCATATGTCCCTTCCACCAAAAGTCTTAGCGTCTCACAAACAGTCTATCTGTTACAACACTTTTGATTTGTACTTTATATCTTGAGGGCGTTGTCGGGGTTGTTAAACCTAGGCGTTTTTGGTCTTGTTCCCTGCCTTTAAATTAGTTGTATCTTAATATCAAATTTCCAGGGTTGACCATATTATATTAATATTCACTAGGGCGGTTTTCGTTTGTCGGCATCTACGCCAAAGGAGGCACCTGCTGTTAGCGACATGTTCTAGTTAAAATTGGCTTGGGAACAACTCTTTCCACAGTTTACCTAGGAAAATTCGGTTGCTTGTTTGCAACTGCCCAGTCTTTTGTGTGAAGTCTTGGATTTAGCTATTGTTATAACAAGTTAATAATAGCACAGTCTTGTAAGTCCTTTCTACAAAGGAAACTGCAGACTTTTTCCCCATTGTATAAGGTCTTACGGTTCCATTGTAAGATGTTTACCAGTGTCGTTCACCACAATAGCAAAGATTCAGGTCTATGACCGAGCGCTAATCACTTGGTACTAGCGTTTTATTTATTGCATATGGAATTGTTTTATGGTAGGTTATATAAATTTGATTTTGTTGCCAATTAATTCCTATTTTAATTCCATTTCATTTGAATATAAATATGCCCCACTTCTGATAATAATTACATGTTAATAAATTATTCACCCTTAATAAAAGTACTTATTTTCTGAAATAAGAGGCTGAGTGAATGACTGGGTGCAGACGACAAGAGTTCCTGTAGATGTGCATCTCATTATTTTTTTAATTAGTGTTCCTAGGCATTTGAGTTCTGTCACTTCTTCAAAATTTACCTCATTTGGCATTAACTATTTCCGTTAGGTCTATATAATGTATTCCTATGCGTGAACATACATTTTAGTTTTATTGATGGTTACTTCCAGTCCCAATTTCTTAGTTTTACTCGTTAGAGTGAGCATGTTGGCCCGTAGTATCTCTTCGCTATCGCCTAATAATCTAGTTACGAAAATCTTTCGACCTTGGCTGATTTGAAAACGTGAATCTTGAAACCAGATGCGAGTAGTCAGTAATCCACTAGGGCCGGCAGAAGAGACAAGAGAAAGACAATCAGGGTATCCAATAGTCGGGAAAATCTTGAAAACTGGGAATAAGTCGGGAATTTGAAAGCAACCGGGGAATAGACGGGAATATGTAAAGCGACGTGCATCTTTCTTATATTCAAATCAAAAGAATAGCAATCGTTAAAACACGTTCTAAAAATGCGTACAAATATTGGAATACGAGTATTTTAATGGCAAATACTTATTTAAGACATATGGAAGCAGAATTAGATCGAACAAACAAGTTGTCCGAAGTAGAAAAAGCCAAAGTTGAAATAAGAAAAGTTGAGATTTTTATAAAAGAAAAAAAAACTTTACAAAATGAAGAGGGCAAAGGAATTGATGTAATTGACGAAAACCTCAAACGATTAGAGATTAGATTAGGCTAAGAATAAAGTAATTTTAACGTGTTATTGTTCGCAATGTTGTATCGTAACTCAGTTCATGTTCAAATAATAATTTTTAAGACTATTTAATTCATGTCCCAAATGGTAGTCAATGACCTATCACGTTTCAATTAATTTTGTTTTTACTACCAATGACAGCCGTGTTAGGCCTACACCTCGCTCTTTATCGGTATCAACTCCTGCGTTTTTGATAAAGAAAGCTCCTCCTTTTAATATTCTGAATAGGTCAGAACATTATTTTTCTCCAACAAATACATTGAATATAGTAAATAATGAACACATTCCTTAATTTTACTGAGTTGTTTACTAAAAAAAATAATAACCTATAATGTTGATTATAATATACAGTTTGATGTGTTTCATTATTTCTCCATTACGGTGCATTCTTACAATATTGTGATCCTATTTGGCAATAAATAAATATGACCAAGTTTCGTTGAACATACATAACCTCACATTTCTGATTTGTTTCCAAACATCACCGTTTACATTAAATATAAAATATTTTAAAATGCCGGTAATTATATTTAAATAATGACTTGAGTAAACAGTTTAATTTTATTCCTTAAATAATTTTAACAAATGCCACTCTTGATTTCCAAACCTTTAGATAAATTGGAAATCACTCGTGGCATTACTTATGATAAATTATTTTCCTATTCTTATTTACGACCTTACCATAAAAATAAATTATGTTTTTATTACTTACACGTATTAAAAATATATTTTTACAAAATTAGCATTACTAGAATTACTTAAATTTCTTACTCCAAAAATCTCGGGAATTTATTCTTTGATGCCATCAAAAAACGGGGAAAATAGTCGGGAATTTGATATTTGTAATTTGCTGGACACCTGAATTGCAAATTACGTCTGTGTTTAAATGCATTCTTGACCAAAATAGGTTACAGGGCTTTCCCCAGGACCACCACTTGGCATGATTAAATAGATAGGAGAAATATATATCTTACAGAAGAGTATATTTAAGATAGGGCAGATTGAAGCAGGTTATGGATTGATTGACGTAGAGAAATGAACACAATTGCGGAAGAAGTATTCACTTATTTACAAGCTCGGTTCATTATTGTTACTTAACGAGATGCTCCTTTATATTGAGTATAATATGAATGATTAATTACCAACTTGTTACAAGTAGAAAGGCTCTTTCAGTGCTCTCCTAGCTATCACTTCTCAAGTATCGGGCGAGAGGTTATTTTATAACAAGATGTAATTCATTCCAGTGGCGTCTAGTGATCTAAAATTTAACCAGGGCTCGCTTCATAGCCGACCGATTTAAGACATTGTGTCTTTGTGCAATGCTACGGAATTTGTGCTGGTTCTTCTTCTCCTCATAAGAGAAGAAAATTTTCTTATGGAATTTCAGCCAGTGTGGGACCGGTGCCCACCCAGAATCGTCAGGATACTGCTGGCCTTATTGGAAAGTAATTTATATAAATTTTCGGAAGATCTTTAATTAATTTATTGGTGGTGGTGTGTTGTTGTCGGTACCTATTCATGATATTAGATCTATTCTAATTGTTCATATGATAGATTTAATTACTATCACTAACAATTAAAATAAATGTTCTTTATTTATTATAAAAACAATATAATATAAAAATAGAGCTAATTAACAGATTAATAAATAAAAAACTCCAAGCGCGACAGGCCTAGAAGACCTTTGGGTGACCAGCCGGCTGCTGGCGTCACACCCATATGTGTAAATCACGGAGGTAGACGATCATCTCGGCAATGTAGGAGTGACATGTGGTTAGCATGTCGGATCCCCCAGCCGTTATAGCTGGTATTCTCAACCTGGAGTCGCTACTTATTGTAGCTACCCAAATGCCTCACGATGCTGGGTGGGTACCGGTTCCATACTGGCCGAAATTTCATGAGAAAAATTTCTTCCTCCATGGAGACTCGAACCAGCGCAAGTCCCGTAGCTCTGCGCCAAGGCTTCTTGCCTTAACCACTCGGCTACGGCGCGGGGACTTAATAAATGCAATATTTTTATAATATTTTTATAAATTTATTCAACAACGTTAAAAATAAATTTTGTAAGTCATTATTTAGATCCCCTCTATGGTATCTTTACCTTGTCGTGGTGGAGTGGCTTGCGTGCTAAAATGATCCCGATAGCTATGCGCGGTAGCATTTCTGCCGGTAGGGTTACCCATGCCTGACTGGTAAGAGGTGATAAGCGAGACGAAAAAAGTACCTTGGTCGAAAGAGTGGCGATCTTTCACCGTAAAAATACAACCGTCGAGAAATGCGGACATGGGTTCCACTCGGGTACAATTTTCCGGAGGTCAAATAGTCACCCATTCGGTTCTCTGGGCAGAGACTATTTCAGGGAACCCAAGCCAAAAGCTCAAATACAGGGACATGTTCCTAGGATCGTGAAATGTTAGGACTTTATAGGGAAGTAGATTA